>CM017474.2:3015083-3363385 GCA_007827005.2 Populus simonii
GTTATAACTCCGTTTATCTGGTTCAACATTCTTCCCCTTAATTTGCTCCCAAATCCTCTCCCCGTCAACAAACCTTCCTTTCGCATAAAACCCATGTAAAAGCGTATTAAAAGTAATCAAATCAGGCTCCAAGCCTTTCTTCTCCATCTCATCTAGCAATGTAGCAGCCGAATCCATTGAGCCCATCACGCAAAAAGCCTTAAGGATTGTATTATACGAAACCAAATCTGGTTCAATCTCTAACTCCTTGGATAACCCTTTAAACAACCCTTCTGCTTCATTAAACTTCTTCGAATTAACACAAGCCCCCAACAACGCATTAAAAGACACGACCGTCCGAGAACATTTTCTTTTAAGCATTTCGTCGAACACCTTGCGTGCATTGTCGAACACCTTGCGTGCACCATAAAGAGAAATCAAACGAGTATTAAAACCCTCTTTATATATATCCTTATATTGCTTCTGGTCCTCTAAAATCTCTTCTACGTAGTTAAATTTCCGGGTGGCTGCAAGACGGTGAATGGCGTTTTTGTAAACAAAAGTTTTTGTGCGGAAATCCTCGTCTACAGATGCACTTTTAAATTTCTCAACGAGATGCTCAAGGTTGCGTTCTTTAATGATTTCTGTCCAGTAAGATTTGGCTTTGATGGTGTCGGAAGCCGCGGCAGAGGTGGAGGCGGGTAATGCACGGCGGAGAAGGCGGAGAAGAGACGACATCCCGATTTTATGGGTTGTGGCTGAAGAGTTCGCTGTGGGGGTTTACAGAGGGTTTTAAGGGGCTCCAAAAAAGAAATACACGACACGTCGTTTTCTTTTTTAAATGCTTTGTCGTTTAACTCTTTTAATATTCATAAAAATACATTTTCAAATAAATTTAATATATTACATTTTTCAATTTATTATTATTTATACTTAAATTTGTTTACTAAATTTTGATCGAAGTGATGTGGCATGTTTACTTAGAGAATTGTTTTTAGTTTGGATTGTAATATATATATATTGTCATACCATATAGCGATAAACATCAAGTATCTCTAGCATACTTTTTTATTATTAATTTGAGATTTATAATAATATCATCTTGATGAATATCCAATTTGTAGAAACCATGACAAATTTTTTTTATTAAAGTACAACAATGATTATTAAATACATTAATTTTATCTTCCACGTACTAACTAATTTTTAAATTTAGAGATAAAACTAAAAATACAAAGTATATAAATTCATTATATACCGTTATTGAAAAAAAAAATAATTTTTATAATTAAAAAGATATAACTTTGTTTTATAAATAAATATAATCACAATTATTTATTAGAGGACACACAATCATTAATGAACTCTGATAATCTTGAATTAACATAAAGTAGTTCAAGGGTGTGTTTGATAACTGAAAATAGTTTTTCTTTTCCTTTTTGTTCTCAATAAAAAATTGAAAAATATGTTTATTTGATGAAAATGAAAAGGAATTTTCACACAAAAATAAGAAATACATCAAAATTACAACTATTTTTCATTAAAAAAAATCAAAATCATAATTTAAAATAATCATCTTATTATCTTGTATTTCTGATAATCTAATTGTAGAATATTAATTTTATTTAAATTAAATTAAAAATCATCATAAAAAGTTATATTGTTAACTCAAAAAAAATCTTTATATTAGGTTTATAATAAAAATTAAATTTATGAAACTAACTAAAGAAAAAAATATGAAAAATAATTTTAAACTTTTACATTGCTAAAAAGTGCTTTTACATGTATAAAAAGAACTTATAATGTTTATGTTTTTTTTAAATTTAAAAAAACAGTGAAAATCTTGTATTGGGAAATTATAAATAACCTCTAAAATATTTTTTTCGAACTCAATACAAGTTTGAAAAGGGAAAGAATAAATTTGCCCTCATATATATTAATTGGATCAACTAAGTCCCTATCTATTCAAAATTTTGATCAATCTTAATGCACAAATTGTTGACAACAAATGGATACATTTGAGACTTTGCATCAAGTCTCCTTACACCTAGATATGAGCTTTTAGAGTGAAAAAAATTTAGGAGCACAAATTTTGGGACAAAAATTCACTAGAAGAGTGGCCTAAAATGCCTACCTTAATTGTTAATGGTAGAACAGGGCATAATCTACTTGAGATAAGCATCATACTCTTAAACAAATTGTCCATGATTAGTGTATTTAGATTTTCTAATCAAGTTTTAAACAGATTGTACACACTCACACCTGTTTGCTTATGCCTAAAAGAAAATGAAAAAGGCAGTAATCTCCCTTGAATTCCAACCTTGATAATGGTGTGGGAACCAATCACCTTAGCATATGAGCCAACAAGTGTGAAGTCATTTTCCATGTTCTTCAGGTGACTTGGACTCGAGTAAATATTCAGACAAGGGATGGAGGGGAGGAGGGGCTAGTTTTTGTGCAGTGAGCCTCCATGTAAGTTCTAACACCCTAAATCAAGTATGGATTCAATGAATTTCCTGCAGAATGCACACAATATATCGGGTACTTTCAGCCATCCAACTTGTTCCATTGTTGCAAACTGCAAACCTGTTCATTACATCCATCCAAATACACCCGCAGACAAGCGCACACATGAGCACAAGGAAGAAGAAGAAGAAGAAGAAGAAGAAGAAGGCAGTTCTACATAGCAATCATAATACAGAGTTGCGCACCCATGCACACAAGGAAGAAAGAGTAAAACAATCTCTTGCATATGCTGTCCACACACCAGTGTCAGACTCAAACTTTTTTGGCTACTAAACAAAAAAAGAACACAAACGGTCCATTAACTTCATTTCATAGAACTTGATCTAATATTTAATTGAATGTAACTTTACATTCAGAGGCACAACATTTTCTGTTCCTATATTTCTCACAAAAACAGCCAGTGCAATTAGAAGCAACTCAAGATGTAATCGATGAAGTAATACAATGAAATTTCCAACAAGTGAAATTAAGTCATGCCAACAACAATCATAAAATCACATTCTTGCTCCGGGGTTTAGTCAAATTGTAACACTTCAGATTTGAGAACAGTGAATTTCCAGAGAAACAGATAAAGCCAACTAACACCACATTCTCATATTGATTCCCTTTATCAGTTCTAAACAATATCTTTGAAGTTACCAAGCTTCCAACTTCGTTAAACTAGTAGTTAACATCTGCATTTGAAACATATTTGGAACACATATTATATGCCTAAGAATGCACAGATGATCATACACAGCTGCCCTTCCAATGGATCTTAAATTTCATATCCTAGAAAGGACAGAATATAGGGGGTGTGGGGTAGATTTCAGTATTCCTCAAGGCTATTCACTACCCTGTATTTGAAAGAACTTTCTAATATATGCTTCAAACGCAATGCATGTGTGTGTTACTGCATCATAAATCTTTTAAGACTTCAATGTTCAGCTTCATCTCCATGCGAAGGAGTAAACACTCTTAATCTGCTCCATGATCTGTGGCAAACATAGTGATAAAGAACAACATTTAACTAAATATTAAACAATCATGTAGATTGAGTACTAAGGGGCTCATATACAAAGGCGACAACCATCCAAAGCCTTCATTGCTGAAAGATGAATTTTCAGACAGATAGAGGAACTGTACAATACAAGAAATTGCATCTCAAAGCAATTTCAACTGTGAAATAGTTTAGGACTTCATTGGTGCATTCATAACAGGCACTCAACTGTGAAATGATGCGTAACAACATGAAAACAAAATCTAGCAAATCTAACAATATAAAATTGATGTAAATAAAAGCAGAGCTTGCAAATGTCATTGACAAGTTAAAAGATAGATTGACTACCACGACCATAAAATACAAAACCAAACAAACAGAAAATTCTGGAGTACTACTTAATGAAAAGCATCTCCAAGCTAAAATGTTTAGAATTATTTAACTCCAAATGCTTAGTAAACTACTTATTTTCTAAACATTTGCAGCTTTACCAGATAAAAAGTCAAAACCATAAAGGACAATACATAGCTAAATGGAAGGCAAATTCAACTTATAAGAATAGGTATGATGTGCATCCCCAAGATTTACAAGCTCCTTTGCTGCTTCAATCCTTGACTCCTTAGTCAATGCATCCACCACGCTTTGTATCAAAGCATTTTGAACAAGCAATTGCTACAGAGAACATCCTTGCAAATACCATAAGCAAATATAAAATCACCCTTCTGAAGGGCAAAAGGAATCAAGCCTAACCACGAAAGGAATCTCGTGTTAACCCAATCACACATGACTTTGATTCTGGTTAAAGGGGATCGACGAAAAGGATCTCAGTTTAGCCTAACCACGAACAGACTTTAGTTCTGGTTAAAGGGGATCGATGAAAGGGATCTCAGTTTAGCCTAATCACAAACAAACTTTGGTTCTGGTTAAAGGGGATTAGCAGAAGGGATCTCAGGTTAATCACCAGTCATAAATTTTAGCTTTGGTTAAAGGGAGTCACCAGATGGGATTTTAGGTTGACCAAGCTATACATCGACTTTGGTTCTGGTTAAAGGAGATCACTAGATGGGATCTTAGGATGATCGAGCCACCAATATTATCTTAGCATTGAAAGAAAAGAGAGAAGAATGCTATCGTTAGGAAATTAAAAAAAAAAGGGAAAAAAGAAAGAGAAGCTCAAACCCTGCCGTAAGAAAAAGACAGTTTACTTAGGTTCTAGTTTAAAAAAATCACCAGATAGGATTTCAGGTTAACCCAACCAAAGATATAATTAAGTAGATCACCTAGTTGGGATCTTAGAATAGCCCGATTGTGCATGATATTGATCATTAGTTTCTGGTTGAAGGGGATTGTTGTAAAGACAGAGTTTCAGATCAATCAAGCTTTGAGAAGATCAGTTTTGGAAGTTCAGTTTTGTTTTTCTTTACAACACTTACTACGCAAAGTCCTTACTTTGTAAGCATTATAAAGAGGGGGCATCTGTTGTAACTCATTTTTGAGTCCGCATAAGAAAAAGAAGAAAACACAAAAAAATCAAAATATATAGTCAGAAGAAATCTAAAAAATAATAACAGTAAAAATAGGATGCCAGAGTGCCTAAAAAATAGCCAAAAATTGGTTGAAGAGGTTCAAAAATATGAAGATTGAAATTTGACAGTATATCGTTGACCGATGAGAGCCATGTTGATAAAGAAAATTCAATTTGAGGAAGAAAAGTCTGAAATCAGATGTTATGGATTCAATTAAATTTTATTGAAGGTTTAATTGAATTTTATGGAGGGTTTGATTGCAAGAAAAATTGATTTTGAAGTCAATTTGGGCTTTAATTGGAAGAAATTAAAGTTTTAGGGTCAAATTATAATTTTTGAGAGTTAAATCAGGGACTTAATTGAAGAAATCTGAAACCAAGGACCAAGATGGAAAATGTGCATAAATAAAGGGGTTGTAATTGATCGAATCAGGGGCCGAATTGAAGAAATTAAAAGTTTATTGATCAATTGAGGGTCCAATTGCATAAATTTGAGGCCAATGACCAATTTGAAAAAGATGGCCAACTTCAAAGCCGACAATTGAATTTGGCAAGGATGCAATTGAATTGATTTTTTAAAATAAAAAATTACAATTGAGAACTTGATTGAACAAATCAAAAATTAAGAATTGATTTGGACCATGACATGTTTTTGGCGCTATTTTCTTTTAAATAAAATTGTGGTTTTGGGTAGGTAAAACGACATTGTTTCATCTACTATTTTTTTTTAAGGCCCAAAACAATGCCGTTATGAACAGCACTCCCCTGCACGCAAAGAGGCAGGGGAAGAAGAAGATGTTTTCTTCCCCTGCAACGCCACTATTTCCCTTTTTCCCTGCCCTCACTTGCCCAAAAATACACGACACAGCCCATACCCGCGCTCACCTGCTATCATGATGAAGAAAAGACAGGGAATGCCATACCCTGCAGCGGCTAGGGTGGCTGTGCAGAAGCCACCCCATGCCACCCTGCTCTGCCATGACAATGACAGGGCAGGGTAGCACCTCTCCCTTCCTGCCTAGAAATAGAGGGAAGAGAGCAGAACATGAGGAGGGGTGGGGAGTTGAAAAACTGAGGAATTTTTGGAGGGGAGAGAAGAGAGAACCTGAAACAGGGGGGAGAAAAGGAAAAACAACCAGACGGGGGAGGGGGAGAATTTTTTGAGAAAAAGGGAAGCAAGCGGGAAAGAAGCAGAAACAGGGGGGATGTTTTGCAGGAAAAAAAACATGAGAAAAGAGGAGGAAAGTGAAAAAAAAAACAGAGAGAAGAGGGTGAAACAGACAACAAAAACAGAAGAGAGACAGTAGGGGGAAAGGAGAGGGAACGGAGACGAACAGTGGGAAGCAGAAGGAAAGTAGGGGAGAATAGAGGGACATTTTGAGAAGAAAAAAACCGAGGGGGCAGTTTTTTTTGTTTACGTTCGGAAGAAGGAAACATTGGGAGCATTTGTTGAGAAAGAGAGGAACAAGGAAGAGAGGGAAGTATAGCAGGAAAAGAAAAGAAAAACAGAGGAGAAGGGAAGAACACTGACCTCTCATTCTCGGGTCTCTCTCCCGCCATTTGAAACAGCAGCACCACCGCCTGGAATCAACGCCCGATCGCTACCACAAGCCACCCGCCATCACAAGCCACCGTCAGCCCAGCAACCACGCTCCATCACTCCAGGTAATCTTCTCCCCTTTTCTGTCCCCTCTTCTGTGTTCTCCATTGGCATGCAGAACGTGAGCAATTCACGTTCTGCAGCAAGAATGGAAAATAATTAGCCGGTTACTGTGCTCAGCACAGTAACCGGCTATTTATTTGTTGAAGTACAGCCCACACGGCTGGGCTAAGTCCAGCCTTGTAGAATGTTGTTTTTTTTTTTTTTTTCTCTTAGACGGGTCTGGCCTGATTTCTTTTGGGTCTGTTCTGGCCCAATTTCATTTTGGGCTGATCTTGTCCCAGTTTCCTTTTGGGCCGGTCCGACCCATCACAATAAAAAATCAGAAAAATCATTTTTAAAATTTGGGATTTCCCCATGTATTTTTATCAATTTTCCTTAATTACTGGATTGTATTTTTATACCATAAAAATACAAATCCTATTTTAAAATACCTTGTTTTCGTCAAAACATTAAAAAGAAAACATGTTTATGTTTTCATGCATACGGTCAAGTTTCTCAAAGCAAAAAAAAAATAAATCATATTGTATTTTCATACAACAAAGAAAACTTCAAAAAATATATTTTAGCATGTATTTTGACTTTAATAACCAGTTTATTAAAATCACGAGAACTTGACCAATATTTCAAAAAATCTGAAAAAATTATTTTGTTTTTTTAATATCAGGGATTACGAATTTATACGTAAAACATATTTCTGGTATTAAAAAGGTAGTTCTTTTGTTGACATCAGGACGGTTAGGTTTTACTTGATAAGATAATGATCTCTTTACCGAATATGACTTTTTTTAAACTATAGATAGACTAACAATTAGAAATACGATACAACCGTAGCATATATCAAACAATAAAACAATGCAATTTACCTTAGGTAGGGCGTCTTTAGGGTGCTAATACCTTTCCTTTACACAACCAGTCCTTGTACCCGATCTCTGAGACCAGTTAGGGTTTCTAGTGACCAAAATACTAGGTGATGACTTCTATTCCATTTTTCTACTGATAAAAGAGAAGAATTCCTTGTCTCCCCACATTTATCAGATACTACATCATTACGATGAGGGTGGACGATTGTTGCGACGTCGCACACGTGCAGTAAAGTTTAAAAAAAGTATTTTCACATAAAATAAATTATTGAGAAATATAAATCATTCAAGCTGCTATATTTCTAATTTCATGATATGCAATGTAATATTTGTTTTTTATATTGTTCATAACTGTTTCAGTAGTTAAAATATGTTTTCATATATTATTTAAAAATCACCCTATGATGGAAAAGAAAAGGTTGAGAAAGACCAACGATATTGGTAAAGCTAAAATTTGAGATCGATATAATTGATAGATTTATTTACATTAAAAATGAACCCAATTTTTTTTATTTCAGAGAATGCAAATTAAATGATACAAACGAATTTGAAAATTGAACTTGTCCACCGAAGGGAAATTAATTTTATAGGATTGAAAGGAAATTAAAGAGTTGGTAGAGTATCAACAAATCCAAGCGTACGTCCAGCCCAGGGAGACCCTACGAGGTTGTACAAATCTACAATGACAAAAATAGTTCCATAGTCGTTGAATTGCTGTTCTTGATATTTCTTATGATAATTTTTGTTGTTGGGTGAAGGAAATGAATACTTGTGTTATGCAAACACAGTTTAATTATTATATTATTAGATTCATTATCAAACTTTTTATCTGTGCATTTTAAAATCGTTTTTGAAAAAAAATAATTTTTATTTTATTTTTCTTTACTTTAAATTTTTTTAGTATTTTTATATTATTTTGATGTTGTGATATCAAAAATAATTTTTTAAAAATAAAAAAAATATTATTTTAAATATTTATAAGAAAAAATACTTTAAAAAACAACCGCTACCACATTTTCAAATACTTCTTAAAGTTGTTGGTTTTCTCCATCAAGTAAAAGTCTTTCCTTTTGTTTTTTTTTTTTTTTACTATATATATTTTGATTTGATTAGAATATTAACTATTTATAATAAAAATAACATCCATTTCATTTCAATCCCTTCTAAAAAACACTTGACAAAATTTCCCTTCAACAAGAAGTTTTGGCTCGTAAGAGGAAGGCAGTTGCTTTAAAGAGAGAAGGAAAACTGGGAGAAGCTCGAGAGGAACTTCGGCAGGCAAAGCTGTTGGAGAAGAGTCTTGAGGTAGAGACACCTGGACCTGTAGGTGGTAGCCATGATGGGTCAACATCTGCGTCAAATGCTCCATCTGCTCAACAAAAGGATCCTAGTGCCCCAAATTTGGCTCCAAAACCATTGTCTGGGCGTGATCGATTTAAATTGCAACAGGAGTCACTGAGTCACAAACGTCAGGCCCTAAAGCTGCGAAGAGAAGGCTGGGTGGAAGAAGCAGAAGCTGAGTTTGAATTGGCCAAGGCTCTTGAAGCCCAGTTGGATGAGATGTCTTCTGCCAACGTAGCAGAACCAGTAGATGATGTAGTTGTTGAGGATCTTCTCGATCCTCAACTTCTATCTGCCTTGAAAGAAATCGGAATTGAAGATACCAGTACCATATCACAAGGTTCAGAGAGACCAGGGCCTGTGAAAGTCAGTCCTACCAAGAGTGAAAGCAATAGCCAGGAAAGAATTCAGTTGGAAGAACGGATCAAGGCAGAGAAGGTAAAGGCAGTAAATTTGAAACGTGCAGGGAAGCAAGCTGAAGCTTTGGATGCTCTCCGACGATCCAAATTGTTTGAAAAGAAACTAAATTCCTTGGCATGAATTTGATAAATAAAGGTTTGAGAGAATCTCCCTACTATATTTCAAGTAATATTGTTTGTGTGAGGTCACTGGAACACATTTTAATTAGAGATAAATAAAATTCCTTTCCCCCATTACATCCATACTAAGTTGTATTATAGAAACTACAGTGACAGTGTACCACATGAATTTGTTTACTTTATGGTATGAGACTGAGTGAAAGAGAGTTCTCAAATGGTTCGAAAGCAGGTTCTCCTCTCTTTACTGTATTGTCTGTGATTTATTTATTTTGAAAGGAAAACAAAGTTTGAGCCTTCATCTCTAGTTGTTTGCATGATGGCTGTTTGCTCAAAACCTCAAACAATATTGCAGATTTGATCATTCTATAACTAGCAACCAATGATTTTCATGTTGACAAACTGTTGCCAGACAATGAATTGTGTGGCAAATGAGTGACTTTTGAAGTCCTGGAGGTTCTTTGAGCACCTGTAGAAATGACAATGTTGGAAGATTGCTTCATGAGTTGGCAAAGAACCAGTCAAAGAAGAAGTAGTCAAAGATTATTCATGCTCTGTATTTCTTGTTTTCATGCAAATAATTAACTGCGTCCTAGTCTCTAGGAATTAGGTGATCTGTTAGTATGTTAACAGATTGTAGTAGGATTTTTATGCTTTATTGTAGCATTTCTGTTTGTTTTGCAGTATAAATATCTGTAAAGATTGCAACATAAAGTGCAATCATATTCTTCAATTCTTAACAGCAACAAATTGTTACTGTAAACATCAAAACTGTCCATTCTTTCTAAGTTTCATTTTTCTTTCTAAACACTGTCAATTGGTATCAGAGCTGATTTCTTAAAGGACCTGTGATGGATAATGAAGCAAGTTTTTCTCACATTTCTTCTCCAATCTTCAATGGAGAAAATTATCAACTTTGGGCAATAAGGATGGAAACCTACTTGGAAGCACTTGATCTTTGGGAGGCTGTCGAAGAGGATTATGAAATTCCACCACTGCCAACTAATCCTACCATGACTCAGATCAAGAGTCACAAGGAGAGAAAAACCAAAAAATCTAAAGCAAAGACATGTCTATTTGCTGCTGTCTCAACAACAGTTTTCACAAGGATCATGTCTCTAAAATCTGCCAAAGATGTATGGGATTATCTGAAGGAGGAGTATGCAGGAGATGAAAGGATACGTGGAATGCAAAGCCTCAACCTCATAAGAGAGTTTGAGCTACAGAGGATGAAGGAGTCTGGGACCATCAAAGAGTACTCAGAAAAATTGCTTGGAATTGTCAACAAGGTGAGATTGCTGGGCACAGACTTTACTGATTGCAGAATTGTGGAGAAAATCCTTGTTACGGTGCCTGAAAGATATGAGGCATCTATAACTACCTTGGAGAACACCAAGGATCTGTCCAAGATCAATTTGGCAGAATTGATAAATGCTTTGCAGGCTCAAGAACAAAAGAGACTGATGAGGCTGGATCATGTTACAGAAGGAGCATTACAAGCAAAGTATCCTGATTCTAAGAGTTATTTCAGGAAAAATCAGGTTTCAAGCAGTAGTAACACCACTACTCGTAAATTCCAGAACAAAGGAAAATTTCTCAAAAGAAATTTTCCACCCTGTCAACACTGCAACAAGACAGGACATGCACCTTTCAAGTGCTGGAAAAGGCCTGATGCAAAATGCAGCAAATGTAATCAAATGGGACAGGAGGCAATCATCTGCAGGTCAACAATTCAGAGACAAGATGTTGATGCACAAGTGGCCAGTCAAGATGATGAAGATCAAATGTTCGTAGCTTCATGTTTTTCAGTCCAAACCACCTCAGATCACTGGCTGATAGACAGTGGGTGTACGAATCACATGACCCCTGACAGAAGCCTCTTTCGAACCTTGCAATCTACTGAAGTTACAAAGGTCAGAATTGGGAATGGTGCTTGCATAGCTGCAAAAGGAAAGGGGACAATTGCCATCACCACAAAGTCAGGTACAAAAACCATTTCTGAAGTTTTATATGTACCTGAAATATATCAAAATCTATTAAGTGTGGGGCAATTGATTGAGAAAGGGATGAAGGTTGTCTTTGAAAATTATTTTTGCTATGTCTTTAATGCTGCTGGACAATTAATTTTGCAAGCTAAGATGAAAGGAAAGAGTTTTTCATTCCTACCATTTGAGGAGGAGTATTCAGCTTTTCAAACAAAGCTGACTGATATGGAAGTGTGGCATAAAAAACTAGGCCACTGCCATCAACAGAAGGATGATAAGCATGAAAAAACATGACTCTGTAAGAGGAGTGCCTCAATTCACTGACTTTCCATCAAATTGCAGTACATGTCAATTTGGTAAACAAAGCAGGAAGCCATTCCAGAAATCAACTTGGAGATCTACACAGAAACTCCAATTGATTCACACTGATGTTGCTGGTCCACTCAGCACACCTTCAATCAAAGGTAGCCGATACTATATTCTTTTTATTGATGACTTTTCTAGGATGTGCTGGATTTTCTTCATGAAATACAAATCAGAAGTTGCTAGGATTTTTTTCAAATTCAAGAAGAATGTGGAAAACATAAGCAATTACAGAATTCAAACCATTAGGTCTGATAATGGCAAGGAGTATACCTCATCAGAGTTCAATCTCTATTGTGAGGAAGCTGGCATTGATCATCAACTCACTGCCCCTTACACACCAGAGCAGAACGGTGTTAGTGAAAGAAGGAATCGATACATCATGGAGATGGTGAGATGTATGTTGCATGACAAGAACTTACCAAAGGATTTTTGGGCAGAAGCAGCCAGCACTGCAGTTTTTCTTCAGAACAGACTGCCCATAAAATTGCTTGACGAGAAGACATCTTTTGAAGCTTGGTATAATTACAAACCTTCATTAAGATTTCTTAAAGTCTTTGGCAGTCTGTGTTTTGTTCACATTCCACAGATCAAAAGGGACAAGCTGGACAAGAAGGCTGCACCAGGAATCTTTATTGGCTATAGTGGTGCATCTAAAGCTTACAAGGTTTACCATTCTCAAACACAAAAAATGGTTGTTACAAGGGATGTCCACTTTCAAGAAGAAGATGAGTGGGACTGGGGATAATCACAAATGAATAATCAGCCTCATGAAGAAGAGCAATGGGACTGGGGACACTCACAAAGAAACCAGCAGCCTGCAGATCCATTGCTAGATGAAACATTTGATGATCCACCAACAAGAGGCACTCGATCACTTGAGGATGTCTATCAAAGGAGCAATGTAGCCCTCTGTGAACCAGAAGGCTATGAAGAAGCTAAACAAAGTCCAGATTGGCAGAAAGCAATGCAGGAGGAGATATCAATGATTGAGAAGAATTGCACATGGGAACTTGTTAACAGACCACCTGGAAAAAACATCATTGGCGTGAAGTGGATATTCAGGACTAAACTGAATGCTGACAGCACCATCAACAAGCATAAAGCTAGGCTGGTGGTCAAGGGGTATGCACAAATCTATGGTGTTGATTATTCAGATACTTTTGCACCTGTAGCGAGAATGGACCACCATTAGACTTTTACTTGTTGTTGCTGCTTAAAAAGAACTGGAAAGTATTCCAGTTAGATGTCAAATCTGCCTTCCTCAATGGCATATTGCAAGAAGAAATTTATGTTGAGCAGCCTGCTGGTTTTGAAATTCAAGGGAAGGAAGACAAAGTGTATTTACTGAAAAAGCTCTCTATGGGTTAAAGCAAGCACCTAGGGCATGGTATGGTCGGATTAATGATTATTTGACAGGTGCTGGCTTTCAAAGAGCTTGTCTGAAGCAACTCTTTATGTGAAGAGCATCAACAATGATGTGATTATAATTTCACTTTATGTTGATGATCTCTTGGTGACAGGGAGCAACACAGAGCAGGTTGAACATTTCAAGCTGAATATGATGGAAGTTTTTGAGATGACTGATCTCGGTCTAATGAGCTTCTTCCTGGGAATGGAAATCTTACAGGGCAAGGATGAAATCTTCATTTGTCAAAAGAAGTATTCAATGGAAATTTTGAAGAAATTCCATATGAAAAGTTGCAAGCCAACAACTACCCCAATGAACCAAAAGGACAAATTCAACAAAGAAGATGGCACTGCCAAGGTGGATGAAGAGAAATTCAGAAGCTTGATTGGGTGTTTGCTGTATTTAACAGCAACTAGACCCGACATACTTCATGCAACAAGTTTACTATCTCGGTTTATGCATTGTCCGAGTGAAATTCACATGAGAGCTGCTAAAAGAATCCTAAGGTACATCAAAGGGACCTGCAGCTATGGAGTCAAATTTTAGAAGTGTCAGGAATTAAAACTACATGGATTTTCTGACAGTGATTGGGGAGGATCCATTGATGACATGAAGAGCACCTCTGGTTTTTGTTTCAACCTAGGGTCAGTTATATTTTCATGGTCATCCAAGAAACAAGACACGGTGGCTCAATCTACAGTAGAGGCAGAATTCATTGCTGCCACAGCAGCTGTAAACCAAGCTCTTTGGCTTCAGAAATTGCTACGTGATTTACATATGGAAGGAGAGGTAGCAACTGAAATTTCAGTTGACAATCAAGCAGCTATAGCAATCTCACATAATCCTGTGTTTCATGGGAAAACAAAGCACTTCAACATCAAACTTTATTTTTTACGTGAGGTGCAGAAAAATGGTGATGTCAGGTTGATATATTGCAAGTCTGAAGAACAATTAGCAGATTTGTTTACTAAACCACTTCTAGTAAACAGGTTTGAATTTTTAAGACAAAAGATTGGAGTTTACAGCTCCTAAAGCAAGGAGGAGTGTTGGAAGATTGCTTCATGAGCTGGCAAAGAACCAGTCAAAGAAGAAGTAGTCAAAGATTATTCATGCTCTGTATTTCCTATTTTCATGCAAATAATTAACTGTGTCCTAGTTTCTAGGAATTAAGTGATATGTTAGTATGTTAATAGATTGAAGCAGGATATTTATGCTTTATTGTAGCATTTCTGTTTTGTTTTGCAGTATAAATATCTATAAAGATTGCAACATAAGGTGTAATTATATTCTTCAATTCTCAACAGCAACAAACTGTTACTGTAAACATCAAAACTGTCCATTCTTTCTAAGTTTCATTTTTCTTTTCTAAACACTGTCAATATCACGTATAGATTATGCATAAAACATGAGGCAAATTATTTGGAAACTAAGCGGTGCTGCGGAATGGTGCTATAGCTGGTGGAGTTGGAATGTCACCGGACCCTTCAAGCATCAAGATCACATTCTTGATACAAGGACGTGAAGCTGGATCATGCTGAACGCACATCAGTCCAATCTTCACCATTCTTTCCAGCGACTCGAATTCTATATCTTCATCCTTCACAAGCTTATTCAACTGTCCAGCTGCAAAGCATTGATATGCCCAACTGGGAAGATTCATTTCATCTGGTGTTGAGACGTCTACTTTTATACTGCTTCTGCAACAGATGATCTCCAGAAGTACAACTCCGAAGCTGTAGATATCAGCTTTTACCGACATCAAGGCGTTATTCTGCCATTCAGGTGCCATGTGCCCTCTACTCTGTGAGAGTGCCATCGAGCTTCTTATTTCGTCTGGATATAATAGCTCTGATAATCCGAAATCGGAGATTTTGGCTATCCAAGAATCATCCATGAGAATGTTTTGAGGGTTATATTGCAATGGATGATGCAGGCTTGACACTCTTCATGTAGATACAGTATTCCTCTAGCTATATCTAGAGCAATCCTTACTCTTTCGTTCCAAATGGGGCGCCCCTCAGACTGGAATAAAAGATCTGCAAGGGTGCCGTTTCTCAAGTACTCGTAGACGAGAACCCTCCGAGAGCCCTCCACACAAAAGCCAAGCAACCGAACCAAGTTCTTGTGATAAGTTTGTCCAATCACAGTGATTTCGGCTCGAAACTTTTTTTCCCCTTCATCTAAAACTTTCTCAAGTTTCTTAACAGCAACAGTTCTGTCACCCCCAGGTATTGTCCCTCTGTAAACTGCACCAATAGAACCCCTGCCCAGCTCTTCCCTGAAACCACTTGTAGCTTTCTCAAGCTCACTATAAGAAAATGACCGCAGAGTGAACTCCCCAGCCAAGCTTATGATTCCTGACAGCTTTTCGTAAAGATAAGCTCGATCCCTGTACACGCAGAAAGTAGAGATTGCAATGACAAAACACAAGAAAGTAACAGAGCCGAATGCTATAGCAAGAAACACAAGTAAACTTTTCTTGCTTTCTATGATGATTGTCAGGCTCATTGGAGGTGCAGCAGGAGTTGGTTTCACTTTGAAGAAGGCTATAGATGATGCGTTTATATCTTTTATACCATATCGAATTGGTGCAGTATACTTTTCACACCTCTCATTCATATATAGAGCAACATCACAAAGACAATCTTCCAGGCAAGACAAACCACAATTTTTTTTCTTCTCATCTAGGACAGAATAAGGATATCGTTCGAACAATATATTCTCTACGGTTATGACATCGTACATTTGCCCTTCTTTGGTGCCTGTGCAAAAACTTTCAGGGACATTCTTGTAGCATCCACTGAATTTCTCACTGGGGTCATTGAAAGCAAATCCAGGATAACAGGAACAGTCAGCATTAGTGCCCATGCCAGAGCAATAACTGTTGAAATCACAGAAGCCACGAACATTGCATTGATTATTCAACGCAGACCACTCAATATGCACACTCCGGCTAGTTTTGTTCTCTAAGCAGTGTGAATACAACCTGAAAATCCCATCAGCATCAATCGTCGCACGAAAGATTGTTGTTTTGTTGTTACAGGGATAAGAACTTCTTGCCAACAAGACTGGTTTTTTAGAGACCGTATCCATGAACAGAAATCCCTGGTAATTGAAATAGAGACTCAACCCCTTTTTGCTGTCTTGATAAGTATTACTGGCCCAGTAAGCATCAACAGATAGACCAGCGCTGTTTGTAGGGTAGGCGACAAGGTTTCCATCTGCCTGCATCGCGAGGAAAAACCTTCCACTGGAGTGATTTGAGCTCGACACACTTGAAACCAATTTATCAGAATAAGTAAGATTCTGACCTACTAATATGGTGTCAGTTGGGTAATCAAAGCTTTGCCAAATAACAGAAGAACCATTGTAAAGCACGAAATTACCCGAATCAAGCATTGAAGCTGAAGCTGCGATTTCTGAAACATTAGCAATAAGATTTTCATTGCCCTGCTCAGTTCGAAGAAGCAGCTTACCCTCTTCTGATAAGTGAATTGTAGCATTGAAGGAGACTGGTTCATCATCTCGATTTGCAGTCCAGACGACCGTGTTATTAGGCTGACCCATCATCCATATTCCTACAGCAAATCCATTTCCCTGTGAATAGAAGCCAAACGCAAAATTGCCTGAAGGGGATTGCCATGAATGTAAGTTAGAGATGGGAGATAACTGAGAACCTAAGTGTATTTCACCAAATTGGTTCGGTTGAGTTCTTGCTTCCACAAAGAGTATCGATAACATTAGAAGCAGAAGCCCTGATACCACAGCCATGCGGACAGGAGTGTGGTGTAAAGAGCCAAACAGATACAGAAAAGCTAGCTATTGTTGAGACTCTACTGCCTAAATGTTAATGTGATGAAAATTCTAGCCAACTTCAAAACTAAAACCGAGTGAAATGAAGGATTTTTTCGCTATCGGTAGTAGCTTGTTAAAACGTCGCAGTCCCATCTTTCCGGTCTAAATCAACGCTTAATGTTTACAGACGTCTGCAACTTTTCTTAGAGTGGCCTAGTGTGGTGTACTCCACAAGAGTCTACCAAACGTGTAAGACCAGTTGGCTGAGAGAAGTCATTATCTTCCTTTACTGATACCCAGAAGCAACCCTCCAAGTCAAGATAATAAAGATTGAATTGTTGTTTTATCATAGTAAATATTATTTTCTCAAGAAATTTCATCAGTTGTACTAGTATTTATATCGTAAAATTCTTATATGCTATAAGCATTTTATATAGGACTGAGATTTATAGTTTACGTTGAATTTTATTTTTGTAATATTATTAATAGATCACCTAGCATTTGGAAATATTAATCATTCCCATATATACAAATTTTTTTAATAAAATTTCAGCAATCCATCGCTTTCTTTTACTTATCGTAATTTTCAATTTCCTTTATAGTTTTCTTTTTTCTTTATTTCTTTACTTACATTTTGTAGATTCCTTAGCATTATACAACTTCACCTCTTAATCTCTTAAACCAAGTTAAGAAATTCATTTGATTTGTGAGGCTATTAGAGATTAAATTTCTAAGCTTAGTTTCTCCTCGTAGGAAGAAAGAAAGAAATAACAAGTAACATATTGATCTTCCATCGATCAATCCATCACAACAACATGCTGTAATGTTTTTTTTTTTTTTTTTTGTTAGAACCACTAAAACTATAGGATACAGAACTTTAATTAATAGTTTTCCTGCCTACAAACTTATGCTTAAGCTGAAGTTGGATGTGGAGGAACAGATACATCGGTAATTCCTTCTAACATCAACACAACAGACTTCATAGAAGGACGGATACCTGGTTCATCTTGAATACACCACATGCCCACCATAACCATTTTCTCCAAATTCTGCAAGTCTACATCTTCACCAAGATCAAGCTTGTCCAATTCTCTTTCAACCAAAAGCTCGTATGCCCAATTAGAAAGTAGAACTTCCTCTGGTCTTGATACATTAGTTTCTACGTTTCTCCTGCAGAAAACAATTTCCAAGAGCATTACTCCGTAACTGTAAACATCTGCCTTCACTGATATTGGAGTGTTCTTGTGCCATTCAGGAGCCAAGTAACCACGTGTCCCTCTGACTATTGTGAAGGTTCTTGTTTGATCAGGCACTAGCAATTTTGCTAGCCCAAAATCAGAGATCTTAGCATTCCAAAAATCATCCATTAGAATGTTTTGAGGCTTTATATCGCAATGGATGATTGGTGCTTCGCACTCTTCATGTAGATATAGGATCCCTCTAGCAACATCCAATGCAATTTTCACTCTGTGACTCCAATTTGGAATTCTTTCAGTTCGGAAGAGAAGATCTGCAAGGGAACCGTTGCTCATGTATTCATATACTAGGAGCCTCTGGGAGTCCTCAGTACAGTAACCAAGTAGCCGAACCAAGCTTTTATGATGAGTTTTTCCAATTGAACGCATCTCTGTGAGGAACTCCCTTTCACCTTCACTGACCAACTTCTCTAGCCTCTTCACTGCAATAACTTTTTTACCTTTGTATAATGTCCCTTTGTAAACTGCTCCAAAAGATCCTTTTCCCAACTCTTCCCTGAAACCCTTGGTTGCATTTTTAAGCTCCCGATATGAAAATGCTCTCAGAGTGAGCTCATGGGCCAAGCCAAGATTTCCGCCTCCCAACCGCATTCTGGCCTTAACAACTCTTGACTTAGAGATGAAAAAAACAGAAACTGCAATGGCAATTGAAGAGCATGTAATGAATGCTACGCTCATAACACAAATGAGCATCACTGTCTTCTTGCTTGTCTTATGGACCACTGGAGGAGGCTTCGTTGCAGTGGCAATGGATTGGTTGCGGCTTTCGACACTCTTCAAACCCACCTTGAAGAAAACCTTTGATGAGTCACCTTCCAATCTCTTAGCATATTTCACTGGGAACTTCACTTTCTTGCAGTCCCCAGATTCGTACAGCGCACCAGCACAGTTACAGTCCTGCAAACAGGACTTTCTGCAATCTTCTTCTGACATGGAGTTTCTAAAATAAGGAAAGTCATCCCAAGTCATTTTCTCCATATCAGTAATGTTATACGAGGATGTTTCCTCTGCAACTTTACATAATTCTTCAGTGTTGTTCCTCTTACACCCATTATATCTCTGGTTGGGATTGACAAAAACAGTGCCAGGAAGACAGCTGCAGTAAGGTTGATTATCGTTCATGGTGCAGTAGCTGTTGAGACCGCAGAAAGACTTCACTTCGCACTGACTTTTTGGTGCATAATGCATAAGAGATGTAGTGTAGGCACCATTGCTGTCGATGTTATGAGAATACAATCGAAAAATTCCATCGTACTCCAATGTTGCCCGGTAGATAATTGAGCTGTTTTCCGATTCTGAATCAGAGGAAAACACAGGTATGCCACTGGCCAAGGTGTTGTTAAGGATTAGCAGTTGTCCTGTATAATTCAAATATAGATGGGTACCGGACCCAAAAGTGGCAGTGTTCCAATAAGCATCTACTGAAGTGTCTATAGTGTCTATGGGATACAAAACAAGATTCCCATCATATTGCATTTTAAGATGAAACCTTCCTGTTGACAAATTGGTTGTAGATGCACTGGCAAGCAGTTCACCCCCTGCATATAGATTCTGGCCTCCTAATATTGTATCTGTAGGAAAGTTGAAACTCTCCCAAATGACATCAGAATGTTCATTGTAGAGCACTAGATTTCCAGAATCAAGCATGCGAGCGTTTGAAGCTGACTTCTCTATCCTAGCAATGAGTTTCTCTTCACCGGCCTCATTGTTGGCATAATAAGTTCTTAAAAGAAGCTTACCGTTGACGCTCAACTCCAACGTAGCATTTGATGGCACAGGAGGGTCATCTCGGTATGCTGTCCAGGTGATTATATCAGCTGGCTTGCACACCAACCAAATTCCCACTATAAAGCCACTGCCCTGTGGGTAGAACCCAAAGGCAAACGTGCCAGAAGGGGAGCGCCATGAGGTTGGTTGGACGTTGGTGGAGATTGAAGAACCTAAACTTATCAAGTTTGAGTGGTTCTGCTGGGAACTTACAGGTTTGTAAATACAAATTACTAACAAAAAGAAAGCTGCATAAGCGAAAGCCATAAGATGAAGTATGGAAGATGGATGATATTGTTGTCCTTGTCACTTCTCACAAGTCTCGAATGACTATAAAGTACAACAAGGAAAATGCTAAAGCTAGCACAACCCAAAGGCAAAAGGCTGGTTTTTTTTATAGCTTTTCCATGTTTTTACGTGTTGATATTAAAAAATTATTTTAATATATTTTTAAATAAAAAATATTTTTAAAAAACATCTTAAACCACAAGACATGCAACTAGTCTTCCTATGGGGACATTTCCACGCTGTACGCTAGTAAAAATAGAGACATTATAACAAGAATCATTTTTCCTTGTAAGGTAAAAGACAAATTTCTTCACCTGTAATGTAAGAAGAAGAGCTTGCACATATGACTTTAATTACTACAGAAAGATTTTCAACACAAAAGAGATAAGGATAATTGAATTAAGCAAGACTGATTGAAAGCGGTTGAGAAAATTGTCTATGTTCCCTATTTCCTCCACTAATGGTATAACAGAAAACTGACTTGTGTTGAAGCAAACAACACGGCTTATTGACAAAATCAAAAACCTGTCCCTTTCTGACATGAATGGTCTCAAAAAAAGTCTTTTATATAGTTGGTTTTCCAGTATTGTTTGACTAACAATAGTGTTTGATGACTCTGTGCCTTGCATGTAGGCCCGTGCCAATAACTTAAGCCACGCAGTTTTCTCTCTCTTCTGCCTAGTGAGAGATGTAATTTGAGAACATACATATCAGCAGGATAGTTCCTTCTAAGAGAAAGCCACTGAGAGCTCTCACAAGGTTTTACGTACAAATTGCTTAACCATTAGTATGAGCATGAGAGGACAAGGGATGCATGAAACTTTGTTTCCCTTCTTCTGGTTATGTTGAAGATAGCCAAATAACTACATGGCCAAAGGAATTTTAACAGATATCTCAAGTTTGATAGATTTTTTTAAATTTCATAGTGATACTTTGATTTACTTTAAGTGGATGTATAGGTTAGATTAATATGCTTATCAGTTGTTTTTAATTGGGAAAATCACTCTCATAGTTTATTTGTGATTACACTTTGTCTCCACAATTTTAGAAATTACCATTTATATATTGTATCAATACAATGAAAAAACAAAAATCTAATCTAATTCTTCTCTCTTTTACAAGAACACAAAATCTCACAAAAATAAAAATTAATCTTCTGTGTAACGATGCTATTTTACTTAGATTGCAAGTTGTAAATTAATTATTCTTATTATTTTTTCAAAATTCTAAAAAAAAGAAACCCTAAATTGATTTCAAAACCTTGTTTTCACTTTAAAAGCTTTATGAATTACTTTAAGGGCCTCGTTTATGGGTACTGTTCTCCAAAAAGCATGCTGCTAAGTCCTGGATTCTAGTTTTTTTGCGGTAGTGCTCTTGTTTGTTCTTGTGCGCAAATGTGAAATACTATATAATAAACAGTTTAAACGACAAATCAGAAACGCTTCGCATAAACAGAAAAATGCTGCTCCAACCATGTGTTTAAACAGCAATTTTATGATACCTTTCTGTTTAGACAACAAGATGAGCCTCTTTCAGGCCAAAAAATAAAAAAAACACCAGACACATTTGTGCATGGAAACCTCCGACCAAGAAAAACTCCTATTTCTCCCCGGTAAAATTCTCTATATCAAGACACACAGACAATTTCCCAACCCATCTCACACAGACAATTTCCCAACCCATCTCCTCTTGTCTCTTTTTGTTAAAGTTACAGGGTCACTCTTCCAAATGACATTAAATTTTCAGGACAATATTAATATAATTCCAAGCAAATCCAAACTAAAACGCTAAGAACCCTGGACAATGAGCAATATAGCAAGAGATAATCGGCGACAAACTTCATCAAGTTTTCAGTTTCATCTTCTTAATTTCAATAACAACGTAAAATAACTCATTACAGCATCACTAACACAATTTATCATTAACTCGCACAAATTCTAAACCACCAACAGCCAACCCACCATTAAGATCCAGTCAGCTCATCTCTGTAACTACATCCCAAAAACGAAGTCCAATACAGTTGTTTATAACAGCTATAAAGAGTTCTTCCAAATGCCGTCATAACATATTTTTGAAAAGCTTTTCAGGAAAAAAAATGTAGTATATATACAATGACTTGATACACGAGAGTATACACAATGAACTGCTGCTCAACACGCTTTAGTACTCCAAAGGCACTGAAACTCATCAGTTACAATACACAAAATACTTCTCGACAAATGCCATTTTTAATTCGAGCATTACCAAGGAAATGTAACACCAAGCAAGCACACAGTGTGCCAACAGAAATGGTGAAACAACGGAAAAAAGGAAAAAAATAAATCAGACCAATTAGATGAACTGCATTCCACATCCATTTAAATCTTCAACCTATAAATATTCCAGGACCATTGCTATGATCTTGTAGCAAATGGCACAGAGAGATCGCTCTTCCCTTGTAAAATGATGAATATAACTTTGATCTGGGATATGATAGTGAAGCAAGAGCACAAGGGGGCTATCTGTGGTAAATGTTTGATGACATATAAGATTGGCATAGCAGACATGAGAGTAGAACATTGGAGAGTGTGATAAACCTATTATTGACCATGATACTTCCCCACCCCTTTTCTTCTCAAGAACTTGTGTTGATAGAATTCATCAAAGGACAGACGTTGAACTGCAACAAGAGAGATACAAAAAAATGAATGGTTCCACAAATGAATCAGGAGGGAAGAAAGAAAGATATGTTTTGTTGGAGTCAGGCCATTTGCTAAACCTGGATTTGCAGAAAGAAGTCTTGAGCATATATCTACACAGTCCGGGTGCAACCCTGAAAGGATGTGTTGAGAGAAAGGAAGACATGAACTTGACTTGATGTTCTGCAGCAACTGAGGTCAAGAGAACTTCTTTTATTAGAGACTGGAGCGATCACAATTCAAGGATTATAAACCTATGGAAAAGGCCTACCTGGAAATTAGTCCTGCCACGAAAAGGTGGGTAACCATTAAGAAGCTCAAAAAGAATTACACCAACACTCCACATGTCAACCTATATAATGAAGCACTGATATTCAATAAATTCTATTCTGATGCAAAGAAAGCAATGCACCAAAGGAAAACATTAGCAAAATCATTACCTTGTAATCATATCTTTGAAATTGAAGAACTTCTGGAGCCATGTAAAATGGAGATCCGCATACTGTCTCCACATGGTTATCAGGAAGCACCCTTCTATTTAAAGATGAGAAAGAAGAAAGTAAAATTAATAAATTGCCTGACATGTCTTCAACAAATTTTTGGCATTTTTTCTTAATTAAGGGGAAAAAAATTAGCAACTTAGTTTCAAGGTGGTCTCCCTGAAACTTTCCAGGAAACCATCCCATTAACTTTCTTCTACCAAAAAGTTACCTCGATAAACCAAAATCAGCTATTTTGAGCACCACATCGCTCTCCTTGCTAGAAAGGAGAATGTTCTACAACAAATTGACCAATGTAAGCCAGTTTCAAGGCAACTCAATCTTCAGCCACCAATTTTGAACTCCACCATAGGTAAAAGAATTGCATGTACAACACCTCATACCTCAGGTTTCAAGTCTCTATGAATGATATGATGGTTCTGCAGAATTTTCAAACCATCCCCTGAACCATATAAATCATCAAGATTACAATTATGTAAACAGAGATGTGATACAAGCAACTCATATGTTGTACTGTGAAACAGATATCAAATGACTGCTACCCATCTGTTGCGTAAATCTTTTAGCAATCTTCTCTTGAACTCTCCCATGTTGTTGAAGATAAGAAGCTAGATTTCCTCCAGAACAAAACTCTAGGACCAGGAACATGCAACATTCATCCTGAGATTGCAGATATTCTGATTTGCAGAAATGAAATATTATGGAAACAGAAAGCATATAAATCACAGCTACAGATGGTAGAAACAGATCAAGTTAAACTCGAAATGAGATTCTCCTTTACATATGTCAAGCTTTTAGTTGTATCCTTCTACATCATTCCACTTTATCTAGATCAATATCCTCAGTGGTTCAGCCATTTAAGAATTTCAAGGATTCATGTTAATGGAATTAATAATTAGAGAAACTGGCATTTATCTACAATTCTTGAAGAGATGACAGCTTGGATAGAGAGCAGGAAATGAGTTGTATATATTGCTAAATAGAAGACACCTGGGTCAGAGGCCTTCAACACAACATTTGCCAAAACAATCAAAATAAATCTAACCACAGTTTCTCATGAATATCTGGTCTTTGAGGGTATTTAGTGGGAGAAACTAAATAAAATCATGCTCTGTCCTTTTTTCTCCTCAATCGTGGTGAATGGAGAGCATAAGTTTTTGTTTCTGGTATTCCATGGTCCTTAGTCCTTAGTATGATGTCTGATACAAAGGGTAGATAATGAGCTAGAGAAAAAACGTTGTTGAGGACATTTTGCTTCTCATATGTGTTTTGCCAATGACATCATTCATAATAAGTCTGTAGAAAGACAGGGGCTTGATGACATGCTTCCTTTCTTGCAGATTTTGGAAAATGTCTGGTTTAAGGTTAGACGCTTAGAAGATGAGAATTATGGGTATTTTCATCCAGGACTTGAATTGGTTCTCAATTATCCCTCTATAGCCCAGTGTGTTGCCAGGGTTGGCCCTTGGCATGTTTAGAGGTCCCCATGGTGGAAATCAACATTTTCCAGCCTTTTAGAATTTGGTTGAATCAAATTCTAATCTCTCTTACTTTGCTTTAATATTTTAAGCATGATAGATGCACTACTACTCCATATACTCTTTAGGAGCACCATGTCTAACAACAATGCTTCTGTGAACATCATGCCTAGATTCATCTTCACACTCCACAGTACTCCATCAACTCAACAGTATTTTAAAATTGCATCCTCAATCCAAGACATTAAATTGCTAAGCCACAAATCCCATCTCAAAAAGAATAATAATTGACTTAAAAAATAACCCAAGCTATCTTAAGTAAAACAGAACCTGCTTCTAATTCAACATTTACAACAGGAAGGAACCCTAAATACCAAAATCAACCAACTTTTCCATTATTTTCCCTAAATCAACATATTTTCATAAAAGGGTATGCTAAAAATCACCTAAATAATCAAAACCAAGTAAAAAAAAAATCAATCACAAAAGAAATTTACAAGAAGGGTTACCCTACAAATCCCCTAAGTATCAAACCAACCAGCTCTACAATCAATCAATCAACACAAATCAGCCTACAACGTCAACACCAACAACTAATTTACTCAAAAGGGTATAGAAAACTTACCTCAAAGACATCAAGAAGGCGAATGATGTTGGGGTGATTGACAGAAGACAAGAAATTAAGCTCACAATCTAAGCAGTTCCTCAAATTCTTGTTGAGTTTAGAGAGATAAACTTGCTTCACTGCCACTTCCCCCCCTGTTATTTTGTTCTCTGCTTTCCATACTGTGGAAAAAGAGCTCTCACCCAGTTTTGATTTCAGGATGTAGTTTCCGATTGTGTGAGATTCTGAGAGATTCTTTGTTGCTTCAAGATCCATTTCTGTTGGTTTTGGATGGTTCGACAAAGAGCACTGAAAACGTTGTAGTAATATTTTGCCTTGGATTTTTGTTCTTCTGTTTTTGTCATGATGCCTGTTTGTGAACGTGGCAGGTAAAGAGATGAGAGTCTAGATTTTCTTTATCGATAAATTATATTTTAGGCACTGTAGCTCGTGCTATACAGATTATTTTTTTGAACTAACGTATTTTTTAATAAAAAAATAATTATGAATTATGAGAATAATATTTTCTAAAAATAAAGTAATAAGAGTTCATTGCTTGAAATAACATATTAAAATTTCATTTTAATTAAGGAAATAATCACAGTTTGATTAAAGCACAAAAAAAATATATTTCTTCATTCTTTCTTGGCCAAAAACTCACTCTCATTTTTATTTTTTTTGTATATGTTAGCTTTCACTCTTAAAAATAAATCAAAGTAGCTTTTTATACAGTCATTTATAATACTTAAAAGACTTTAATTTCTTTTTCCTTTTTTTTCTTAGCTTATATGAGTTATGGCCCAAAATAAAGTGATAAAAAAAAGTGATTATAGCCAATAATTCTCCCCCTTCTTACTTATTCAGGGCCTCTACCAAGCCTATTTGTCTTCTACAGAATTTAAAACAGAACTCTATCAAGCCTATTTGTTTTTCACAGAACTTAAACTTCTCTCTCAGTAAAGACTAATCATCATATCCGATATATTTTTATCATTATAGATTTTCTCAACAACGAATAACTTTATCTTTATAGAATCTGGAATTCATTAACATTTAATTTTAATATACTTTGATCGAAAATGAAAAGTAGAATACTTGTTGAGATGAATTGCTCTTTAATTATCGTAACATAACACAAAATTTTATTGCTTCAATTGTTTTGGAGCTTACTTTAATCCATACATACTCTTTTTTAACTTACAAACTAGTTTCTCATTGTCTTTTACTTCAAACCTTTGAAACTTTTTTATGTAGATCTTCTTATTGAAGTCACCATAAAGCTCTTCAACTTCAAGATTCAAACTAGTAGTTATATCAAGCATAACCCGCGTTAAAGACATCTTGATTATGGGTGAAAAGATTTTCTCTAAATAAATATCCTTATTAAAACCTTTTATAAATAATCTTGTCTTGTCTTGTACCTAGGTTATGAAGGATTTTCTTCAATTTTTAACATGATTATCTATTTTTTAAAAGAAAAAAAAACCTTGTAAAAGGGTTTCAATAAATAGAAAAAACAATAATAACTCTGAATTTTAATTTATCATCATTAAAAGTCTTACCTTCCATATAAAATGTGTTTATATAGATATCAAGAAATTAAACCCTAGTATTCTAAACTAAATATAAATTAAGAATCCTAATAAAATATTTTTAATAATAATAATAACAACACCAACAAAATCCTAGAAATCGACATAAATAATAATAAAAAAATTTTAAATGTAAGAAATTACAAACAAACAACTTTCCTTTTTCCTACACAACATCATATAATTTGCCAAACGATATGCTAATGATGCTGGATTTATGATTGAGATTGGACTGCTGAAAGCTCTCTGCAAGCTGTTACAGGAAATATGTATTTGATTTCATAGACAAATGAATCTTTACTGTGGTCTATATGAATGGTACGTACGATGGCAAAGCTGGGCTGCGTCATTTGCCAGTTGTGCCGGAGAGAAGATGGGCATCATCTGTGCCTGTTGCATCAATAGGTGGCGATTAATTTGTGGATGATGAGGTTGCTTCAGTTACACTATTTTCTCCTTAGATCTGCGTTGTTTCAAAATACTCTTTTATGCCGGTGACTATTCAGACAAGAGATTGTGTATAGTTTTTCTATTTTCATACAAGATTAATTCCTCAAAGTATAACACTTGCCTTGTGTTTTTATTTCATGATGGTGTAAGCAACTAAACGTCTTTCTTTCTGATATCCAACTTTAGCTGTCAGACGTATGAAGGTGGTATTGCAGGAGAATCTGGTCACCTTTACATGCAAAAAGTTACCTCTAACTATGTGTTCTCTTTTAAATTTATTCTAATTTTGCCTGGATCCCAACACAATACAGGTATCATCTGAGGATCCCAGTCTCAATATCAGGGCTCTAAGTGAAAATCCCGATTTTTAACCTGGATTAATCCCAATACAAACTGGCCATAGCCTTGGCAAGTGTTTTTCCAAGTATTATGGTGTTAGTTTAATTACCTGGGGGCTAGTATGGTGTCATCCAGCCTTTACAACAGAGAAAGTCATGAAAGATTTTGAATTAAGCTCAGTCCAGTTCATATACTCCACCTGTAGTAGATGTCTATATTTTCTATTATGGTATCCTTGCCTGGATTACATTTTTATTACAGACTTGCAGATCACTGGCAATGTTTTCCTAACTAAAAATTAGAATCTGTGTTGCCAACTTTGCTCACTCTATGGCGTTATGGTCCTGATTCTTATTCCATGCCGACCTGGGTCTTATCCCAAATTAACTGGCACCTGACTTTAATTAAGCCTCTATCAGAATGTTCACTTCTGAGCTATCTGCATTCATTTCCTTGGAAAGCGAACAATATACTTTCAAGTGGAGTGGAAAGTTGCAAGCCACAAATGATAACAGGGGAAGGCTAGTTCGGCTTAAATAGCATAATCGTGGTGTACCCCAGCAGAACTGTGGCATTCGTTGTTGTTACTCATTTTTTTAACCCTCACGTGCTGAAAATAGTAATTACCTTTTTTAAACTAAGAATAGGAGTATAGCTCATGTTTGCTGAAAATATGTGTCCCTTCGATATCAGTAACTCAAAATATTTCCATGTAAATATTGAATTTCCTGTTGCATCCGTATGCATGAAAACATTTTATATATATATATATTTTTTTTTGCTGTATTTGTGTTGAAAACCAAATATTTTAAATACAAGATTTGTATGTTTATAATATAAAAAACCACAAAGAAAAAAAACAAAATAAATACACATTCAAGTAATTTTATCTTTCCTGATTATGGTTGCTATTCAAATAAAATAAAATTTCACTTGAACAATAACAAATGCAACTAAAATGCAACTAAGAATGCATGCAAAAGCTAGGAATTAAAAAAAAACCTTCCCTGGTTACTATTCAAGTGAATTTAATTCACTTGAATAGTAACAAATGCAACTAAGAATGCACAGTGCCAATCTCTTAACATGCGAAATGCAAAAACTGGGAGAGTAGAGACACGGCTTACCTGGTCCGCTGGCCACCCCGACTCTTTCAGTCCTCCACTGTCTACGTTCGTCTGGCGTTCTCCTGTGTTTTTGGTTCTTTGTTTTGCTTTCGTTTCTCTTCTCTCCCTCTCCTCTGTTCTGTTTTCCTTTTTCTTTTCTTTCACAATGACGAAAGGATGAAAGAAAGAAACCCCTCTGATCCCCTGTTATCTGCGCTGTTCTTTCCTATCGCTGTCTCTTCTTTTTTCTTTCTGCTTAGTGTTGCCTGCCTCTCTCTTGTTTCTCTTCTGTCTTTTCTTCCCCGTTCAGTGACGGTTTAGACAGTAGTCCCTGTTAAGATTTCCTAGCTGTAAGTGTTGGTTATCCTTGATTGCAGGATTGTTTCCATTATTGTTAATAAGACCTATTCTTTAGAAATAAGTCATTTGATAACATTTGACTTAGTCATATACCACGTTCCTAGGATTACAAAGCGTGGGCTGCACATTTCAATTTTAGTTTCGTTTTGTAAGGCTATTTATTGGCCAGAGTGATTCTGTTTCAATACAAGAAGTTTCTTCAAGCATTTACTATTCTAGTAAACATATATTTACTGGTTATTCCAGAGTATTCATCTTAAGTTTTCAACAGTCCCCCCCCCCCCCCCCCCCCCCCCCCCCCCCCAAGATCAAAGGAAAACTCCCTCTCTACATGTTGCAGATCTCCCTCGTTTCTGCAGGTCTCTCCTTTACAAAACGAATCCCCCTTTCTTTAGCAGCAGTGCCTCCTCTTTATTTGCTGCAGAATTCCCCATTTCTTCTCCTTCTCTCCTCCTTTTCTCGTCTCTTTTTTTTTCATCCCTTTTTTAGGTCAGTAGAGGAGGCTTATATATAGTCTAATATAGCTCTATTTAGGAAACAAAATCTGGGGACACAATTGCAGGTGGCTTGCAATAGAATAAAGCAAATTAGGAAGCCAAATATTCTGATTGATTCTGTGATCTTGGTAATTATTCTCCACGTGTAGAATCCCAGCCATTAAATGATGGTGCAGCTCTCCTCTGCGTTCTTCCACAGCTGGCCTAGGTGTTCAAAGCTGTTGCCTTTGGACCAAAGATGAAAAAAAACTGGCGGGGCTTGTTGCCGGGTTCGTTGCGTGCAGAACATTGGTTTGTTTTGCATGCAACGTAATTAATTTTGGGTTCCTTCTAATTTTAATCTTCAATTAAATCCCTAATTTTAACACTTTTCAATTCAGTCCCTGAAAAAAAAAGTCCAAATCGGCCCGTAATCCCTCAAATTAGACCTGCGAGCTAGAACCCTTCTCGCGCCAGGATTCCCTACTTTCTCACTTGATATTTAAATGGGAATATCTTGGGCTTCTGATATCAAAATCAAGTGATTCAAAAGTCCAAATTTATCTACACATACAGCACTACAACTTTCATGAAGGGTCCAAAGTGAGATAAAATCCTTTTGAAGAACAGAATTGCAAACAAACTCGGGTTGAAACTCTTCTCACAATAGGATTCTTTGCTTTAACACTAGATATTCAAACGAAAATATCTTGAGTTTCTGATATCTAAATCAAGCGATTCAAGAGCCCAAATTCATCTACGTATTCAGGACTATAAATTTTATGAAGGATTTGAAGTGAGATAAAATCATTTTAAAAAACAGAATCTGGCCGCAATCTGGTTGGTTAAAAAGGGTCTCCTGATCTGATTCAAAAACTGACAATGCCGAGCATCCCAATATGACTGAGAATATGACCTAAGAACAACGAACAACAAAATTGTGATGGAAGCAGAGTCTTTAGTGCAAAACTCGGGTCAGAATCCTTCTCGCAATAGAATTCTCTGTTTTCTCATTAGATATTTACATGGGAATATCTTGAGCTTTTGATATCGAAATCAGGCGATTCAAAAACCTAAATTCATCTATGCGTACAAGTCTACAACTTTCATGTAGGCTTCAAAGTGAGATAAATTTGTTTTGAAGAATAGAATCTCGTTGCAACCTGGTTGGTCAAAAGGATCTCTTGATCTGGTTCAGGAAACCGACAATGCTAAATATCCCAATTTGACTAAGAGTTTGCCATAAGAACAACGATCCCTAGGACCCAATAAAGGTGTAGGTAAATTTTTCAACATGTCATGAGTGACAGAATATAGCCAGGATGGTCAGATATTGCAGGAAACCAAGTCAGAATCCGAGCCTAAGTTGGAACATAAAATTATGACAGCAGCAGAAATCAGTTTTTTTAAAATGCAAATTCTAAGGGATTTATATGAAGACTCCTTATCAGCCTAAGAAACCTGGCGCTTTTGGCAGCAAAGAGGGAGGATAAAAAGAGTAGAAAATAACTTAAACAAGGTTCGAAAAAATATTTCTTTCTCCTCCGCTTTTGTCAATTTTCCAACAAATATGGGCTACACTCCTGCACTTGATTCAAAAGGGGTACACACCATCTTCAGCACATGGGGTCCAAAAATAAGTAACAACATTCGTGATGGTGGCATATTGGGTTTTTGAGTATTATATATCCATCAAAAATAATAAAATAAAATCATTTGAAAGTTTCTAGGATTTTGTTACACATATTTAGAGTTATTTAGAGATTTACTACTTGAATATTTGGTCTTTTTCGACTTTGAATACTTCTTTAAGAGTTAGGTTGTTGCAAACCACAAGTCGTTCAATTGTCCGACCTCTAACGGTAATCCTCTTGAATCACCAGTGAAAAATCTCATAAATTCTTATTTAGAAGAGAGAGATTGTTATGCCTAGAGTGTTAACTCTTATTTTGTGACTTACGTAATTTTTTTCCCAACAGACAACCATATAAAAATAAGAGACATAACTTACTATTTATAAAGAGATATGAAAAACCCTATAAATTAGCAAAATATCAATTTGCCTATTGAATAATATCCATATATTAATTCAAGATAATTTTAGAAATTAACTCAATCAAGTCCTTACTTAATTTTTCTACGTCTAGAAATATAATCCATGTATTAATTAACTATAGTCCTTAATTTCTAAAATATATTTTAATCAAATCATATGTAATTAAATCATCCCAATTTAATTTCTAATTAACTAATGGTTCTTAATATGTGTGACTCATTAGGTTTCTAATATATTGACTCAAATATAAATTGTAATTGTAATTAAATAGAATTAAATAAATTAAACAATTTAATTTATTATCAATTGAAAAATTAATTAATTTATATTTGACGATCAGGTGCATCGTTTAGTAACGTCTCATAATCCCCAAATATTAAAAAAATCATTAGTGATTTGATTTAACCTTTCATTAATTGGTTTTTAAGTGTAATTAATATCCTTTTATCAATAATATTCCGATTTAATATTAAAACATGAAGTACGTCTGCCATGTTAAATCATGTTTATTCTCTACATTATAGTCATTGATCATTTGAATAAGATTTGTAATTTTTTTCAATTCTTATTCCATCTTAACCAAGAATTTATCAGTCAATACTATTTAAGAATAGATGAAATATTTTTTCTAATTCACTTAGTGTGATGAATCTTCTTTTAATAACTCAAGTACCATCATGTAGTACTTGAGTGCGCGCAACATCATCAGTCAGAGAGGATGTTTGGAAAGATGCAATCCACACGAATCACAAATGAAAAATCTCATAAATTTCTATTTAGGAGCAAAGACTTGTTAAAAATATTCTAACTACCAACAAAATATTCGATCGGTAAATAATAATGTTTTAACTCTATTTCATATACAAGTGCGCGCAACACTTTTCTTTGATTTATAAGCTTACATAATATTTTTATTCATCATACTTTAAATTTTTAATTTAAACTAAACAATTGCAATCTAAAACATTTCCAACACATGAAACCATAGAAATGTTTTAATATAAATGGGGATCTTATCTAGAATATAAAAAAATTAAAGATTATGTACATCAATTTTATTTATTTATTTTAAGATATCTTAAATTCAAATATTTTATCTATAGAATACACAATTAACTGTTAAAGAAAATCTGAAAAAACGCAATATCTAGGAGTTCATTGATAAAAAATGAATCAGAATGCATGGCATACGTGATGGTTTATAAACTTACAATCTCATCTGATAAAGTAAAACAAGTCCAATAATTAAAAAGTTTTGTTGGGAAGATGAGCTATTTTGATTAAGTCCAGAATTTAAGGACAGGGAATTGATAAATAAAGCACAAAATATGTGCATGGGCAGGTAGGGACAGCAGGGTCGAATCTGTACTTTAAATTCTCTTGTGTCAAAATTAAGGTTCCATCAGGATATTCTTGTCTCTCATCGAAAGTTTGTGGGGCTTAGCTGAGTAGTAAATTTGTCATCTAGTGGAAATTAATCACTTGTCTTTACTCTTCTGTCTGCAAGATAGAACATTCGATTCTTCTTACAGCTTTACTTTTCTGTGGCCTGTTGTGCCAACGTTAAAAAAAAAAAAAAACCATACCAGGACAAGGACTATAGTTGTTGGTTTTATATATATAGTTGATATTTTATTAAAAAAGAGAAAAAATTATGAACACAAAAACTATAGGAAAAAGGACTATAGTGAAGGCCATTAGCAAAGGTTTTGACAGAAACTGAGAGTTCTACGTACCCACCAAAGATTTCAGAAAGAAATTGTGTCATGTGATTAAACATGGATTGTTCCCTTAAATTCTAACCACAACATGTTCTTCATTCCCAAAGCTTCATGCTAAAAACATTATGAATATTGGAGCCTTCTTATTGCCTTTGAAGGCATCTTGGCTGTCATTTTTCTTTCATGGGATAATGCATAACCTAGCGTGTATAGTATAGCATCCCTTTAACACTCAAGAGCATCTTTTAATCAAGAATTTCAACTACAGAGTGATTATTTAAGACTTAAAACATTTTGCGTGTTTGGTATTGTAATGTATAACATGGAGTTGCATGATGCGAGAATTAGACGGAGATGCAAGCGCTTTCTCAAGAGTGCGCCAAACACAATGCGAGGTAGAACAATCTACCACGAGATGCAACACATCCACGGAGAGAGAAGAAAGGCACTCAAAATAAGTTGATCATGTTGCTTCCAACGAAGAAAAGAAGGGCTGATTGTAGAGAAAAAACCAACAAAACTATCAGAAACATGAGATGGAGGACACGACACTGAGCCGTAAACGAAGTGACAAACACCTTGACCAAGAAGATAGGGCTTCATCTGCATTTGCCAATAGAGATAATTTGTGTTCGTAAGTTTCAATGAAACAACTTGGTGGGTGTTTGACAAAGAAACGATAGCTGGAGTGTGTGTTCCCATAAGGTATAGAGAAACGACATAAATTTGTGAGGAGGAATCAGAGACATGCTCTGCAAGTGGAGGTTGCTGTTGTGAAGGAAAGAGACCACCAACATCAGCTTGTAGATGGCTGACCGGCTATGCTGTACCACCGATGGTGAGGGAGAAGTCAGCCGCAGCAGTAGAATCCATGTAGGAAAAACAGAGCAGGCCGGCTGCAAAGGGAGAGAAGGAGAAAATAGTTCTGACGGCAGAAAGCTCTGATATCAAGTTAAGAATAATTAGGAGGCTTAACCTATTGGTTAGCAAACCCTTTATATATATAAGTGTAGGGCAATATACAATAGAAATGGTATGGGTTACTACACAAGAGTATGACTACAATATTTTCTATATACAATATTTTCTATATAGTTACATGTAGGAGTTCATTGATCAAAGATGAATCCGATTGCATGGCATACATGATAGTTTATAAACTTACAATCTTAAATTAAAACAAGTTCAAAATTAAGAAGTTTTGTTGGGAAGATAGCTATTTTGATGAAGTTCCAGAATTTTTGGACAGGGAATTGATAAATAAAGCACAAACAACACGCTACAAAATATGTGCATGGACAGGAAGGGACAGCAAGGTCGAATCTGTACTTCAAATTCTCTTGTGTCAAAATTAAGGTTCCATCAGGATATTCTTGTCTCTCATCGAAAGTTTGTGTAGCTTAGCTGAGTAGTAAATTTGTCATCTAGAGGAAATTAATCACTTGTCCTTACTCTTCTGTCTGTAAGATAGAACATTCGATTCTTCTTACAGCTTTACTTTTCTGTTGCCTATTGTGCCAACGTTAAAAAAAAAATCATGCCAGGACAAGGACTATAGTTGTTGGTTTTATATATATATAGTTGATATTTTATTAAAAAAAAGATAAAAAAAATTATGAACACAAAAACTATAGGAAAAAGGACTATAGTGAAGGCCATTAGCAAAGGTTTTCACAGAAAGTGAGAGTTTTACGTGCCCACCAAAGATTTCAGATAGAAATTGTGTCATGTGATTAAACATGGATTGTTCCCTTAAATTCTAACCACAACATGTTCTTCATTCCCAAAGCTTCATGCTACATTATGAATATTGGAGCCTTCTTGTTGCCTTTGAAGGCATCATTTTTCTTTGATGGGATAATGCATAACCTAGCGTGTATAGAATAGCATCCCTTTAACACTCAAGAGCATCTTTTATAATCAAGAATTTCAACTAGATGTTTTAAGTGATTATTTAAGACTTAAAATATTTTGTGTGTCTGGCATTGTAATATATAATACTTTTTTAAAATATTTTTCACTTAAAAAATATCTAAATGACATTGTTTTCAGATTTGTTTTTAAATTTTTGATGCTAGTTTATAAAAATTATCAAAAAAAAAATATTATAAAAAAATCAATTTGATATACTTGTAAAAAAAAAACAGCAAAAATGGAAGATAATATGCTGACAAACATGTTAGAAGGTATCGAGTATAAATTAGAAGATTCTCTTGCTTAACATAATTAATCTTTGTAAAATGTTCTTGTCAGGAACTATTCAAGTATGACCTAAGCAGCAGCATCATGAACACAACTTGTCTAATTGGCTTAGAAATTCATACCTTTCTTTCACTCTCTTACGTTTAATCAAATCTGATAAACCAAGTTGGTCATATATAATAAATTGGAAAGCAAGCAAGTGGCTAGGGAAGTGGTCTTGCTAGGTCTAAGTCCAGCGTATAAGCCAAATGGCTAAATGACAATAACAAGTCCATTAATGCTATTCAACTTCTAGCAGGCTTTTGACATTAGGCTTAGGAGTCAATGATGGTGACAAAGTTTCTTCAACAAGGATGTTACATCAAGTATTAGAGGGCCATATTCATTTTATATCAAGCGTGCTAGAAAATAGTAACAGCCTAGTACAACAAAATTGTAGGGTTTGTGTTATTTTTTTTTATTCTATATATATATATATATATATATATATATATATATATATATATATATATATATATAATGGACGTATACATATATAGATTGACCCAACCCTTGAGGAATAATAGATTACTTGATCACTTGTTTAATTAGCTTGGTTTTATTAATTAGAAGCACAAATTGTATAACTTTGATTATTTCTCAACTTTTGCTATAACGAACAACTCATAGTTTATGATGACATCACTGTAATTTTTACTACTATTATTATATAACTATACATGAGATTTTCGAAACTTTCACGCTTATATACATGGCTCTTCTTTGCTCCTTCATGCTGTAGCACAAGGAAGGGAAAATCAATTAAATTTAATAATTTAATAATTATGTAAGTTTATAGTAATTATTAATATTAGCAATAATAGGGTTTAAACTTAAAATTATAGAAGGAGCAAACCTCGTAATCCCAACTTTTTACCACTACACTACATGCTAAATGGTTTTAATATTTTATTATTGATTTTCACTAATATTTTATTATTGATTTTCACTGTCATTACCCTAATTGTAAAATCTATTGTAATTTAATATGTTAATTACTTGCTAACTCGTTATGTGACCTTAATACTGTCAATGAAAAATTCATTTTTTTTTTCAAATGACATTGTTCATGGGTTTTTTTTCTTAAAAAAAGGATTTAATTGACTGATCAATCAACTAACCTAATCTATAACTTAAGTTTTAGAAAGAACAATTTTGGATCAGATCTGGTTTAAGCTTTTAAAAGGTCATTGAATACAGAATCAAATAGAAAGTACTTCAATCATTTTATTTTAAAATCAAACATTTGTCGAGCAATCTTAAATTAGAAGAGATATTACAGCTGTAAAGCAGCTGAGAGTAGAGAACTTGGCAGCATATCACCAATAACATCCACTATCAATACATCATGTAGGAACATATACAAAGGAGAATCAAACTTTGTTCACAAATTGAAAAAAAAAAAAAAAAACTTAATTACTAATTACCAAAAAAAGAAAAGAAAACACTAAATTACTAAAAACTGGTGGGGTTAGACTTCCTCACCTCTTTTATTTTTGTTATTTTTCTGATTTTGGAACCCAAATAGAAGCTGTAGTCAAAGGCCTAGACTTCCAACACAGGGACAACCTACACTTCTCATGTTGTACCCAAAACCTTCCACTGAACAAGCTTACCAAGAAATTTGCTTGAGAGACATTACATGAACTCAAAGGGACTGGCTTAAACCCTTTCAAGGACGCAAACCCTTCTTCCCACAACAGTCTCTCCTTCTTCTCACAAGGGAATTGGCTCACACTATCTACAATTTTCACCCCCAAATACTCCTTTTCTATCAATCTTAATTCCATTTCGTTTGCACTTACGAAACTGCTCACGAGGGAGTCAGAAAGTGTAGTGTAATGGTGAATGGCCTCACAGAAGAACTCTACATAAGACATGTAAGGAAATTTATAAAAACTAAATAATTCTTCTTCAACCAAAACAACTAACTTAGGTGATAACCTGCTGACACCACCCAAGAAAGTCTTGATTGAAGAAAAACTTCTATTAGGCATGTGGAGCTGGTGGATCATGCAATTGGCCACAAGAGAATCCCCCATTTCGATACTTTCAAAATCTTCTTCGTTGAGCATCACCAACTGCTTGAAAACGAACGGCAAATTGATTGAATCTGCATACTCTTTAAGTCTTCTTCCTGTTTGTTGAACAGCAGCCACATCCTGCTGGTCACCAATGATGGCTGTTACTTTAAATGAAACATCCTTTCTCATTGTAAGGTCAACCATCAAAGGAGGCCATTGAATTCCCTCCATGATGTCAAAATCAATGATATGAATTTCTTGATCACCTTGTGTGGACTCAAGGATTGCTTGGTTAGCTGTGAAGTGTGCAAACTTGACATAAGGAGAAAGTTCTTGAAGAACTTGAAAGGAAGACATGTTGTATTGTTGCCTATAACCAGGTCTAGGCAGCAACATTTCAGGAGCAGTAATGCTCTTGTAATGCAGACCTTGAGTGAAGAACAAAGCCAGCCTATTGAATGAGCTACCTCCATTTTCTCCATCCAATAAGAGATTCCGAAGCTTTGCTATTATGTTGGAAGAGAGGGTCCAATTTTGTGCTTCAACAGCTTCAGCTCCCATCAACAGAAGATCTGTTAAGCTGCTATCCTCCAATAGCTCTTCATGAATTCCCTTTAAGAGGGAATTTTCTTCCTTCAATAGGCTTACATCCCCTGTTGTTTCTTGGATCATATCATGACCCAATTCAAACAGTACGTCATCAGAACTTTCAAGACATATTACATTATCTTGAGTCATGGAGCTAAAATCCATGAGTTCTGTCTCAATTTCCAGCAACCTTTCCATGCAGTCATCATATAAAGCATCATCTTGAATGGCACTCAGAACAATGGAATCTTCTGTTTGCAAGGAAAAAACAGATTCAAGGCTAAATTCATGGATACTTTGAGTGGAGCCTGGGTTGATAGAGTGATGGAGCTGTTCAAATTCCATCTTATGAAAAGAATAGTTGTTGGATGTTAAATCATGCTCACAACTGATGCTTAAATACCAATCTCTGGGCACAGGTAAGCAGACATATTTTTTTTATTGATTTTTGATTTGATGTACGTGGATTAGCTAAACTCTGAACAACCACATGGCAAGCTCAATGAACCTAATTGATCCATGATCACAGGGAAAAAATAGTTGTTGCATATTTAGGTGGTGAGATTTGAATTATTTATCACAAGTTTTTGTTCCATGCACCTCTCGCATAAATTTATTTCTAACTAGATAAATATTCTCAGAATATTCCATAACCTAGAAAAATATTTGCTCGATTTTGAGATTTTCTTTTTAAATATCATTTTATCAGATTAACATCCAACCAATACTTTCTAGCATACACCATTGAATGCCTCTATAAAATCCAAATATTTCTGCAATTTAGGGGAAAAAATGACCACCTACTTCAGTTTCAACAATAAAAAAAGACAAACTACATTATATGGCCATTTAAATTTCTATTTGCAATTGACTCGTACATTGAGCCAAAAACATTATTTACGGAGTGAAATAAAATAGGGGTAGCTAACTCCAGTAAGAAAACAAAAAATCTCTATTATTGGAGTTCAAAAATCTCGAATCACATGATACATTAAGCATTATAATCAAGAACAAAACAAAGACTTGATTGCTTTGTACACTCTGCTCTGAGTGTTGATTTAGGCAACATGCAGATCCTCTTTCTGCCATGATTTAGGCAAGCAAGACAAATCTTAATTAAATGAATTATTGACACTCTGCTCTGAGTGTCCCAACTCAGAGTACCAAAAGATTCTCTTGCTTGCATAGTTTGTCTTCAAGCTGCAACACTCTCCCTCCCTCCCTCCCTTGTTAACTTATTTTGAGAGTCTAATCCAAAACAACAACCCTAATTAAATGTATTAGCCAATTATTAATTCCCTGAGGGGTTACCTAAGAGCTGCTTTATTGGCATATGAAAGGGATGAAATTTGTCTCATCCATTGTAATTGTGCTAATGACAAAATTACGCACCCGTTTCACATTGCATTCTAATTAGAATGAGCAAAAAAATTTATTTATTATTTTAATATATTTTTTAAAAAATATATATATTAAAAATAACAATTATTAAACTCCTAAACACAACTCACATCTTGATGAACACTGGTGCAAACATAAGTAAAATAATGATAAAAATAATATTAACAATTGAAATAATTTGCTGCTATGAATTTTAAAGTCCATTTGACGATCTGGGAGTCAATGATTGTACCATTTCTATTTTGGGGAAGCAGGTCACGTCAGCTACATATAATAATGACGCCGCCAGCCTACTAAAACAAAGAGGCAGGTGGTCTCTTTCTAAACTGGATGAATGCCTTGCTATCAACTTGGTCACCGAAATCAAGAATGTTTATTTTCATGAATGGTTATCTCGTAACCATAGTATTAAAATTCGATCTCTTTGATACTGGTATTAGATCAGGTTAAAAAAAATAATTCTGACATGATCTAGTGGGTTGATTTAATAACCCGATTAATCCGATAAGACCCGATAACGACCAGTTAACTTTTATTTTTTAAAAACTAAAATAACATTGTTTTAATTTAAAAAAAATAATCTAGACGATCCGGTCAAAACTCGGGATCTAGACCTTAGATTGGACCGATTATCAAACCAGATCTAAAAACTATGATGATAACCAATTTTCACCACAATAATAAATCGAACACCAACATATGCAAAAACCCTCGAGACATTTTCTTTCTCTATTAAACAAAAGAGAAAAAGGTCTAAAAACATTATTGATGGTGCAAAAAAGAAAAAGAAAAAGAAAAAGAAATCTGGTTGTTTGGGCCAACCCAAAAGACTTGAAATTTAATGTCTCAAAATTTTATGTCATGCTGAACAAATTATAGAGACAATAAATGCAATTCTTCTCCTCAAATATATACATGTTAAAAGGTTAATTAAAAACGCATAAAGATCCAATTGCCATAGAAAGAAGCAAGAAGATCCAACAGTGGAAGAGATAAGAAGAGAAATAGGTTGGCACACGATCCAAAGTAGTAGAGGGGAGTGAAAAGAGGAGAAAACAAAATAAAAATAAAAATGGGGGCACTTAAACTATGACGACAACACACCAATATAATTAGAGATGTTATAATTCAACTTTTACCCTTTGAAAAAGAAAATTGCATCAAAATATTTTGTGGACAAAATTTGACAGATTGTTTTTATTAAAAAAAAAAAAAAGTAGCTGCTGAAAAATGATCAAGATATAAAAAAATAAAATTAGAAATAAATTCGGATTAAAAACAAGGTTGGGAATAATTTGAGTGACAATTATGAACGTGATTAAAGAAATAGAATTTTCACTACCAGAAAATCGATAAATACAAACAGAAATACCAAGAAAATATTTTCGTCGGTATATACCGAGGGAATTACAGTGGAAAAAAAAATTAATGATTTACCAACGAAATTACCGACGGAATAAATTCTATTGGTAAAATCCGTCGGTAAATTCATTGGTAAAAATATGAACATTGTTCATCATGTCAATTACAAAGGGAATCACCGACGAAATTTTCCGTCGATATTTTCCAAAGAGCTCCGAACTATTCACTTTCTAATTGCATTGTTAATTGTTGTTCTTTACGGACAAAATCACTGACGGATTGAAAAGTCATCGGTGTTATTTGGCAGTTTTCTGAAAAAATTCAATTAATTTAAAATTTTTATTTAAATATTACAGACAGAATCACCGACGGATTGAAAAATCATCGGTAATTGTTGGCGATTTCTGAAAACTTTTTACGAAATTAAAAATTTAAATTAAATATTATCGATGGAATTACCAACGGAATAATTAAAAAATATTAATATTCAATTATCCGTCGGTAAATCCGTCGCTAACGCGCTCCAATAAAAAGTCTGGATCCCCTTATTTCATAAGAGATAAACTCATTTCTTATTCTTCCTTTTCTTCTACTTCTTCTTCTTCTTCTTCTTCTTCACTATATGTAAAAAACATCAATATCTATTTCTTTCTCTTCTTTTCTCTCCTCATCTCCTTCTCTTTCCCTCCATGCTCGGGTTATGTCTTCTTCTTCTTTCTTCTTTTATCTTCTTAGTTTTTTTTAATTAACATGCTTTACGATTTTTTTTTCTCTTCTTAGCTTCACTTGCAACTACATTAAGGTAAGATTTTTCTTTTTTCTTCCTTTTTCATGATTTTTTTCACTATATTTGTTTTTTATTTTATTTTTTATTTTTTATTTTTTTTGCTCTTAATAATTGTATAAATGTTGTTGTGAGATTTTTTTTTCATATGAGATCAATTTTTAGTTGATTTATTTATAGGGATTTTTAAATTTTTAGCAATTGCAACTTCATTTTTTTCATATGAATTTTTTAGTTGAATTTATTTTTTCGTTTTATTTATTTGTTGCAAATTTGTTTGAGTTGATTTTCTTATTCTTTTTTCAAGAATTTTGAGTATATATTATAGAGTGTTGATTTATATTAATTTAATTATTTTATAATTTTATAAAATAATTTTTTAAAATGTTTTTATATAATTACCGACAGAATTACTGACGCGTAATTAAATTAAAAAATATTATACCGACGCGTCTATTCCGTCAGTAAATCCGTCGGTAATAATATACCAATGGATTTACCGACTGAAAAAACATTACCGACGAACGATTCACTGACAGATTATTTTTGTCTGTGATTATGTCGATAATATAATTACTGATGGAATATATATCTTAAACTGACAGAAAAATTCCGTCGGTAAAACTATTTGTAGTGTTTGGTGAAATCACCTAGGTGTGTGTTTACATAGACATTTATCAGCCGTGCTGAGGGTATCTGCATCTGCTTTCTGCCCAGCGGCAGCAACAAAAGCATAGCCATATATGACAAGACTAGCGTAAATACCTGAAGTTCATCCCATGTTGTGCGTAACAAATGTGGCTTCGGTCCAAGAATGGAGCCCATGTCTTTTTTTTTTTTTTTTATGATAAGAATTCAATACTAAATATTTTTTAGTGATTTTAAGAGACATTCTCTACATTTATATTAAAAAAACTATAAAATCTTAACTCAAAAAGTAAAAAAAATAAACATTTTTTTAATCATCAACCCAATCTATAGGACTGAGCCCATAAATTAGTGATTATGAACAATGACGTGAACAAATATAAGAGAATGCATAGTATATAAATAATAAACAATTCAAATTGTGTAATAATTATAATTATTTTACTGTATTTTTGGCAAATGTGGAAACTATGAGAGGATGTTTGGAAAGGTGCAATAAGCGGAATAATTAAGAAGATGACCATTAGACAAAGAGGAGTTTATATTGGCTAAGTAAAAAAGAAACTTAATGAAATATATGTTAACTTATTCATCGTATAGCTATAAATTCATACCATATATGTTAACATATTTAAATAAGAATGTATGCATAAATCTTTAAATATTTCCTAAAATAATAACCAATTAATTTACGTAAAACTAAGGTTTCGATAGATCCCTAAATATTCTCCCAAAAAAAGACTTAAGTATTTTTTTTTCTTATGGCATGCCTACATATTAAATAATTCGCATCTCATCATATTTTTCATATATTTTGTATGAAGATGTTGTATCCAAAGGTTTTATATTCATAGAATTAATTAATGGTATCTACTCATTCAATGCATGAGATTTTCAAAAATTAAAATCGTTTCTCATGGAAAAAGTAACTATACGTATGATATGAAGATTTTGTATCAAAAAATTCTTCCCAGCTGATAGCTAGATTATGATATTCACGAGTGGGTATCTACTCATTTAATACATGAATTATCGGAAACTGATTTGGGAATAAAAATTAATCTTGTGAGATTAGAAACTATCATTACTCCATTAAATATTTTTATATTTCAAAATGCGTTAAAGATTCTACCTGTAACATTGATCGCATATTATATATATCTGCATGCATGATGCTCCTTGTCCATTCACAACTCAGAGAAAAATGGCTAGAGATATGAGAAAGATAATGAGACTTGTAGCTATTGTTTTGACAGCATATATCGCGTCAAATGGATGTGTAGTGAATGGAAGATTTATACACAGTGAAGATGTAGAGCTGGAGAAGGAACTTGCAGCAATAAACAAGCAAAGCATAAAAACTATTGAGGTGAGGTTATGCTTTTATGTTTTTAGGGTTTTTATTTCATTGAAAAGCTTCACAAAAGATTATATTTTTCTTTTTTCCTATTAATTATTACATTGTTTTTATTTTTTGGTGATCACAGACAGAGTATGGAGACATATATGACTGTGTGGACATAAACAAACAACCTGCTTTTGACCATCCACTGCTTAAGGATCACAAAGCCAAGGTTCATTGCCTATATTTTGATCTTATGAACCTATCTTAAGCATAGAAGTTTTGAGTATTTTGTGTGCCTTTAGATGGTTTTGCTACAAGTTTTGAGTAAATAATATTGTTGACGTTTCCTTTTCCTCCCCACCTTTGTGAGAAAAGACGAGGCCTAGCTTAGCTATGGAAAAGATTTTAAGAGCGTCAAGGAAGGATGCCTCTCTATTGGAGACTAACCCTACAAAACTAGGGCTGAAAGAAGGGTGCCCTGCAGGATCTGTCCCTCTACGAAGGGCCACAAAGGAAGATTTGAGAAGGGCTAAATCTAGTTTCAAAAGACTATCGAGTTTTGAACCAAGTAACCCTGGTCAAGGTTATGATGTAAGTAATAAATAACCTTCACTATAATTTTTTATATATTTTTTTAATATTAATACTTCATTTGATTTATATATATGGTCCATGTATTATTAATTAATCACTGTTTCATACACAACAAAAACAAAACAACACAACTTGTTTAGAAGAATTTTGATTAATTAATTAATTATAAGAGAAGAAAAAACATATGCTTTTAATCTAATAATCAACTTTTACATGTATTTGTGAGATTAACTCTATGTTTTGTCGAAAAACATGTTTGGTAATTAAATCCCAAAGTTCAAAAGAAAATGGATTTAATTTCATCTTACCAATTCCTCGTATTAAAATTCTAAATAAATAGCCTTATCCCATGAAAAATCCTCTCTATTTAGTTTGCAGGAATTGTTACAACACCACCAGCCAATGTATTATTTAAGGGGATTGCAGCACGCATTAGCGTATAGCAGCCTCCTGTTAGTGGTCAGCAATCAAGTACAGCTCTGATTCAGCTTCAAACTCAGACTGAAACAAAAGTGGGCAGTATTCAAGTTGGATGGACAGTATATTTCTAAACTACATTATTTCTTAATTATCAAAGAAATATAATTCTTTAATTAACTATAGTTTTTCCTATGTTTTTTTTCCTTATCAATATTATATGATTCTTGTTACCTTCTGCAGATTGATCCAGAATTGTATGGTGACAGCAGGGCTAGATTGTTCACCAAATGGAGTGTAAGAACATAGTGTCCTTATTTCTTGGATATATACATTGTCAGAGAAATATAATGGATTTTGAACAAATTTTCTGTCTTCCACAGGAAGAACATGATGGAACTGTAGACGGTTGTTACAACACCCTTTGTTCAGGATTTGTTGTAACAAATCCAAACATTCCTATTGATACAGCTTTTAACGATGTCTCCATTGCTCAACGGTCTCAAGTTTTCCAGTGGATGATGGTAACTCTGGTATGATTTCCTCACTTTCTGGTATTTTTCTCAGTAGAAGGTTTAATGGGTTTTGGACTACAAAAAGGGAACACTCAGGCTACCCTTCTTAATACTTGAAAGTGAATCCAAGGGCAATCCTTTTTCACCTGTGTATCTAGCCCTGGGAATTACTGTGTAACCCAACTCACATGCAAGTGTATGATCGCACCTCGAGTTGACGAGGTCTCACTGATGGTTTGGCTCTTGAGAGTGGCTGCTTATCCATGATAGCACCTTTATTGATATCATGAGAAAGTTCGTGGTATTTGTTGAAAAAACAACATAAAACCATTTTTTGAAAACTCACTTAAAGATTAAGCAGTAAAGTTAATCGCCTATTTGACTTTTTTATAATCTTGGCACGCAGGATCCATTAAGCCAAGACTGGTGGCTGTCAATGCAGGATGATAACATTCGAATAGGTTACTGGCCGAGAGAATTGTTCTCATTCTCCGGATTTAGTGTTGGAGGTTACAATGCAACATGGGGAGGTCTGGCCCATACCGAAACTGATGTTTCACCTGCCATGGGAAGTGGTATTTTTGAAGATGGTAACTACAATTCAACTTGCAACATGGTAAAGGTTCAAGTAAACATAGGAAATACATTCGTGTCTCCTTATGACAATCCTGTACAAGTTCTACAATCTAGATGTTTCAAAGCTAGTAAGCAGAATACACATCCCGATTACCGATTCCAGTTTGGAGGACCCGGTGGTTTGCCTAATTCTTGTGTAGCTTGATAGTATGAACTGGATAAGTGGCAACCATGTTCTTAGTTTTATGAACACGCAATGCTTGTTAATGGTTATGAGTTGCTTAATCAATTCTAGCAAGCCTTTCTCCTCCTTTTGAGTTCTATGTTTTTTCCACTTGTTAAATCAATTGAAAACAAAGGAAACTGAAAATCTTCAAAAGGGATTTCATAGACATAGAATTGTGAGAAAAACTCGATATCCCATGTAATAGTTCGAAATGAATCATCAATATCAATATCAAGGAGACAAAATCCAAATCTTTTCATGGAATTAAAGCATTTTGTAATATCTTATTGATAACTTGGTGCACGATGTTTTTTTTAAATATTTTTTAAATAAGAGGTAAAAACCATATCCTTTCTCTCGTTACCAACAACATCACACTTCTCGCATTATACAGTTAGAAAGAGATAATTAATTGGGTTCATTGAAAAGAGTGGAAGGTCATGTTTGTTGAGTTTGGAATTATGTTACGGGTGCAACTCTTGGCATATATTGGTGTTGTGTTTCATGAATTGCTGCGAAACAATGTACTTCTGAAACAATATGAATTGTATTGATAGGAAAAGTAAAAGATCGTATTATTAATCAATCAGCCACACAATTCTTTCATTTTCATATGTATTAAAGATTGCAATTTTTCTCTTTCAATTATTGAATATATATCTGATCATCATAGTTTGTAAAGTAGCATTGTTCCAAACTTGAACATGAATGAAACAAAACAGGGAGGAGATGTAACAGAGGAAACAAACACCTCTAGAGATCCCATTTCATTAACTACTTGAAAAATGTCATAGGAGATTTGCAGTTTTAGTTCTATAATTCTTTCTTTGTCAAACTTTGATTTATATAAAGAGTCCTGTTTATACGAGATATAATGATCTTTAAAGAAACCAATTGAAAAGGGCTTTCACAATGCCAAAAGGGTGTAAAATATATTTTTTAAAACATAAAATGAAAAGGTTCAATATATTTTCATTGCTATAATATCCAATATAATCATGAAAAAACTTCGCAAAAAAATTGAATCTCTCTTACGTGCAGGTTTGAACCCTTTTAGCATGGGCTATTTTTGAAAAACTAGTCGGAGATCCTCTAACATTTAAGTTGATAAATATAGAAGAAAATAATATATATATATATATATATATATATATATATATATATATATATATATAAAATGAAGTTTAAGAGACCCATATCTATTGTGTGTAGATTGTGTTTACAAGACATAAAACTATTATACTTATATATGACATGCCCATGGTGAATAACCTTGGCTTTTATGTCTAGCTTTCAATGGGGAGTAGCTGGCTTTCTGTGATTGTATATGGGATTTGTATTGCTAGGAATTTCTTTGTGTTCTTGACTGGTGTATTTATACACCTAATCCCTTACTTTGTAGTGAAAAAAATACACTTATGAAAAATTAAATCGAGCGTCATGCTCATTTGGGTTGATGTTGAAAGCTATTCTAGGTTGTGGTGTCATGCACCATTGCTTGATGATGATGGCTAACCATTGTTATGTTCATATTAGTCCTTCATCCCTTCCTTCATGATTATCATGCTCACTAAACGTTTTTTTTTAATAGACTCCCTCTCAAAAAAAAAAAAAAACAATTCTCTCAAAATCTCACTCCCACCTTCTCTTTCTCTTTCACTACCCTTTTATACTACCTAAAATCCCAATTACATATTAATTTCATGTATTTTTTATCTTTATGATTATCATGCCCACTAAACTTTTTTTTATGTTTTTTCTTTTTTTATCTTGAAATTGTCAACATAAGTGAAAATGTCAAAAAATACAAAATGGTTGACCAAATTGCACCGAAATTGTTTTTTTTAATTATATATTTTTTTGAAAATATATCAAAGAATCACACAAATTCAATTCACTTACCTTGTGTTTGATTTTGATCAAATAAATGAGGATAGTGAGATTCAAACTCGTAACCGCTTGGTTATTAAAGCTCTAATATCATGTCAAAAAACTATCTCAATCTAAAAACTTAAGTTATTAGGTGAGATTTTAAAATATAATATATATTATTCTGAAACAAAATATAATAAAACATGAGGCTGAAAAACACGTCATAACAGCTAGAAAATCATTATAAACTCTTTCATGTAATTGAAAAAATCTGGAATAATTCATAAACTATCGATCAAAAACCATATAGGATTTGCGTTATTTCAAAACACATATAAAAATTGTAGGAAACTGTAATGATAAAAGGTATAGGTGTAAAGATCAAGCCGGTAGCCAGTAGCTTTTTTTGTTCTTTCAAACTCTTTTTTTTTTTTTGGTAAGATTGAACGAATTGAGTTCAGTTTGATCAAATGTCTTAATTAGTCTTCACCCAGAATTCAAGCGGTCAATATAGAAGTTATATTGGACAGTGGAAAAAAAAAAAAGTCAACCGTTATTTCGTTCATTCTAATTGCAATAATATACGGGGGAAAAAAAGTCCATTTTGTCTCATCCAACTAATTATATAGACCATCCTTGAACAAGGATTGGATTATACTGTTCATATTGGACAATGGTATTCATCACGCAAGGCTGAACGAAAGGTCTATTTGGAATAACTATGTTGTGCTCGAATTGAAAATAATATTAGTAGAAGTAATGGCGACGATGGACATGAAGATGGAGACTTATAAACACACGGAGGAGGGAGAGATAGGGATTTTGGTGAGGGATCTTGTAGTAATAAGAGTAGGTTGAAATTTTTATTTTTTAAAAAAGAAAATTTATTATTCAATTCCAATCAAGAAGTAAATATTCGATTTAAGAAAAGAAATTTATATATCTTCTAACCAATTCAATTTAATAACTTAAATTATTACGTATTACGTGAGGTTTCAAGATATAATTTATATTATTTTATAATATTTTTTCTCAAATAAAAATATATTGAGTTTAAAACTTATACTTATTGTATATTTTATATTTAATTTTTATTAAATAAATAAAAATAATAAGATTCAAACTTATAAATACTTACGTATCAAAATTTTGATAACATGTAAAATAACTCCATTTATTTAATATTTTGTAAGTTGACAAGAAGTCGTAATTATTCTCGGTTCATACATGGAGAGCAATTTAATTAAGCCCTTCTAAATATGAAAGGAAAGGCAGAACCATCCAAGACCAACAAGCGTTTTCCATTCTCATCAATAACACCAGCAGATTCACACGCTGGCCTAGGACAGTTTGTTGTCAGACAATTTGGGCACCATCTCAAAGCATAGACACCTTGTCCATTGTTTTCAATGTTGAAGTACCAGAGTGTAGACGATGGCCGTGGCTCCATTCCAGTCACGACGTATCTCCTACTTGTTTCTGGATTCTCCTCGCCGACCATCCATGCTGTAGATTGACCACAAGTTGAGGCTCCGGAGAATTCAACGGTGAAGTCTCTGGACTCCCTTATAATTGTGTCTCCAACACGAGGAGTGAAAACAACCGGGATACCTCGGGACACCATAGGTGCAAGAGGTTCTTGACCAACATAAAGTGGACACGAGCCATTCCGATCAACAAGGGTCAGACCACCTCCAACATCGGTTACACCTGGAAGTACATAGTATTCTACCCCACTTCTAAGAGGTTGTCCATCAGCATCAAGCACAGGAGGCCAGGGTTGAGCCGCTGTTGAAATGGCCATAAGTAGCCAGATGAAGCTCACGCTTCCAATCAGTCTTAACATGGCTGCCTAGCTAGCTATCTCACACAACAAAACAAAGTAAATAGTAAATACTGTGCTGTTTTGTTTTTCTTTTTTCTTAAGAGTATTCTATGAGCAATTTGCTAAGCCCTCTTTGCATCTTGAGTCTCAGATTTGCACTCTATTTATAGCTGAGGGAGCCGACGTACCGTATTTCTCTATGATGGCACGGCAAAAAAAAAGTCAGGCTGCAATTATCAGTTTTCATACGTGTTTATATTATTATCCAATTCATTGTCAATTGCTTGTACCATAAGGGTATAATTCATAAATATTAGGCCTCATTGAGGGCCGGGCGATTGGGATTGTGGTCGAATTGTTGAACTGTTATTTTTAAAAGAATTTAATCTCACTTAATTAATAAATTAATGTAAAAATATTATTAATTGTCATAAAAAAATGGAGAACACATAAAATTAAAGTTAAATCTTATTCAAGAACGGGTAACTCAGATGAGACTTGAACTAGGCTTTATTTTGATTTGTATTGGACATTTAACTGGTTAAATCTGAATAACTTGGTAGATTGATTGTACAAAACCCCGATGAGGCTCCATCATGTTAATTAACTTCAAGAATATATATGATTATATGTCCCTTTTATATCAAATGATCAAATATCGGGAGCTCTTTTTTGTGAACAAAAAAACAAAAAGAAGAACAGAAGAAAAATTTGAATCTCTCAGCTTATCTCAACCAGGAGTATAAAAACCATAAAAATAGCCAGTTGAAATATTGATATTTGTATAGCTTTGAATTGAATTGTATATCGGGGTGTTTGAGAAGTTATTTTTAAAGTGTTTTTTATTTAAAAAAATATTAAAATATTTTTTAATTTTTTAAAATTGTTTTTTATATTATCACATAAAAATACTTTAAAAATTTAAAAACATTAATTCTAAACAAAAAAAATTAATTTTATCTGATTTTTATTTGAAACGCAGGATAATTATGATGAGAACTGTTGGAGCAAGATAGTCAAGGAGGCAAACTCATATTCACATCTTTGAACTAAACTCGTAATCAAGAGGTAAGAAGATAATGCCAACATCTAGAAAGTCATGATAACGTGGTTGGAATAATATAATTTAAATATGTTTTTAGTTAAAAAAATATTTTAAAAAAGCATTTTATTCAAACTTTTTTTCAAAGTTTAATATGCTAATATAAAGAATAATTTTAAAAAATAAATAAAAATTATTTTAATATATTTTTAAATTTTAAAAAATTAAAAAATAATTATTATAATACTTTCAAGCACCCTTCCATTGCCTTACCATTAAAGCAGTCAAGAGGTTATCTTGGAAAATGAAAAAAAAAGTCAACTGTTATTTCATCCAATCTGATTGCAATAATGTACTGGAAAAAAAGTCTATTTTGTTTTTGTCTCATCCAACTAATTATATAGACCCTCCTTGAACAAGGATTGGATTATGTTGACTAAATGTTTTAGTTGACCTAATAGCAGCAATTAGACAACAACACGTGTATAAAAGCAATTTACAAATAGGGTGTTTTAAACATCCCTCCATCATAATCATAGCCTACAAGGCTCCGTTTGTTTGCAAGAAAGTTGTTTTTTTTTAAAAAGTGAATTCTAGAGAAAGTGAATTCCTGAAAAGTGAATTCCGGGAAAATATTTTCCAGTGTTTGGTTGTGTTATGGAAAATGAATTGGAAAATAATTTATTAATGAATTAATTTTTTTTTCAAGTTTATCTAATATATATAAAATATTTAATATAAATATTTAATCACTTACAATAAAAGAATAAAATCTAAAAAGTATAATGATGAATTTTTTTATTATAATAAATATAGCAAAATAAAACAATAATTGTGGCAAAAAAATCATACTTTTTAGTGTTATCAACATTTTTATATTTGATTATGTTAATTCCCCTTATTAAACAATTTTTAGTGTTATCATAATTGTGCTCAGTTTTCCTCTTCGGTTTCGGTTTTTTCTCTCTTCCCCGGTCATCCCCTTCCCCTTCCTCTTCTTCGGTTTTTTCTCTCTTCCCCTGTCATCCCCTTCCCCTTCCCCTTCTTCGGTTTCGGTTTATCCCCTTCCCCTTCCCCTTCTTCGATTTCAGTTTTGGTTTCTCTCTTCCCCTGTCATCCCCGTTTCGGTTTTGGTTTCTCTCTTCCCCTATCATCCCCTTTCCCTTCCCCTGTTCGGTTTCGGTTTCCCTCATCCCCTTCCCCTTCCCCTTCCCTTTCCCCTTCCCCTGTTGGGTTTCGGTTTCGGTTTCGGTTTCTCTCTTCCCCTGTCATCCCCTTCCCCTTCCCCTGTTTGGTTTTGGTTTCTCCTTGTTCGGTTTCTCTCATCCCCTTCCCCTTCACCTGTTCGGTTTTCTGTTTCTCCTTGTTCGGTTTCTCTCATCCCCTTCCCCTTCCACTGTTCGGTTTCTCCAAGTTTCTGCCATCCCCTTCCCCTTCCCCTTCCCGCTCCTCCTTCCCAGTTCTCCTCCCTCTCTCCCCCGACTACTTCTACTGGGACTTGAAAAAAAAAAGAGCAAGGGTTGATTCATTCCTTGATATGGTTGATTAATTCCTTGATAAGTTCGGGCAGTTTACTTTGATTGATTCACAGTAATCTTAAGGGTAGGGATTTTGCTTTGATTTGATGAAATGGTTTGTTTGGTTCTGCCGGTTCTGCAGGATGTGAGTGAGGAAGAATGGAAAACATGTGCTTTTATGGCTTGGTTGATAAATTTGGGTTCCAGAGAAATACTTGTTGCTGCTTCTAATAAAAAGAAAGAGAACGTGAGAAGAGAAAAATGTGTGTAATGAAAGAAAAGGAAAGTGTTTTCCGGTTCTTTTCAAAAGGAAAACATTTTCCTTTGTTAAAGTTATGTTTTCTGTTGACCGGAATTCAGTTTTCTTTGACTATTTTCTTATATTGCTGCCAAACATGGAAAAACAAGGAAAGTGAATTCCAGGAATTCACTTTTGTGGAATCAAACACGGCCTAAAATTCAGCTTCAAATTTTCTAACTTTACTGCTATGCATTTACACGTAGAAACAGCGAGGATGCAGAGGTCTATCAAGGATCTGTTAAAGCAGAAATCAATTTGATGAAGCAAATGGACTTTTCGTTACCGTGCCTTCATTAACGTGCTATCTTGTAGAAATGTTGCATATAAATAGACAACAAAGTGAAAACATATTACACATATATTGTATGTTATTGTATTAATCAGGCAGCCATGTTGAGGTTGATTAGAAGCTTGAGCTTCATTTGTCTACTGATGGCCATATCTAGTATGGCTCAGGGCCCTCCTGTGCTCGATACAGATGGTAACCCTCTTACAAGAGGTGTAGAATACTATGTCGATCCTGCTATAACTGATGTAGCTGGTGGCTTAACTCTAGTGGCTCGCAATGGATCTTGTCCATCTTATGTTGGTCAGGTGCCTATTGGACCTGGTTCTGTTGAAGGCCTTCCAGTCATCTTCACCCCATCAAATCCAGGAGATACAATTATCACTGAAACTACAGAGTTCACTGTTGCATTTTCAGCTTCCTCGACATGTGTTCAAAACACTACATGGGGTATAGGCGAGGAAGATCCAGAGACGAGAAGAAGATTTATTGTGATCGGTGGTGAACCAACCGTCTTTGATATTGACAGTGATCAAGCAGTAGGTCCGTATACAATTGGATGGTGCCCTGCATGCCTCAATCCTCCACTTTGTGGTAGGCCACGGTGTGGACTTGCAGGTATTCTAGAGCAGAATGGGACGAGGTTTTTGACCTTAGACGGCCCTGCATTTCCTTTCAGATTTAGAAGGGCGTAAGTTCATGTCACTGTAATAGCAGAATTAAATCATTTCATATCTAGCCAGGGTTTAATTATTCTCCATAGAAAAATAAGTGCGTTCGTGTGCTTGTAATAGCAGCAAATAAATGGAGATCTTTGCATTCGTGTCACTGTATTAGCCTATGATAAGAAACATTTGCAAATTTCATTTCTTAGAGAGGAAATCTGTTGCTTTTATGGATGCAAGTTTAAGACAAAATAATAAAACAAAAGCTTTTCTAAAGCCAAGTTTACCTTATTTTTCCTTGTATAATCTGCAAACTCTTGCAAATTCACCTTGCTCTGTGCATCCAACAGGAAACGACCATGGCAAGGGCCCTGAATATAAGAACAAAAGACAATGGCAAGGTGCCTGTTTCTTGCCAGGCATGGCTATATCTGCTAGTGTTGCTCAACCATGAAACCATAGATACTTGACCAAAATGGAATTTCAGATCAGACAAGCATCCAAAGCAGTAATCAGCATACAATATGTCAGGGAGAAAGCAAAAAACCATTCGAATTATCATCAATCTAGCTCATGCATAGCACTGCCACTGCCAACAACAACATGAGCAGTACGAATACCAATTCTTTTCCTTAAACCTCACTCTGCCAACTTCTACGTGGCCTGCGAACATGGTTGCTCAACCATGCTACCCACAGTTCCGATCAAAAACAAAAACTCTTAGAAACTAAATTCCAATCTGCTCCTTATTTAAGAGCCTGAATCCCAAGCACTCCCAATGAGGGAAACTAAATTCTAAAAACTCCAAATCAATGACAAACTAAATTCCAATCTGCTCCCACCACTCCCAATGAGGGAAAAAACGACATCCACCATGGACAGCCCATTACAAATCAGCATCATAGCTGTCACAACAGGAAGTACCCACCGCTGGATGCTTCCTTTTTACTATTCAGATATTGAGATAGCGATGGATTAATTAGAAATGCTTTCATAAGGTCCAATCTTAGAGATATCAATAGTCATTTTAAACCACTTACAGTATCATTTACTTTCAACGGTTAATAAGTTAAGTGAGAATGAAAGATATAACTTATATTAATTTTTAATATATTTTTTTAATTAAAAATACTTTAAGTTTGAAATTTGAATATAATCAAACTATCTTTTGTTATTGATTTTATCAAATAAAAATCAAATGATAAAAATCAAATTTATAATTGTTTAATTAATAAGATTTTAATATTATATTAAAGAATTAACACAATCTCAAAATTTAAATTATTGGGTAAAATGTAAAAAATAATTTATATTATTATTGAAAATGAGTTGGTTGTACATAAAATTCATCCCAGAGACAATTGGTATTTTCTAACTGGGCACTCCAATTGAGAAATAAATTTGATCCTTTTTGGCATGTTGTCAAAAGAGACTGTATGTTAATGAAATTTAATTAAATAAATTAATTAAATAAATTATTGGTATATGTTAATGTCGATCAATAAAATATATTAATGAAAATTAATGCAAGTTGTCTACTTATATATTATTAGAAGAAATTTCTTACCTTAAAGAAAATGTTATCAAATCTTCTTTTATCTATCATTTTATTAATTGCATAAAAATTCTAAGCCATAAAGTAAACTTCAAAAGTAAAATCATGGTTGGTGTTTTATTTTAAATGTTACAAGGATAAAACCATTAAATATTTCAAGATATAATATTAAAAGAATCTAAAACCTCTTGAAAAACTATGTAGCTCCATATCCATAAGTATTAATTATTCATTGAAAACATTGTGATAGTGTTTTAGTTTTTTCGCCCAAAATAATTTACATTAACTTTTAAATTGACTGAGAATAAATAAATATTTTTTCTCATCTTGATTTATAGTGAAACAAACGACTGGAAGAAAAAAAATAAACCTGGATTTAGGGGGTATTTTCATATTTTTTATAATGATTTTTTTGTTATTATAATTTAAGTTAAGGAACAATTTAATATTTGACGAATCATAAAAAATAATAAATTATTAAAATTCATGATAAAATGATAAAAATATTCTTAAAAAAAACTTGAGATCAAGTAGCAGTTATTGTTTTTCACAAAGATTTTTTTATTGTAATTAAAAAGTCAATTCATGAGCACTTTGATATTTAATAAATAAAAAAACAAAAAAATAATATGCATGTGTGGCACACACCCTTTAGGAGATTCATATCGTGCCTTTCAAAATCCAAAAATATCATTTTTTCATATTATATCATGTTCTTTTTCTATTGATGCAGCATATATTGACTGGCAGGTGAACCAACCAACACGAGATATCAAAATCATTCAAAACATTTAAAATATATTAATTTTATATTTTTTTCAAGTATAAAATATTTTAAAATAGAATATAACCAAAAAAAAAAAAACTCACGTGAGTGTATTGAAGCCTATATTGACATTTATCCCAGTATTGGGCCACTTTTATTTGAACATATCAAGAATTGATTGCTTCCATTAAGGCCTCGTCTGCCAATTCTTGTTGAGCATTTAATTAACAAGCTCTAAAGACTCCATTTCTTTGAGAATTTAATTGTTTTTGAAAAAGAAGCGTGTAAATTTTCTTGAAATAATTGTTTCCAATATTTAATATTCAAGGATAATAAAACAATATTTTTTTTATGTTTTCTATATATGAAAAATATACCTTTATTCGATGTCTTATCTTCTTTTATTGAATTAATACTAATGTTATCAAGTAAATGTTTGGGAAAATATCGAGTTCATAAAGCATAGTAATTTCAAACAGAAAATTATTTCCTTTAATTAGACAATCATACACGAAATATGAGAAAATAAATCAAGAAAATGTTATCCTGAAAATAAATGGAGCATGAGTCTCGACTATGTTTGTTCTCTTATGTTAACAAAATTGCCTTCAACCTTGTGATTAAGTTTTTATCATTTAGGTGGTGGTCTAATGATAAGAGTTTGGGATTAAGAGGTTTGCTCTCTCTGTGATCTCAGGTTCGAGCCATGTGGTTGCTCATATGATAGTCATTGGAGGCTTACATGGTCGTTAATTTCAGGATTCATGAAATTAATCGAGGTACACGTAAGCTAGCTTGAACACTTAAATTAAACTCAAAAAAAAAAAAAAAGTTTAAGCTTCGCATTTTCTCACACCTTTATCAAGAAAAAAAGAGATGTTGACTGCTGTATATCCTTGCAAAACCGACATTGTACTTCTTGATAATTAAGGAAAAGTAGCCAACTTTGTCTTTACATAGGAAGATAATTAAAAAGAAGATTACAACAAATACAAATAAATTTAGTAGCTAATCTTGTTTTAGCTCTAGAAGGGTTGGTATATTGCCTGGTGAATCTTCTTTCTCCTCTGTAAGTGTATTTGCCCCCTCCAAATTTTTTTTTTTTTTTTTTGTTACTAGTTCTAAACAAATTGTGTGCAAGAGAATTTATTCAGATAAAAATTTAATTGGCCATAAGAATATTGTTTTTTTTTGTATTATTAAAACAAAAGTGATTGATTGTCTTTTTCTACATTATATATATATATATTTGAATTTTATAGAACAAGTTTTTCAATTGATTAGGTATTCGACGGTGTATGCTGCTGGAAAGTGAACCATTTTAAAGTAGAACAATTACTTTGTTAGATTATGGAATATTATGAGATATTTGACTAGTTAAGAATTAGCTAATTTTAAAGATTAATTGCTAGGTTGGGATAAACTTTTGAATTAATTCTCCATCATCTTGATTGAAGACTTTTGAAGCTAATTTAATATATATAGATTTGAATCTTTTTATAGCTTCAGATAGAATTTTAAAATGGACCCACATGTAAAATTGTTTTGTTTATAATATTATCATCTGTTTTGCTTTGTTTTTTTAATTTCTAAGTAATCAAGATAAATTTTTTTTCTTGTTTTCTAGTTTTCTATCTCCTTGAGAGCACTACAATCCTAATAATATTTCTTCATTACTGTACAAAAAAAACAAGGATTCCTCGTGAAAATAGAACTTCTAAGCTGCCTCTGGTCTAGTGATAAAAGTTTGGAATTAAAGAGTTTATTCTCCCTGTGATTTCAAGTTCAAGCCATGTGATTGCTAATATGATAGTCACTGAAGGTTTACATGATCGTTAATTTTAGAGCCCGTGGGATTAGTCGAGGTACATACAAACTAGCCCGGACACCTACATTAATTAAAAAATAAAAAGAATAAGAAAAATCTGCCGCCTATGTTTTCCATGCCAAATAATATTTCCTTGCCATGTGTGTAAAAATCATAAGGAAACAAAAATTGCCGTCTTTCCCTATTGCTGCCAATATTTTCGTAACCTTCAAGCCCATGGATTAGCTCTTTCCTTTGCATTGATCAAAATTAATTAAGATCTGATCCAACATCACTAGTAAAAGTCTTCCAGCTTGTTTTTACTCAAATATTCTGAATTAATACATTGAATATCTTTAAAAGTTTTTTAGTCATTAACCTAGTAATTAGCTTAATTAACACATCTCTAATAAATCATTTGATGTTATAGGCACATGATATCATAAAAATCAATTTCGAAGTCAGCTGATATAAATATAATCATGGATTCTTACTTAAATAATGAATATTCATATAAATAACTAAAAACCAATGAATATAATATTGATTTTTAAGTTTTTTTCCAGTTAAAATATGAATAAAAATAAAATTCTGCCAATAAATAGTTATTGTCATCTCTATGCAGACTACAATATTCTCATTCGGGTCAATACGACTTGAGGTATGTGTTTTTGGGCCCTTTTTTAAAGTCTTAAATTTACAGTAATGGAAGAGTGAGTTGCATCCATTCATATTTGGGCCTACGTCGTTTACTAGTTCTCTCTTTTCAATTTAAGGAGCCCGAAAGACTCCATTTCTTTACAGAGAAACGACATTTTTTTTTCTATTTTTCAAAACATAGAAAATGTTTCGAACAAATTAACAAATGAAGCTTAAATTCTTATTTTGAATGAACAAATCACCACCAATCCGATATGAAATAAATAAAAGATAGAACGATAATTTATAAAGTTAAAAATGGATCACCACTGTAATGTTTAAATTCTTTAAATGAAACTCAAACTCTAATATCAAATTCAGGTATGGTTTAATTTTGTTTTTAAATATGTTTTATTAGTATGTTTGGTTTGAAAATGTATTAAATTAATATTATTTTAGTATTTTTTTATAATTTTGATGTGCTGATATCAAAAATTAAAAAAAAATCACTTTGATATATTTTTAAGGAAAAAATATTATACACCACAATACGAAATACATAACATGATAATAGAGTTATTAAGATTCAATATTTGATGGAGATTTTAAGATTCAATCTACTTGAAAAACTTTTAAAAATAGGTTATAAATCATTTATTTTTAAATAAATTTTTTTTTAATGTTTTTAAATCATTTTAATATATTAATATTAAAAAATATTATATATATCCCAAAGGAAGAAATACCATCACACAATCTTATACACCATTCAACAAGAAAAGCTTTTCATTTATATATAATTTTTGCCATGGCAGCCAAAAAGAGTAAAGGCAAACAAAAGATGGAAATGAAGAGCATTGAAAATCAAGATGTTAGGCTTGTAACATTTTCTAAACGGAGATCTAGTTTCTACAAAAAGGTAAGTGAGCTTGTCACTCTAACAGGGGCTGAAATTCTGTTTGTTGTTTTTGCACCTGCAGATAACCCCTTTTCCTTTGCTCATCCTTCAATGGAATATGTTACTAATCACTTTCTTGGCGGAGATTCGCCATTAGCGATGGCGCTCAGCAGCTTGTGGAGGCACGTAGGCATGTAAGAATTCAAGAATTAGACAGCTAGAGTCTGATACGAAAAAGGGTCAAGAACTAGAGGAAAAGTTGATAGAGAATGAGAGAGAAGGATGGTGGGATGCTTCTATCGAAGAGCTTAACTTACTAAAGCTTATTGAGTTGGAGAATAAGTTCAAGACTTTACACACGTCCTTGTGCAACGAAGTCATGGACAGCAATAATAGAGCTTCTTCTTCTTCTTCAAGAGTTCCACAATCAAATTAATTATCCTTCTTAAAAAAAGCTATATTCATCTTTTAATCTTATCTTTTTTATTTATTTATCTTTATTTCTAGTTTTCTTTATACCTTGCCTTTAAGAATTTCTTAAAGGAAATTATTATTGATTGATGCTTTCTTCGTTTTATACCGTTAGTTGTGAGTGATAAAGAAAAAAAACAATCTTTAAATAAATCTATTTTAAACAAAAAAGAAAGAAAAATAATTCCAAAAACTAAACCCAAAAATAAAGTTCAAGATGGCATATGGTGCTTAAATTTAGGTATGGCCTCTTCATCATAAATTATATGGTGCTTAGCTAATAGAAAAATCCTAATGAATTGACCTTTCGATACAATCAAATGAAAAGTCTCAAGAGCTCTATATTCTAGAAGCCCAAACTATGTGATGAAATAAATCTTTCTTTATCTGTTGCAGGTCGAGGATTGCTTCTACTTCGCCTTCTTCAAACTCCGATTCATATTTTTCATAGAGAAATCTTTGATCAATGATAGAACAAGATTCGTTTTGCATCATATCTAAGGAACTCCTTAGTTTGAGCAGAATAAGCAATGTCACTCGATCATTATCAAACTGACTGTAATCTTTTTTATGTCTGTAAAGATCCCACCAGAGTGTCTTCTACTTCTACTAGGCCATGAACTAGATTAGAATTATTCTCAACAAGTCCATAATAAGTTATTCCATTTTTTTCATCGAGTCCGGGTAGAGACCAAAGGTCTTAAGCAATCGATCTAGTAGAACAACTCAAAAGATAAAGAAGTATCGTTAATTTCTTCATGCTCGTTCCAAGTTCAAAGTACCATTTGTATGAATAAGAATCCCCTTCGTTACATGATTTCTTCTTCATATAGATAGTTATAGGATCTATGGGGCAATTACTTAGACATACATTTTATGCAACAGCCCTTCCTATTTGATGAAAAAGGATCCCATGATCCTGAACCGATCTTACCTGGGATCGCAAATCCCAAGTTTGTCTATGAAGAGCATATCTAATTATATTAGTGTCTATAATTGATTTCTTCAGTGTAATACTAGTCAACAGGGCCTCATTGGTAAGTGCTACAAGATCTCGTACATTGGAACCCATGGTTATGGACCCGAATCTCTTAGTATGGAACATTTTCTTTTCCAAGTGAAATCCCCTAATAACATGAATGCTTTTTTTTTTTGTAAAATTGTAATCTTTTCATCATCATATCTTTTAAGTTTAACGAACTTCTAAACTAAGTTGTGTGGTTTCTAGTATAACACACACACCTATGCTAAGCAAAGAGTCGAGTTAGATGACTTTGAGGGGTGAAAGAATTTTATACCTCACCACATCACTGAGAGTAATTAGAAGAGATATCTAGAGTTATTGACGTCAAAAAATTTTAGGAAGTAGTCACGGAGTGGATCCTCAAACACAAACAAGAAGACTCACGATTTTATTATCAAGCATGCTAACAGGTCACTTCCTTTTATTAACCATGCAAAGCGATATGACTGTGTTTTATTTTAAAGTATTTTTTCTTAAAATATTAGTGATTATGATTATTACTCAAAATTAACTAATGATTTATTTTTCAGGCTACATAACTTAAGAGCGAGTCTAATAGAGTTGTAACTTGAAACACATGTGCAGAGGGAAGATAGAAAGAAAAGGGTGCAATAGTTCATGAAGAGTCGAGTCGAGACATTTGTTAAACTTTGAAACCTTTTGTATATCTTTTAGACTAATAATTTTTTGTTAACGTCTTTAAATTTTTTTTATAGGAATAATATAATGCCGACATGCGTGCTAAACACGGAAAAGACCCTTCAATCCATCCAAAATATGATCTAAAGTTATGGTTGGATGATGGAGCAACTGATAGATCAAAAATAGAAATCGGGTTTATGATATCTCTATGACTACAGCCCGAGATATGAGGTTGAGTTATAGTGTATCAGTAGTAGGCACCCCAAAATCCAGCCCAAGGCAACCATCATCAGCTATTAAAGAGTTGCTTTAAGAATGAATTGGTGCTCCGAGGGCCAAAATGAAGGTAAAATATGAAGAACAAAGTACGAAGCATTGGAAGAAAATGATGACATGCTTGTCTAATCATTATTCTCCCCTGTATAGACCTCTACAAAGATTTTCCTCCCCCTCCGCCTCCATCTCCACCTTCACCTTCAACTACTTTTTAATGTATATAGATATTTATAATTGATTTTTACAGTAAAATTAATAATAGAAAATGTGTTCTTCAATTTAATTTAGTTATTTAATGTTGTTTAATGTCTTTTAATGTGAAGTTGTGTGGTAGTATCTCAAAAAGAAAAAGAAAACAAATTACTAAAATACTGATGAATAAATAAGCCCATTTTATTTAGAGAATTATAGAAAGTTGTGAACCGTTTTGATATAAACTAGCAGATTCATCAACATAATATATTTGCAGGTGAGTCTAATAGTCAATCCATCAGTGAGACACAATATATTACTAAGAGGGTACTCCATTGGTAATATTTACTGATGGATAGACTAACAGAAAATAGCCGATGCCTATTTTTTATCACCAACATTAATATTTTATCAGTCTATTCATCGGCATTTAAATTGCTGAAGGATTTAAATCTCTAATGAGACACTCGCCCATAATACATTTACAATGGTAAATCTATCGATGATGTTTATACCAATGAAAATACAACTTTTACACCAACAAAATATTTTATCGGTGTACATTAATTTATTTTTTTTTGTTGTGAAAGTAAATCTCAGAAATATAGAATGTTTGTGTTACTTGTATAATAAAATATAGACATTTTTAATTAAACATTTATTTTTTAATATTTATTTTTTAAAAAAATATATATTCCAATATATTAACATTTTCCGACCAATATATATATATATATATATATATATAAAATTCACGTTCCTTCATTATGTTAGGAATTTATTTATTTTTCCCCGTCCAGTTATATACTCCTAAAAGTAAAATGACCCTACAACACCATTTAAGCTATCTAACAGCCTGCCCAATTGGCGTTAATGCAAGAACACCAACATCACTGTTGTTACATTAACCTCGGTTGTCATCATCATCATCATCTCATGTCGCCTCATACACAAGGAGATGGGCGCTTTCCTATAAACCATGAAATCACCTCCTAAACCAAGACTATGTACAGTGCAATCATCAACACGAGTTCAATATCCAGTTGCACTGCTGCTAGTAGGATTTGGCGTTGAAGCATAATTAGCTTAAGCGTTGGACCTGCCAGCTTGGCTAAGCAACAAGTCTTTCATTTCTTCGTATCTTTTCAGTTCTTCCAATGCATCAGCTGCTGTTTTTGAAGCAATGAGACCTGAAGATGCAACACCAGACGCAGCAGCCTGCTGGCCCGCTGGTGCTACGGAGATTGGATTGTATTCTTGGAGGTTGCAGCTCCACATTTTGGACCTCGAATCTGGTGGCAAAGCAGCCGAACCAGAGAAGTCTTGGCATAAAGGTGGGGGTTTCTTCAGCGTGTGTACAAGAGCACCAACAGCTGCATCTTGGGATTTTTTAATCGGAAAGAGACCTCCGGGCTCAAGGGGGTCAGATAGATGGCCTTTTTTATCAAATGTCTCAGGTCTGCAAGATGCAAAAAGCACATTAAGTTGAATGACCAAACGGCTTGGATCGAATACCAGTATTCATTTCTTGCTTGCAGTTCGTGTACATTTTCTGCCAGTCAACTTGGGGCATATTGTTTTAAAGCAACAAAGTTTCATGAAGAAAAACACATTCTGTCCAGATTTACAGCAATTTAACCATATGATAGAACCAACCTGATAGCAATTTTTGTTCTATAGATTGGTTAAATAAACAATTTTCATAACAGTTCCACATAATTGGGCTCAGACAGTACATTGAAGGGTCAGTTTTAACCAGCCCAAATCAAGAACACGCTAGATCAATGGCATGTTTTACTCGTTGCGCATAAAGGTTCCAGCATACTGTTTCTAACTGCTAGTTCTTAATTTTACAATATTCTTCAAAAGAGCTTCACACCAATCTCTTCAGACTCATCTACCACCATGATCAATCCAATCAGATTATTTGACAAGTGCAAAGGCTTTGATGTAAAAATATCAACCTCATTCCTTACAAGCTCAAGTAGTGAATTGATGGACTCTGTTTCAACATCAATCCAATCAGATTATTTGACTCAAGTAGTGAATAGGCCCAAGAGAGCCAATTCTTAGAAAACTCAATTAGTCTGCCGATGTTTATTCTGTCTTGATGTCTAACCATTGTCTATTTATGGGTGTCAAAGCAAACAGAAAGTAAGAAAACCAAATCCTGGTAGAAAGGTAAACTTAACCATAGGGCAATCTAAAGCCAAAGGAATAATAAGGCCGGCTAATTATTTTGTAGATAAGTAAGACTAAGTAATAGTCTTAATAAAGAAGAAAACCTGAATAAGCACTAGTTAAATTCTGAGTTCCTTCCTAAAAAGGTCCTAAAGACTTTGACTGGTAATCCTGCAGATTACAATCCTTAAGAAATTAAAAATCCATCATGGCAGAAATGAACCACAAGAAAGTATCAAGGCTGATGAGCACTGACACTATGATGCCGCATAAAAACATAAGCCTTACTTGATTGTGATCTCAGACCACAGATTGTCATCAAACTTCTGATCCTGAGAGGATATATACCTAAAGCACTTGCTATTAAAGATGTCAAATGAGTGTGTCAGACAAAACATTTGATGGGATCCCTGATATTCAATCCCTATACTATCAGAAGTATTGCGGATGCTCTGCAAGAACCATGATATACTATTCGTTAAAGCTTGGCTAAGAGAGCAGGATAGTTCAACTCTTTTGCCAGAAGCTCTATTACTCTGTTATTCAAATGTACATATGCTTAACATCTAATGAGTCCATCACCTCAAATATCATCAGCAAGATAATTTATTCAGCAGAACAGAGGGAGTCAGACACCCTTAATGTAATACCAGCACCAACCAAAATTAAATGCGCTAGAAGTAATTAAACAATATTTCACACGTAGATCCATTATGTCATCATATTCCACATCAAACAGACAAGAAAACTCAGAATCATCAAAATCATCCTGATATTACCTGCTGGAAGTTCTGGAAAATGAAATCTGCGGAGAGCTGTTGGATATTGTTTTCACGCTGGCATATTTTCTAATGTCATCTTTCCAAGGAGAGAACAACTGCAGTAGACAGAGAATCCTATTGATCAAATGCCTTGGCAACATAAGACCATTGTTATGAGCATATATAATACCTTCTCGTCTGTTGCACCAGGGTGAACCAAACCTGTACTTTCATCAGTCTTCGTATTGCAAGATGTGGTAGCTTTGAGTGGTGGAGATGGGGGCAAGTTTTGCTTGTTGGACAACAGGGGAGAACTAGCATGCTTGGTAGCAGGTATGCTAACAGGTGCACTTTCAGATTGTGAAACAGCTGTGGAAAGATGAGTCTCAGGAATATAGATTGGTGGTGATGGGGATGGAGATGGTGTATAGCTAGGAGAGGGATAATGTTCATCAAAGCTCGTATTCTTCTTATGAACTGAAGGCACTTCAGGTGGATGAGGAGGCAAGCTCGAAGGTTGGAATCGACAGGAACTAGGATTAGATATTGATCCATGCTTTCCTGAGCGATTAGGTGATGGTGAGAAAGAAAATGAAGGTGGTGAGGCTTTATTATGGTCATAGTACCAACTATGTTGTCTTGAGAATGGCAAAGATGACAGAGAACCTTGCGACACAGGAAGAGAGGGGAATCTCTTCACTGGTTCTGCCAAAGGACTCCCAACATAATCTGGGATAAATTGGGGGGACACAGGAGTTGAAGACTCAGAGCTGACATCTGATAATGAAGAGTGATACAGCACCGAAAGGCAAAGCTTACCACAGGAAGTATCCACTGGGGTGAACACAAATCGCTGCATTTCAGCCTCTTCTTCGCGTGTAAAGGGCTCAACAAAAGAAGACACCCTATGTGTAAGCGTGTATGCACGAATTTTCCCTGATGAATTGAGGTCACGGAAAATTTTATATGCAGGTAAAAGCCTAACAGTTGCATACAAAGACCTGAAAAGTAATATTGATTTCATATAACATGTTTGAAAGGTATTGCTAAGTTTCCTGCTCCCAGTACCACTATCCCTTGACTTCCGACCCTCATACTGCACTTCCCACCTCTCTACAATCTTTTCAATCTTACCCTCACACCCTAATTCTTCCTGATCTGAATTCCAGTGAAATGGATACTGATCCTTGGTCGAAAAATTCCTAACAGGCTCCCTTTGGGGGGGATAATTCACAGGATCCCACCGAACTGGTGGCACCTGCACCAAAATCACATCAACAATCATCGGTTCCAAATAGCTTTGGTGCCAAAGATCAAGATTCTCAAGAGCAGCCGGGCATTCCCTAAGAGCTAAATTGAACCATTTATCTCTTGGCCTCACACTCGGCGAGGAGGAGGACGAAGAAGATGGAGATAAGGATACCATTTGTTCACCACTATAATTACGCGATGACATGAAAGGAGACCTCGACTCAAGTATAATCTGAAGACTCTTAGGAAAAAATTCAGTGATAATTTGTTCCATCTCTGCAGCCTCAGTGTGTGTACTATTATTTGATGATGCCATATTTGCAATAAAGAACTACTAAAAATGGCACAAACCCTTTCAAGGAAAAGATGAAGACAAACTACACAAACCTTAGTACCCCACTTCACAGAATTTCACTGCAAAACAAAAGAACACATAGCAAAAGAACATCAAACTCTTAAAAAAAACAAACAAACCCCCAGAAACCAAAAATTCAACATAAACTGAATTAAGCAATTAACATTAACTTAATCATCAACTCTGCCAAAAACCAAACACAATCCGTGATATTTAACCTTAAATCCACAACCATCAATACTGTCGGAGAGAGAAGACAAGGACTTACTGTTCACTGGGGCTCTTTTCAAGGTTGTCATAAAGAGAAGAATATAACTTTGAAGGGCCCTTTTTGTTTCTCCCTTTATTTTGTCATCTGGGCAATGATAAAGATTGCGTTTTTCACTCAAAAAATTATCTGTTGTTTTCGGATTTTTTTTGGATTCTTTTAAAAACCCCTGACATGGAAACACATGTCCACACAGAGATATTTATAGAGAGAGAGAGAGAGAGGTAGAGCCAGGTGGGTGCAGTTTGGTTCTTCTGTGTTGCCATAGGGAAGTTTGGATTTTCTGCCTTTTGATTGGCGAATCTATCCTCTGTTTATATGTTTGGAAAATTGTTAGGCTACTTCTTCATCAAAAAAAATCTTGATGCCTCAGCTTGTGATTTCTGGGGTCTGATGATCATGGCTAATTCTTTTAATTTATCATAATGTCAATTTCTACGCAAGTTCAAGGTCTATCTAGCGAGTAAGAAAATCTTAATAAATAATTATAAAGTGATCATGTTGATTTCTAAATTAAATAGAAAAAAAAATAAAAATAGCATAAAAAAATATTTCTCTAAATTAACTATAAATAAGAAAACAAGTAATTTTCTTTGAAAATCTTCATGCATCATACTCCTTAATTAGAGAGAATTCATCCTTGAGTTTTAGTGATTCACTACACAATAAAACAAAGGTTGAATATTAAAAACATCAATTGTCTTTTAAATCATGGTCCTTGAATGAATTCCACTATTATTGTTGATGATAATCTAAGCTACAATAGCTAAGAATTAAGCAATCAAATGAGTCTAAAAAAGAAAGAAAAAAACGTCGACAGTGTACGTAGTTAAAGAGAGAAAGAGCAATTTGAAAAGTGAAAGGAGCCATTTTCGGAAGATATACAACAAGGAATTAAGGTGAGAAAATAAACTGAAAAATTGATTAAATTAAAAAAATTATAAAAAAAATAATTAAAAAAATCAAATTGTGAAAAAAATAGATTAAATTGATTAAAATTTTGAAAAAACTAACCGGTTTGGTTTCGATTTTATAAGTCTGAAACTGAAAAAACCGAACCGAATCGAACCCAATCGAAGCCAAACCGGAAAAAAAACTGAGCCAAACCGGAAAAACCGAGCCAAACCGGTTTTTGTCCTAAAAAACTGAAACCGATCAGTTTGAACCGATTTCGGTTCGGTTTTGGTTTTTTAAAAAAAAATTCAGTCTGGTTATTTTTTTTATAAAAATTAAACCAAATTAAAAATAATCACCCCTGCAAGGAACAATGCAAACTTGGTTAATTGGTGGTAGTAAAATATTTTTATTGCTTTAATTTTATATATGTTGTAAATGTTTTTAAGGATTGAAAATACCGAATTCTATGCAAGTCCTTCCATGATGATAAGCTCGTGTAATGAAGGAATAAAGTTATAATTTTCTATTAATATATGATAATGACATTTTTTTAAAAAAAAAATGCATGTTATCTCCATGATTATTAGTCAATGCTTTGTTTTAAAATAAGAATAAAATGAATGGTAGTTACATAAAAGTTATATATAGTTTGATTTAATATTTTTAGTGATTAGTTTTTCAATGTAATTATTATTTTTTTATCAAACATTTCTTGATTTAGATATTAGAGTATGGAGTGTATATGCTTTGTCTAATTATATTTGTTCTCGTGCTATAGTTATTGATTTTTTAAATAAAATTTGAAATAATACTCAAATCTCATTTTATCCTGCGTAAGGATTTCACAATTAGTACTATTTGAGAACAAATGCAAAATTTTTACTAATTCACCTAAGCTAATAAATTTTTTTAAAATTATTTAAATATCTTTATATGGTTTATGTTATACCCAATATCTGTATGCTTCTTACCATTAATTAGGACAATTTGTATCTAGGATCAAAGTATAACATTCCCTACATAAAATAACTCGGTGATCTCAAATCAAAATATCACGTTACAATATTATCACATGATTCTTTTCATATACATAAGTGATCCCTCTATATGGAATCCTTATACAAGTTACTTCAGTGTATATATCATCTGACATATACCTACATATTAGTTTTAAGTATTTTTTATACCTCAATTTATGAGAAAAATTTTTTTTTTTATAAAGGAAAGAACATAATATGTATAATATTCAATAACTCTAATTAATATCCAATTTTAATAGAGTATTAACCAAAAATATTTAGGAACAATGTTTTAATGCAATAAAAATATCATAATTATAACAACTTTTAATTTCCTTTATAGATAGTTTCTTTCCGAATGACTTTATTTTTACTCTAGACTTATTAATCAAATACAAATAAATATTAAAGATAAATAATGTCTTTATTAATAATAAATATATTTTTACATGAACAAAGTCAGTCTCACATATAACCAATTAATTTGCTATAGGGCAAATAAACTAATACAAATTATTCTTGTCTTGATCTGATGAATGTACAAAGTTTTCAACCTTTTACATACTCAGTCTTTCCATTAAAAAATATCATATCTACCAACAACATGCTCATATAGATACTTCAAGTAGTGCGCAACAACTAAGACATTACATTTTCTTATTAGTCAATTTAAGACTTTCTCATTCTTCATTTCACGTATCATATATAAATCTTCTAACTAAGCATTGAATTTAGAATTTAGCACGACATTTTTATCCTTCATATCAATTAAAATGCTTTTTCTTTTACAAGAAACCTTGATTGACCATAACAAAACTTCCTTAAAATTTCTTAAATGTTAACTTTGGACATTTGATTATTGGCAAGAAATAGTAGTTTGGCTCAATGTTTCTTTTTTGCTATAAATTTCTACAATTTTGATATATTTAAAGTTAGCTCTAAAGTATCAAATAATTCTTTACTTTCATGAGAGGATCCTTGTATTTAAAGTTAGCTCTAAAGAATTCTTTTAGAGTATCAAAGAATTCTTTACTTTCATGAAAGGATCCTTGTAGATCCTTATTTATATAAAAAATAAAATAAGATTTATGCAACCCTCAAGCTCAATGACATCATAAGCTTCTTCCATATCTAGTTTTGATAGTGGATTTTAATCCATAAAGAAACTAGAATTATCAAAAATTTCATTTTCAATATCATATTTATCTCAGAGGTTGCCTTCTTTACTCGTATCTCTAAAATGGATTCTTAAAACTAGCTAAAGATTCATGATCACTCTTATTATGATCGCCTAAGTTTTTCTTTTCTAATTGACGAGTTAATTCTATAACTTGCCTGTGTAAGTCTTTCTCTACCAATCAATGAGTTAATTTTGTTACCTGTCATCGTAGATCCTTAATTGTAAGTTCTTTGACATTTTGTTCCTAAGACAAAATCATTTCTTCTCCTCCTACATGGACATATCATGTTCTATGATCTTTTTCAATTATGGCTATTAAATAGCTTACAACTAGTCATAAGAAATATTTGAGTTTTGATATCAACTAACACAATCAAATTACATAAAAACAAAGCAATCATGAAAAAGATAAAATTTGAACATAGAGGGCTTGAGACAAAAACCCTAAATGTCGTAAATAGTGTCTCACGAAAGAGATAAAAAACAGTTTCTTTATTAATTTATCAAAATATTAATATTGCTCAAACAAAAGCTTAACAATCCTATCTATACTAGTCATATGTCTATTTTAAAGAGAAAAAAATTAATAAATAATTATAAATTGATTGTAGAGATTCATAAACTAAAAAGAAAAAATAAAATTACCAATCACAATATTTGATTTCTTAAATTAAATAGAAAAAAATAAAACAATACAAAGGACAATTTTTTAAAACCAAATAGGAATAAAAATAACTAAAAAAACAGATAATATTCCATATAAATCCTTCTACATCATATTTTTGTATTACTGAATTACTTGTGCTTAACAAGACTTTTTTTTTAAAAAAAAACTTTAAATATACCTCTACTAATTGGGGTAGATCAACTTTGTCTCCAAAATATTTTATTATTAAATTTTATCTTGAAATAATTTGAATTTCTTAATTATGTCAGAATTCTTTAAAAAAACCATTAAATTTCTTAGCAGATGAAATTATTTAAAAAATAAAAAATTTAGATGAAATATACTATTAAATATGTATAAAAAAGGTTTAATTGAAAATTTTCAGAATTAGAAGGATAACATCAATACAAAAATATATTTAATAGAAAAATTAATACAAACTATATACACTTAGAGTATTCTTTAAGTTTTCCCAAAATAAAATAAAAATTCATTCATAGTTTCTTGTTTCACTAGATTAAAACGTCACATTGGAGGATTCCCCCTCCACCCCCACCAATATATATATATATATATATATATATATATATATATATATATATATATATATATATATATATATATATATGCAAAGGTATGGTCTTGGCCTTGTCTTGTGTGGATGAACAAGGACCTCCTGGGTTGCTTTAAAATTTATCGATATTACCTTTTTAATTTTCTAATACTCCAATCCTACTACTAAATAGAGATTGTTTGGTGTCCTGACGACTTATGTTTTTTTTTTTTTGAGAAAAAAACTTTTTTATTAATCTAATAATTTCTACTTTTTATATCTTTGCACCAAATATAATTGTGTTTTACATCTTATTTTTGTAAAAGCTAAAATAATTTATTTTTATTTATAAAAAATTATTTTTTATTTATTTTATATATAAAAATTCATCTCATAAAAATTTTAATTAAATATATATTTTCTTAAACCAAATATTTTAAAAGTACAATTAAATTATCTGAGATGTTCTACCATATGGATAAATTAAAAGAGAAAATCAAATCACAGTTCTAACCCAGCCCATGGTACAAATGACTTTTTTTTTTAATAAAAATTTTGTGCATTACATGGGCTTCAAGCCTTATTTATAATGCTCCAAAAGAGCCATTTCTGGCCCAATTAAATATGGACTTACAATTGAAACCTAGCCCATCTCAGTGGACAAAAAATAAATGCAGATGTATAATATGGATGATGGAAAAGAAATTGTAAAATATTGAACAAAAGCTCAGCTCAGTGTAGTACTAGGCCTAGCGCAATAAATAAATCACATTTCTCTAGTACAAAATTTCAATTAATGCATGAAAGAAAGTCTTCTTGTAGGAGGGAGACTTTCAAGCATGATTTTTAAATCTGATCTGGTTTAAGTTTGGATTTTAAATTTTGATTAGATTATTGGGTTATTTGGATCAATTTTTATTTTAAAAAAATTAAAATGATATTATTTTAGTAATAAAAAAAATCAACGGGTTACAACCGGGTTTTACCGAGTCACACCGGGTCATTATTTTTTCTATTTTTTTTAACTCAATTCTATTTCAATTCTGGATTGACCTGTCAGACCAGACCGGGTTTCAAAACTGTGAACCATCATATATATATATATATATATATATATATATATATAGACACACACTTGTTGGAAAATTATAGATAAGCTTATTTTTGAGAAATACATGATCAGAAAGCTGTAACACGTTTTTCTAAGATTCGACTGTCCAATTTTTACTTTATTATATTTCCTAATAATGAATTGTAAATTATTATTTTTTGTATTTAAAAAAAAGCATGATTTTTTTGTAATACGAATTTATTTTTGCTATAATTGTTCAAGAAAAAGGTTTAGAGAATATCATTCTCATGGTAGCAATGATAAAACATTCATATAAGGAAAACTATGTTAAAATCATAAATTATCCTAAAATATTTAATTAGAAATTCAAAATATGAAACAAAAGGAAAGGAAAACAAAACAAACCAATTTAATTAATTGTCTATTTTAAATTGTAAAAAAACAATACCATAGGAAAATATAGTGAAATATACACAAACTTTCATGGAAAAGAAATTAAAATGAAAACATATTTTTTCGCTATTTAGTTTTTTTAAAATGCAAATTCAAAATATATGCAGATCTTTCTTTATAATTTTTTTTTTTAATTTTACTTGAATCTCTATTATATTACTTGACCATCATCTTGGTCCCCTTTTCTTCCTACCCTATTATATATATATATATATATATATATATATATATATATATATATATATATATATAGTAAAACAAATTCAGTCATAGACAAGATGATAAGGCTGAGCTTCCTCATCTTGCATCCAACATTGTCAATGCTGAAAAGCCCTCTGCTATCAAATCTGTCGTGTTCTCTTCTCTAGTCTTCTTCTTCTCTTTTCTTTGAACTGAAATCCAATTAGAGTAATGCTTAGTTATAAACTAAGGATTGAATGCTGATTTTTTTACTTCAAAGCCCATGATTTGGAGAATTTATTTCTTCCTCCATATAAATAAAAATAGTAATAAAAACTATATAAAATATAGAGATTCAAGGTAAACTAGCGTTAAAGTAAAATTAAAAGTACAATCAAAATCATATAAAAATTAAACACGTCAATAAACTAGTTTAATTTATGAAAGTTATTAAAAAATGATTTAAAAAAGAATATCTAATAATGTTTGCAACTTGTGATCTCCAATTAAAAAAAATAGAGAGATGTATATGTTGAAATAAAGTTTTAATACCAGTTTGTTATGTAAATCATCATAATAATATAAAAAAAATAGTTAGTTAATGTTTGTTCTATAAAAAATTTATCATCAAAACTAATGATTATTAAAATGCTTTTACATTCAATGAAATGTTTTGTTCATTTATGAATTGGCCCCTTAAGTTTTTTTTTTTTTTTTGAAGTTCAAATTTACATCTTTTTTTTATCTCATAATTTATTTCTATTTATTTTCTATAAAATTATTTTGATCTTATAACTCGAGTTTAGCAGGTTAATTTGAATTTACTCGGGTTATTTTTTTAATTGATTTTTTTTTCTCAACTTCAGCTTTCAACATTGGGTTAATTAGAAATTTTTATTTTTATTTTTATTTTATTTTCTTTCTATAGAGTTGTCATAGTCTCATGACCTGGATCGCGAGTTTTGCAGGTTAATCAGGCTGACTCAGGTTTTTTTAGTCATTTCTTTAATTGAATTTTTATTTTATTTTCATCATTCAATTAATTGAAATTTTGACTTCATGATTTTCTTTATTTTATTTTTATGAAGTTATCTTGGTCTCATGACTCGGGTTTGACATGTTAACTTAGGTTGACTCGGGATATTTGTTTTTTTTTAATCCTTAAATATTAATCACTTCATATATTTTCTTTGATTTGCTTTTTATAGATTTATCATGGTCACATGACCTAAGTTGCAGGTTAACCTGGATGCCTCAGGGTTTTTTTTTTTTATTTTTTAATTGATTTTTTTTTAATTACATCAAATAAATCAACCTGCAGCGTACAACAAATAATTATCTAGTATGCAATAAACAATCAAATTTCTTTCGTACAAATATTTTTTACAGCATAACATTAAATCAAAACATACTATTTTCTCGAGTTTAATTAAACAATACATTTTATGCACCACAATATATTACATGCTTCACCTCTAATTTGAATTTCACTTTCTATCAACTCGTGCAATCATGACACATCAATTTTCCTTTTATTACTATGAAAGTGCCATGAATAATTTTTAGCTCCATCTTCAACGACAAGGTACATGCATATAACCCATATGAGTAGAGTCATTCAACTAAAACTATATTCCTCCCAAGCTGTAAAAGGTGTTCAACACTATGAAGCATCTTCACTTAGACATTATACGAAGATGCTTGACGAGAGAGATGGTCGTCGATCGTGACAGTGGGGTTTCTATGTGGGGGTTCTCTAATGTATTTTTAATGTGTACCCTAGATCTTAATTTATAGTATTGGAGTTTCTATCAAAACCATGAAAAATTAAAACTGGAAAAATATGTATTTATCTTGACCATGCAAATCTTTCTCTACAATTTTTTGTAATTTTACTTGAATATCTATTTATCTTTGTTTTCCTCATTTGCATGATCTTATATTATATCTTTTTCTCCTTGCTTATAGAATTTTCTTTTTTTCTTTTTTAATTATTTCTTTTTTAAAAAATATGTTTGGAAAAACTATGATAAAAAATAGGCTATGAAAATCTCTCTCTATACACACACACTATAATTTTTTTTTTTAAGAAAAAATCCTAAGTATACAGGCTATTTAAAGTGTAAATCAAAAAGCTTATCCAAACATCTAATCAAATAAATTGATAATTATTTATGTAAACAAAAAAAGTCATTAATAATAACTATAAAAGAAACTAGAAAACTTAAGAGATGGATGTAGATTAAAATATTTAATTTAATAAAATAGATATTTACCATTAGTGTCTACTAAATTCTTTTATTAAATTCAATGTAAGATAATAGAAATAAAAACACATATGAAACTGAATAAATAAAAGAAAAGGCAAAAAAATATTATGTAAGGCCGAACATATCAGAAATATTATTTGAAAATAACTATTTTTTTATAAAATAAAGCTTATATGTATAAAATTAAAAAAAATAAAGCTTATATGTATAAAATTAAAAAATTCTTCAAAAATTAAATACATTTTTTTTTGAAAAAATCTCTATCCAAAAAAGGCTTGCAAAACTCGTGGCCTATATTATGAGACCCGAATGCACTTGTTCTTGTAGGATTCATGTGATATCTAAGTGTTCTAACTTGATAATTCTTATTATTCTCATTATGAAGCGACTGGTTATCCTCTTCGGCCATGTTTTCTAAAGAAGATGAGGATACCCTATAAAGTCTACCACTTAATATACGTAACAAAACTCTTATGCACGTCTAGGAAGAGAATAAAAGAAAGAAAGAAAAGAAAAAGAAACAGAAACAGAAATAGAAGAAAAGAAACAAAAGTTAGATAAAAGAAAAGTGAAAAGAGAAAAGAGAATAAAATAAATATTATAATTTATACAGGAATTCACCTCCCTGACAACGGCGCCAAAAATTTGACACGGTCAAAAGATTGATGTCTTATCCCAAGTGCAGGAGTGTCGAAGTAATAAATAACCTGGCAAGACCGGGATCGAACCACAGAAAGGTGAACTATATAAAATTATAAACAACAAATGAAAAGGAGTTGAAGAAAACTTTTGAGATGTCATATTGATGTGATTTTTAATCAAAGATAAAAACAATTGTCAAGGTTAGAGGATCCATTAATAGTATTAGAAATAAGTATAGTATAAATTCTTTTTATTAATCAACTAGAAACCACACACAAAGGAGGTTTCAATTAGATGATTTATCCTTAATAGTTCATTATAAATTTTTAACATGATTAGATTAATTATCTTATTTTAGTAACACCATACTTTTAAATATTGTCAGGAATTCATGATGTTAACTTATGTTAACAACAAATCAGGTTCCTTTCATAGCATAGGTGTCGGTTATACGATACAATAGGCTATAAAAGTGCCAAGTATTTGTTGTACCAAGGGTTGTATAACACAAATCTAGATTAATCATTTAACAAGCAAGGTATTAAGAATTAGTAAGATAAAAAGATAAGACATGTTAATAACAAACTTTCTTGGATATAAACATTGAAATTCATGTTGAGTTTATATTATACATATTCTAAAACTATTAGTGAAACCTTTTCACCTTGACATAATAAACTTAGCTAAACATTGTGAAGAAGAGAAACATAAATAAACTAGATAAGAACATAGTTATGATGAAAAGCATAAACAAGAGAGATTAATGAAAGCAAAACTTAAACATTACAAAAATACAAAGAAAGAAAGCAAGAATATAATTTTAATCTGAAAACCAAGATGTCTAAATGTATGACAAATGCCTCCTTTTATAGACTAAAATTCAGAACTATTGATTTGATGACTAATTATTGAGTGGGTGGCCACCTCTTGAATTGGTGACAACCATTATCTTCTTATTTGAACAAAACGTCATTGCTAACGTCAGAATTTAAACAAATAATCTGCATGAAAGTTTTGGGAATTTTTCTCAGCTTTCCAACAAAACAAGAATGAGCTCATTTGGACCTCTAGAACTCGAGATATGAGTTGAACACTGAATAGTGTCTGGGCTGCAAGATAGATTCTGACTTCTCTTTTGTTGCTAGAATTTGAACTTGAAAATAGTCGTTTTGAATCTTGAACTCTCATGAAAGTTTTAGGCATATGTCTTAGCTTTCCATCCATATAAACCAAACCTAAATCCATGTTCTACAACTCCAGTTATGATCCAATAACCGAATGATGTTCTAGTTTGAATTAAACCAATATCTCTTCTTTAAGCTTAGCCTCCTCTTTATCTTTTTACTTTTAATAGTTAAACACATCAATCAATTCTTTAAATTCTGAGATATGTCTGCATTCAAAATGAGCATTTATCATAAATTAAAGATATCTTATGTTATCAGACTTGTTATTATAAAACATGCTTAAGTTAGTGAATTTAATGATACTTTAAATGTAATATGATGATATAAAACCTTAATAAAAATGCACTTTTAAGTACTAATCAGGTTACCTAAATATAAAGGAATTATATATAGGTTAAACTGAAAATATTATTCTACCCTTAATAAATAAGACTAAATAAATATTATTTAACATCTCCCCTCAAACTCACGATGCGGCAACTATAAGCATCGAGAGTTTGCCAACTAGAAAACAAAAATGAGAAATGGAATACGATTTGGTAAAGAAATCTGCAATCTGTAAGGAAGAAGAAACGAAAGGCAAAGTAATGGTGTCATGCTTGAGATGATAACGAGTAAGATGACAATCGATCTCAATGTGCTTAGTTTGCTAATGAAAAACCGACTTGTGAGCAATTTAAATATAACTCTGGTTGTCACAATACATAGGAGTAGGATGAGAAAATAAAACTCTCATATCAGCAAATAACCAACGTAACCAAACAATCTCTTTGGTAATAGATGTCATAGCACAATATTCTGCTTCGGTGGATGATTGAGAAACAATAGATTGTTTCTTGCTAAGAGAATCACCTAGAAAGATACAAAACTCGATAATAGACTTACAATCTGTGGGATCACTACCATGATCAGCATTAGAGTATACACGCAGCTCCAAGAAAGAGGTGGATGAAAGTAGAAGACTCTGAAAAACTGTACCCCGAAGATATCGCAAAATACGAAGAACAGCTGCCCAGTGGACAGTAGTAGGAGAAGCAACAAACTGACTAACAACATGAACAACATATACAATATCCGGACGAGTAATGGTGAGATATACCAAGCTCCCAACAATAGTATGGTATAAAATAGGATCTATCAAAGGTAAACCATTAGAAGAAGAGTACCTTGTGTTAACCTCAATAGGAGTATCTACAATCTTGTTATCAGTAAGTCTAGCCCGCTCAAGAATATCTGCAACATATTTCGACTAAGAAAAAAGGTAACCTTTAGATGAGTATGCTACCTCAATACCCAAGAAATATTGAAGATAACCCAAATCCTTCATTTCAAACCGCCTAGTCAACTCTATCTTCAAAACTGAAATACCATCAGTGTCATTACCAGTAATAATCATGTCATCAATATATAAAGATAGAATGATACAACATGCATCACTGCACTTAATAAAAAGAGCAAAATAATGACTACTAGAAACAAAGCCAAGAGATGAGATCACAATAGAGAATTTCTCAAACCAAGCACGGCACGCTTGTTTGAGACCATATAATGCTTTCTTAATCTTACAAATATATCCAAAGTCATGTGAAATACCAGGGGGGATGTCATATAAACTTCTTGTTGAAGATCTCCATTCAAGAAGGCATTTTTAACATCAGGCTAAAAGATATGCCACTAACGAATCGAAGTTACGGCAATAAGAGTACGAATAATAGTCATTTTTGCAACAAGGGCAAATGTCTCCTCATAGTCCATAATATATTGTTGAGAGTATACTTTTGCAACTAGCCTAGCTTTATATCGCTCAATAGACCCATCAGAATTAGTCTTGATCTTATACACCCAACGACAACCAACAACACTCTTACTAGGAGGTAGAGGAACCAGATCCCAAGTATCTCTCTTATGTAAAGCAAAAAGTTCCTCGTCCATAGCTTGCTACCAAAGCGGATCAAGAATTACCTCTTTATAGGAAGAAGGCTCAAAGAGACAATGAATAAAAGTTAAAAAGAACGTAAATGATGAAGAATAACAAGAATAAACAAAATCTGGTAGTTTGTGGACTTACAAATACAGATGGACTAACATAAAGGTGGATCCATAATCTTAGATGAAGCTTGAGGGGCTGTAGATGAGAATGGAGCTTCAGGTGTGCTAGAGAGTAAAGCATCAATACCTGCAGAGTTATGAGTACAAATTGATCGAACATTGGGAGAGGTATGACTATCAAAATCCTCAGAAAAGGGATCTATACGAATAAGATTAGGTTTAGTCAGGCTATGAGTAGTGGATGGAATGAAAAAAAAAGGTATATGCTCGAAAAAGACAATATGACGAGACATGTAAAGTTTCTGAGTTGTTGGATCAAAACAATGATACCCCTTTTTACCTTCACCATAACCTAGAAAGACACAAATAGCGGATCAGGATGATAACTTACCGTGTTCTACATGAGGACGAAGAACGAAACAAGTACAACAAAAAACTCTAAATGAGGAATAATTAGGGACATATGAGGAATAATTAGGGACATGCCTATATAACTTTTCAAAAGAAGATAGACCTAAACTTACAGTAGTGAGGGCAGCTTCTCCCCAAAACTCACTAGGAACAAAAGCAGACAACAAAAAAGAACGACCAATTTTGACAATGTGTCTATATTTTCTTTCAGCAACACCATTTTGTTCAAGAGTATCTGTACATGAAGTTTGGTGGATGGTTCCATCTAAGACAAGCAATTGAAAAAAATTATTAGAGATATATTCCCCACCCAAATCACACCTAAAGCATTTGATCACAACAAAATGTTGAGTTTTTACAAGAGCTCGAAAAGCTGCATATATTTCAAAAAATTTAGAATAATGTTTGATTAAATAAACCCAATAATAACGAATGTTGTAACCCAATTTTGGCCCATTGTCTTTTAATTTAATTTTTACAGGGTTTAAAATGAAAAATTAAAAGATCAGAGATTTATTTCGATGAAAAGTGTGATTTGTCAACTTCCGTGAAAATTAAGGACTACAATATGCTTTTGTCATTCTATCTTTATTTTCAAGATAATCCCTATCTTCAAGATAATCCTTATCTTCGAGATAATCCTTGTCTTCAAAATAATGATAGTTATCCGCTTTCAAATTTGATTCTTAATCAAATTCAAACTTCAAAGAAGAAAATGAGTTTGATTGAAACTTGGTTTCTCACACGCGAAGGGACTCGGCACTATAAATACAGATCTCAGGGTATGAAAAAAAGGGATTAGAGAAAAACCCTAAGAGGAGAAAACTTCAGGAGAAGGATTACCAGAAACCCTATATATATATATATATATATATATAAAGACCTTTACAAAAACAAACAGAGAGGGCGCGGCCGAATCCTAGACTAGCCGCTGTTGCCCCCTCCCCCCAGCTTCTTTCCTCCTCTTCTTCCCTAGTCACCAAAAAACAGCTAGAGCAAGCCCTCCATGGCTTTTCTTTTCCTCTCGGGCTTGAGACCAAAACTGCCACCACACCAGCCTTGGCCTCCCCTCTCAGCCGAACAAACATCCCCAACCATCACCATTGTCTTTGCCTTCGTTTCCCAACAATAGCACAAAGCAACAACACAGGAAAGAAAGACTAGGGAAGACACAGAAAAACAAAAACAGAGGGGAAAACAGCAGTCGTCGGGCAACCCTCCATCACCATCGTCATCGTCTTTGCCTTCAATCCGCAGCTGCACCAGCCCCGACAGCTCTTTCACACCGTGAACATCCAGCAGTCCTTCATTGAAGCAACTACACTGATCTCAGCAACACCGGAAGCCGCCATCCTCAACCGCAACAGTCCTTTACCCTATCGTTTTTGTCCTCACTAGCGCAACATCTTCAACAGGCCCAGCACCGCAAGCTTCCCTCTGGCAGTAGTAGTAGGCAACTCCAGGATGACCACACCCCAGAGAATAGCAAGTGGGATTTTCAACTGTGAGCGGTTGCCTGATCGTCACCATCGTCTTTAACCGCACTCTGCAACTACACCAGACTCGTTCTGTATTGTTACAGAAACAGATTCATAAAAAATAAGGAAATGCAAGACAAACGGAGAGGAGGGAAAACCAGTGGAGAACAAGAAGAAACAAAATAGGAGAAGAAAGCAGTCGGCCAGCCTTCTTCCATCAACGCCTCCAGCCGCTGCCTCGCCAGGTGAGTCTTTCTTCCCCTGTTTTGCCAAATTAATTACCTTACTACTGTAGCATGCATGCGTGAGTTGTTCACGCATGCATGCAATAGTGGCCAGCTGGGTCACTGGTTTGGAGCAGTGACCCGACCCTTCTTTTTTTTTTTGAGACCAGGCTACATAAATAACAAAAAAAATGATAAAAAGGAAAAAAAATAGTTTCTGTTTCTTTTAATATAAAATTTTGTGGATTTATTTACTGGCGCCAGAGTCAGGAATACCATACTTTTTAGGTTACAGAATATTTACCAACGCCAGAGTTGGAAATATTCGTAGGCGAATATTCATTGATGCCAGAGTCTGGAATATTATAGGATGACCAATAAAAATGGAACACAAACAAACCTTTAGCAATTTAAGACAAAACCAGCAATGCAGCTTGCCTCAGGTAGGACGCTTAAGGGGTGATAATATCTTCCCTTTCGCGTGACCAGTCCCGTACCAAAAAAATCTCTGTTGACCAGTTAGCGTTCCTAGTGACAAAAATACTAGGTGGCGACTCCTTGAACATGACATTTTCCTCTAAAAGAACAAGATGTCAGATATCTGTTTCTTTTCTAATTTTTGAGATTATTTTTAATCGGTCGCCGCGATGTCCGGGTGTGACAACGAGTATGATCATCAATAAAAAGAGATATAATATCGAGACCTTTCTTTTGTGGCAATAGGAGAAGGTCCCCAAGATCAGAATAAATCAAGTCAAATGGTGAAGAAAAAACATAAATACTTCGATTAAGAGGTAAAGCGAAAAATTTTGCCAGTTTACTCCACTACAATCAGAAATGTCACAATTTTTTAAATTTCCTAAAGCTTTTATGGATGCCAAAAATCTCAAACGAGAAGACAAAACATGTCCTATACGAGAATGCCATAAATAAAAACCAAAAGATGAAGGACTCAAATACAAAGAAGACAAATCAACAATAGTAGCAGCAGCATGAACTGACACTTTTAACTCATCCAAAATATATAGTTCATTCTCCCTATGGCCTGTCCTAATCAGGTTCCGAGACTGCAGATCCTGTACACAATAAAAAGAAAAGGAAAAATTACTAAATAATCACCAGAATCACATAATTGACCAATAAAAACAAGATTCAATTTGAGGTTCGAAATAAGATAAATATTAGGAAGAGACAGGTGAGGTGTGACAACAGAACCAACATCTGCTAAGGGCATAGGAGTGCCATCAGCAGTCATAACATGAATGGAAGGTGAAGGGGAAACAAAGATAAAATATGAAGAATCTAGAGACATATGATGTGAAGTACCAAAATCCAAAACTCATTCAGAATGTGATATACCTGAGGAACTATGAGGCAACTGACCTATGAAAGAAGAAACGGACATTGCTTGTGGCTGCAAGGAGAGAAACTTCTGAAATTGCTTATCCAAAGTTCTAGGATTGGTAATAAAACCTGAGAAAGCTATTGCTGTGGTATTGTGGTGTGGTGGTTTATAACTCTAAGGTGGTCTATGAGCATTAGCTTGTGACTGGCTGTCAGGCTTCTAGGCTTGATTCTGCTGTCTCAACTTAGGACACTGAGCCTTCCAATGACCTTTCTACTTATAGAAACTGCACTCGTCCAAGCCAACCCTTGTGTAAGGCTTATGGTGGTGATTGGAGAATTGCTTAGAGGGTACTGCCAGTACAAAAGGATTCGAAGTAGAAAGAATACCCTTTCAGAATACGATTGAAGACGTATTTCTTCAGCCAATAACTCACTGACACCTAAGTCAACAGAAGGAAGTGGAGAACGATACAGTATTGAACCTCAAAGTCCTTCGAAGTCACTGTGAAATGCTGTTAAAAATGGTACCAATTGTTGCTTCTCTCTACGTTCAATGTAAGCACCACATGCCTTTAATTCTGCCGATTCTATAAGAGCCAATTGATCCCAAAGATCTGTCATGGCAGAATAGAACTCCCGAATACTCATATTCTTCTAGTGAAGAGCTCGAATGTCATTCTCTAACTGATACTGCTTTGCAAAATTTGATTGCATGAATAACCGTTGCAGATGATCCCAAACCTCATTTACTGTCTCATACTTCGCCAACTGCGTGCTTATAGAATGCTCAACAGCATTATTGATCTAAATAATAATCTTTGCATTGTTTACTTCTCATGCATCTATCGAAGCAGCATCCCCTCCTTCAGTATTCTTAGATACCATATAAGTTCCATTGACATATCCCCACATCTTTTTACCCTTAAGAAAATTTCTCATTATATAGCTCCAATATGAATAGTTCTTCCCATCCAACCTCACACTCACAGACTGAAGCGAATCATCTCTTTCAGTAGCCATAATCAACAATCACTGAGAACCAGAGTGCAAAAGCAGCGGAAAACAAAATACCAAATTGCAGAAACTGAACAGAGATTGCATAAACTAAATAAATATCTTTTTAAAATTGTACGATTACTCCAAAACACAAAACAAATTTGTAAAAACTGAACGCAAATACCAAATTGCAGAAGCTGAAGGGAAGACAAAATACCAAAATAATTGTAGAAATTGAACGCAAATATCAAATTGTAGAAGCTGAAGGAAAGATAAAATACCAAATTTTGCAGAAGCAGAAGACAAAATATCACTCCAAAAAAAGTTGGATCCGCGAAAGCTGTGTTTGAAATTAAGTCTCGTTCCATAAAACCAGCTTTGATACTATATTAAAATAATTAAGATTAAACACAAAATGAGGCTAGAATTATCAATAATTTGTTTATTATCATTGCTTAGGGTTAACCTAAATACAAAGAAATTATATATAGGTTAAACTGAAAATAATATTCTACTCTTAATAAATAAGACTAAATAAATATTATTTAACATCCCTCTAAAGTATAATTGAAGTTACCTATACACATGATAATTTATGATATTTCTATATAAGTTTAAAAGCATTCATGCTTATTAAATTCTATAATATTTTAAGACAATAACTACCTTTTGTTTTGCATAATCTCTTTTTATTAACATGCAAAATAATTCATTTGAATGGTGATCAATCATTCAAATGCATTAAATAACGTGATGCACATTTAACAAGATTAATAAATATTTTTATTAACATAAAAAAGAAATCTTAAAATGTGATCGAAAGGCTACATCGCAGCCGTAGCAATAACATTTAACTCATAATTAGATTATTATAAACCATAAGATCTATAGAATTCATGGCGAAAGATAAAAAAGAAGAAACTCTATTTAAACTCAATTGTTTAGAAAGTCTTACTCAGTCTCCTTCTTTCAATCGTTGACAAATCCTGACTATTATCCCTATTTTCTCAAATAAGTCGACTTATTTTGAAAAAATTATAAACACAAAAGTTGTATATCTTATTCTAAGCTTTCTCTAGTCACCTAGATCATTTAATTTGGATATCTCCGGTCAAAGTTATGCTCGATTCACCTAGATATATTTATGAGTTTTTTCAAAAAGAAATTCTCTTATTCTGACCTTGGTAAATTTTATTTTTTTTTTCTTTTTCAAAACATGTATATAAGTCAATCATAACTTTTTAAGGTTAAATTTTTAAAATTTATTTAGCTTATAAATACCCTTCCTTAATACCATGAGTCTAAATATAATTAGGATATTATTTAGTTATAATTGGATGACACTTAGTTATAATTCGATGATTGAATGCTGATTTTTCACTTGAAAACCCGTCATTTCAAGAATTTAGTTTTTCCTCTATATAAATTTTTTAAAACTATATAAAATAGAGAGATTTAAGATAAACTAGCATACAAATAAAAGTAAAACTATAATATATAAAAATCATATAAAAATTAAACACATTAATAAACTAATTTAATTTATAGAAGTTATTAAAAAGTGATTTCCAAAAGAATATCTAATAATGTTTCCAAGGACTCCCTTGTATTAGTGATCTCCAATTTAAAAAAAAAAAAGAAAAAAGAGATGCATATATTGAGATAGTATTTTGATACAAGTTTGTTATGTAAATCATCATCATAAATCATCATAAATATATAAAAAAATGGTTCATTAAAGTTTAATTAAACAAATACTTTTTATGCACCACAACATATTACATGCTTCCCCTCTAATTTGAATTTCACTTTCTATCAACTCGTGCAATCATGACACATCAATTTTCCTTTTATTACTGTCAAAGTGTCATGATGAGTAATTTTTAGCTCCATCTTCAACTGGTTATATGCATTTAACTATAGGAGTAGTCATTCAATTGAAATTAAATTCCTCCCAAACTTTAAAACGTGTTCAGTATTGTCAAGCATTATTATTTAGAAATATATTAAAGTAATATGTTTTTTATTTTTAAAATTAATTTTTAATATCAATACATCAAATGATAGGAAAATATAAAAAAAAATTAAAGTAAATTAAAAAATTCTATTTTTTTTAAATCACTTTTGAAATACAAAAATAAACATTTTCATATTCAAATCATTCTTTCTTCGAACAAAATAAAAGGAGCATACAAAATTTACAATTCATGATTTTTTTTCAAAACTATATTACCCCTTTGAACCACGCATCATCTCTAGACTTCTTAGGATTTAACTTTAACTCTTCTATAATCTATTTTAGGTTTAGAATTTTACATAAAAGCATTTCTACTCATGGCATATCCTTTTCAATAATTATGACCATAATCTTGCTTTCAAGAGAAATCTTCCACAGCCAATGCCTTGTCAACACAAAATACATCATTTTCTATGGTCACATCATTTATATACAAAGTTATAACTAGTATCATTCCACTACTAGCTTGTACTTGGTCATTGCTTGTGTTACCACTCAATTTTTTTTTATATAAAATAATATTCAGGTGTTAATGTATTTTTTATCTAAGAAAAATTATATGAGAATTAATTTGATATAATATGGTCAATTTGGTAGGTCCAAATACAGTTCTAATGATAAATAAAAATATAGTTTGACAAAAAAAATATCTTTTTTTTCAATATAGAAATGACAACATATTAGATCGATTCGAATCAACTCGAGTTAACTTATTAAATTTACCACCGATATCACGAGACCCTAATAACTCTATAGAAAATAAATAAAAATAATAATTAAACCAAATTCTCAATCAACCCAATATTGAATGATAAAATTGCAAACAAAATTTAACTAAAAAAATGAGTTGACTCAGCTCAAGTTAACATAAGTCATGAGACCGGGATAACCCCATAGAAAAAAAAAATTATAAAGCTCAATTCCCAATTAACCTAACATTGACGAATGAAATTTTAAGAATACTCAACTAAAAAAGGACACGAAAAACCGCCTAAGTCAACCGACCAAACCTGTGATCCGGGTAATGAAACGAGAATAACCTCATAGAATAAAAATTAAAAACAATTATGAAACTCAATTCTCAATCAACTCAATATTAAATTATGAAATTGAAAAAAGAATTCATCTAAAAAAAATAGTCAACCAGCCTAACCTACAACCTAAGTCATAAGACTGTGATAATCTCATATAAAGAAAATAAAGAAAAATTATGAAGACCAATTCTCAATCAACTCAATATTGAAGGATTAAATTGAAAAAAAAATCAAAGAAAAAAGAGAAAAAGAATGACCCGAGTCCACTCGAGTTAAATTGTCAAATCCAGGTCAAGAGATGAATATAACTCCATAGAAAGAAAATAATAATAAAAATTTTATAAAGTTCAATTATCAATCAACCTAATATTGATGGATGATATTAAAAAAAATTAATTAAAAAAAGAATAAAAAACCCAAGTCAACCTGACTAACTCATAAAACTTGTGACTAGATTCACGAGTCGGTGGTAACCTCATAGAAATAAAATTAAAAAAATAGTTATGAAGTTCAATTTGTGATTAACCTGATGTTAAAGGATGAAGTTCAAAAAAAATTTTAATTATAAAAAAAAACAAAGAAAATGATCTGAGTTAATACGGCGAACCTGTAAAAACCGTGACCCGAATCATGAGTCTAGTTAACTCTGTAGAAATCAAATTAAAACAAATTATAAAATATAATACCTAGTAAAGTAAATCTTAAAAGATAAATTTAAAAAAAAAATTAAGATCAAATTGAAAACAGCCTTGACATTTCTCTTGTTCATTCTTACATTAAAATGTTAATATATGACCTCCACAAATATAATCTACCATCAATAAAAAGTAATGGTGGAAGGAAATTATTATGCCCTAAGACACAAATTCCTATTCATTATAATAGTATAATTACTATATTATCCCTTGGCCATTAAAACTTTGAATTGGCATTAGGGGTAAGGTAGTATTTTCATCTTGACACAATCGGCTTTTGCGAAATATACGAGGTTAGTTTGGTAAATGTTTTTTAATTTACAATAAAATTACTCATTTAAACACGAAATTAAATAATCTAATGCTTATTATTCATGGATATTTTTGTATTTTTAATTTTTTTTAATAGTGTAATTATTTTGATGCCTTTAAAGACGTAACTAATTGAACTATTAACCAATGGTTTCTTTTTTTTTGTTATTTTACATTGTTTTCATTATAACTTTTAAAGATGCTCAAGAATATTGTTGTAAATTATATTTATTAAATATAATTAAAAAAAAACTTGTTTATGGATGCTTCTCGCGTTGTTCGGATAGCTTATAAGGAGCTGTCCAACCACTAAATATGACATTTTTTTACTTAAAAATATTTTCTCTGGACAACATATCTAATGTTACCACTCATTTGAGAGAGGCAAATCTACTTAGATATATCCAAGTAGTTGAGACGAGACAACTTTCTCAACTGCTAGTGTTTGTGAAAAGATAGTAGTTGATTCTGTCTCTCTCTGAGTAGAGAGGCTCACAAATCAAATAAAAGCCTAGTGAAATCCAGCATAGACCAAGTTGGATATGCAAACAAGTGGTGCTTCTAGCAAATACACACACACAGGCGACCTCATGTCGGATTTCTTATAAAAAAATAATACTGAAAGCCAATGGATCAAGAAAAGAAAGTAACAAAAAAGCAGAAGTAGATAACAGTTAGAGGTTAAATAATATTATCAACGTCTTAAACTATGCATTATATGCATGCTGTACATATGCAATGAAATCATCAATAATTAGAACCTTGCCAAACTTCTTTTGATGTTTATTTTTAATTCACTTCTCTACTTTGAAGCTTTTGCATGCTTAGGAAAGATTTCACAAAGATCTAGTATACAGTGTTACTTTTGCTTAGAGCCACGGGCAGAGGCCATCAGACTGCAAATCTGACTGCTTGATTGCAACCCTAATAGGAGCTGAGCAGTGCTGTGGAGGGACCATGTATTCTCTCTAATTCTCTCCTGAGTGGATTGATGTGACTGATGATTGGCAGACACGCTGCCTCATGATGTTTAGTCTAAAGTATTAACATTAATTATCTTTGATTAGAATATGGAGAGCTCGTAGAGAGTAGAATTAATGAGAAATTGGCAAGATTGAAGGGGATAGAAATTGTCATGATTATCTACATCATTGGTTAATTTCTCAGAATTCAGCAAACATTTTTTCTTTGAAATATTTACAAACCATTCTGATATAACTTGAAATTTTATTTATTTCATGTTTTAACATCTATTAACTCCATAAAATTTAATTGATTTGGGCTGTTTGAGAATATAATTGTGTTTTTTTTTAAAATGTTTTTCATACTAAAATGTATTAAAATGATATTTTTTTGTTTTTTTAAAAATATTTTTAAGATTAACGCATCAAAACGATCCAAAACATAAAAAAAATATTATTTTTTAGTAAAAAAAATAAATTTTTTAAAGACTTGGGTATAACCACGTTTCTAAACGCTCACTTAATAGATTGTTCTCCGATTTGATTAATCCATCTAGGTTAATATTATGGAATTTTTTTAAGATAAAAAACAAAGTAATGTTGTTTAAACAAAAAGTTTTTATTGAGTAAACTAGTATTTATTAATCAGGTTACTTGTTTATTAACCTATAGTTTTTTAATAGGTTAAATTCCAGGCGGGTCTAATATCTGTGATTGATATAAGAGATAAGCTAATTGAAATTTAAAATGTTCAGACCCTGTATTTTGTAGTGCGTCTGTTCCTAGGGGCCGCCCCATCCTAAATAAACAAGTGTGCCAATTGCATATTGCTAATTGATTCTCATCTACTTGGTTTTAATCATATTTAACAGACCTAATTCATGATTCGATCTGGCTCAAGGTTAATGTAACTCAACTTGAACTCGAATCTAACTCAGAATAAAATTATTTTTGTTTTTTTAAAATAAAAAATGGCATTATGTTTTTTAGAAAACAAACTAAAAATCATAGATTCAAATGAAAAATATTTTAGAAAAAAATCCTTAAATTTAACCCAATTAAATCTCACTAAAGTTCAATTAAATTAACTATATTATATGTTAATTTGATTTATTATTTAAATTTAATCTAATCAACTTTTAACTCTCCAGGTGATATATCAACAGGCAAACAAATTGATTCGCGGGGTTGAGGCAAGTTGAATAAATTATGTCTTAAAAAACCCTTCTAGAATCTGAACTGATAAACTTGTCTTCGACGGGCAGATCCCACGTCCGATGCGCAGATATTTGTCAAAGAAAGGCCGCTGCCCGCTGCCCGCTTTGCAATAGAAAGTGGGTTTGGTCATGTTTTGAACTGAAAGCCAATTAAATAATTGAAAAGATAAGATAAGTGTCTGCTTATTTTACATTTTTTTTAAGATTAGAATCGATTCTTCGTACGATTCCTTTTTAAATATAATAATTAAAAAAATAGTAAATGATGAAGGATATAAAAAATAATAATTATTAAACCTGACTTGAAAATTTATGTCATAAAATAAATCAGTTTAATATGAATTGATTTACATTAATTATTTTTTAAATAATATTAGTTTTTTAAGAAAAACTTTTTTAAATTAATAAATTTTAATTAAATTTTATTGAGTTAAGTTGCGAGTGAATTTAAACTTGAACAACTCTTTTTAATTTTTTTTATAAAATCCAACCAGAATAAAAATTGACTAGATTCCAGATCAATCGACTGGCTGAGCATGTTTCATAATTAGAAGATAAATCCTTTTGTGGGGTCATGAAACCTCATGTCCAGAATCAAAGATTCCTAAAAAACTTAGTCTAAAGTTTGTTCTTTTCCTTTTATATAATCCCGCTACAAGAAGAAATATCCACACTCAGAAACCATACTCCACACAAATGTCTACTACTTTTTCCACACCCCCTCTACCTTTCCAACATTTTCATGGTGTTTTTCACCTAAGAAAATTGCTACTACACAACCCTCTTTCTCCTTTACCTTCTGGTAACGCCCATCATCCATTGAATCCTAACGCCACAGGGGATAAGAGCTTCAATATAAATGTTGTTGTTGTCTTTATAGTCCTAATGTGCGCACTCTTTGGTTCACTTGGGCTAAATTCTTTCATAAGGTGTGCATTATGGTGTTCAAACGTAAATGGAAATCCTTCCAATAGAGGGATCAAGAAAAAAGCCTTGAAAACTTTCCCTGTAGTGAATTACTCAGCAAAGGATAGCAAACTGCCTGGGTTGGACACAGAATGTGTCATATGCATATCAGAGTTTGTATTTGGTGATCGTGTTCGAATTTTGCCAAAGTGTAGCCATGTATTTCATGTGAGGTGCATTGATATATGGCTCAGCTCACACTCATCTTGCCCGACATGCAGGCACTGCCTTAAGGAGACATGCCACAAGATTGCTGGTGTTAGTCAGGCTAGCTCATCAGAACAACCACCTCCTCCCATCCAAGAAAGAGTTGTGAACATTGCACCCCTCGAGCGTGAAGGTTTGGTCAGCAATTACAGGGGAGTCAGCTAAGTGAATTTCTGCTAACTATTTTGTCATCCATTTTAAAATCTAATTAAGGTTTACTCAATTTGGAGCTCAAAGCTGTCAAAATGACCCCAATTGGAGTTGTGGCTAGCTAGCTACAGGGAGAAAATGATATTTCCAGACAGTCCAAATTGGCAAGGAAAATAATTGCATTCAAGGATTACTATTGTCTGTCAAAGGTGGTGGCTGAGTAATATTGCACTTGTTATCCTCTTCTATGATGTTGAAATTTGGAATATGGCACTCAAGGTGCGGCTGCGGTACAGAGATCTAAAATCCTCACTGTCCCTGAAAGAATCACTCTTTTGCCAGCCCAAGAATTTTGTTTTTGAGTAGGCTTTGAACATGAAATTCTCACAATTTACTCTACTTTAGAGCTGTTTTAATGTATATATACTTGTTATTGGTCTTATCAAATACAATCTATGTTTTTGTAACAAAATTCCTTGCCAATGTAACTATTGTAGGAATCTTGTTACAAAAACATAGATTATATACACACACACACATATGATTATAATCGGATTAAACAGATAGTGGGAATGATCTAAAACTAAATGATTTCATTAAAAAAAATGCCTTCAAGAACCCTTTTTATAACTTTATTCTAAACATTTGGTGTTAGTCTATATGTCTTATATCCAATATATGTCTTATATCCAATCAATTAGTTACACATGATATTAACTTTGTTCATGTAAATATATTTAATTTATTAATAAAAACTTATTTATCTTTAATATTTATCAAATATTTGATTAATTAATCTAAAGTAAAGATAAAGTTTTTGAGACAAAAATACTTTTTAAGGGAAACTATAAAGTTGTTTAATTACAGGATTCATATTGCATATTGTTCTTAAATATTTCTAGTTAATGTTCAAAACTATTTATTAAATAGAACTGTTGAGACTAATATATGTTTTTTTTTTCTTTGTTGTTATCCATTTTGGGATTCTAATAAACATGCAAAGAAAAAAAAAGAGAAAATACAAAAAATTAAAAAAAAATATTAAAGAAAATAAAAAGATATATCAGTGAGGAGAACATAGAGAATGCCTAGAAAACTATCAAAAACTGGTTGAGGAAAATCAAAATACACAAGATTGAAAAATTTGACAGTTCAATTTTAATTGATAAAGGCTCTATTGGCAAGAAAAATTCAATTTAAGAAGGGAAATTCAAGATTGGATGTTTAAGGATTCAATAGGATTTTTAAAAAAAAGTTTAATTGAATTTATTGAGGGTTTAATTGCAAGAGAAATTGATTTTTAAAGTCAATTTAGGCTTTAATTTGAAGAAATTAAAGTCTTGGAGTCGAATTACAATTTTAGAAAGTCAATTTGGTCAAAACAAGTGCCTAATTGCATAAATATTAAAGTTTGATGAGCAATTAGAGATTTGATTGAAAAAATTCAAAACCAAAAAACAAAATGAAAAAGACGCGTGAATGTAAGGTTTGAAATTAATCAATTAAGGGCACAAATTGAAGACAATTAAAAGTTTGGTGGTCAAAATACACAAATCAGAATTTAAGGACCAAAATGAAAAAGACACTCAACTTTAAGGCTAATAATTGAGTTTGGCATAGGTAAAATTGCATGAAATTAAGAGTTTATAAGGTAATTATAGGTGTAATTAAAAGAAATTGGAAGAATATGGACTAATTTGAAGTTTGTCAAATCCCAAATTAAAAAAAAAAACCCCTCTAATTTTAGGATTTAACTTAAACAACGCATTGTTTGACCACTATTTAGCTTCTTCTTTGATAATTTTAATTGATCGAGTAAGCACTTTTAAGTGAATAAATGTAGTGTTTTTTACTACCTCGAGGTTATAATCACCACCATTCAACTAAGAAACACCTCATTTACATAGATCAGCTACTCTCATCAAATGTTTACATCTCATTTTCTTCAACGAACTCAACAACATCTTGTCTTTGATCAACCATCACTCATTTTCAAATTCTGAGCTAGTCGGGTTGGCACTTTCAAATGAATAAATATGGAGTTACAAACCTTCAAATTAAGCAAGGTCGGATCCAAATAAAATGAGTGCACCTCATCTAGTAACTTTAAATGATCTTCAATGACGATAACATCGGAGTTGCTCTGACGAAACCTAAAAAATGGGTAACTCAGTCGTCGATGGTTGTGATACCCATTTCAAAAAACCACTAATCCTTTTCATGTGTTAACACTTCAAGCCTTCTAAGTGGGTTCTTATAAAAGGTTGGTCGTGTTTCTCTCAAGATCAAAAAATCAAAAACAAGCTCCTTAGTCTCTAAATTTGGAAAAACCACTAAAATCTCTAAAACCAAGTTTGTTGCAAGACCACCATTGTAAAACCAGTATAGGTACAGAGCCCACAACTGTAAACATACCCAAAACTCTCCCATTTTGATTAAAAGGTCAAGCTTTGAGGAAAGAGGATCAATCTTTGATTAAATCCATAAAAATTCTAACTTGAAACCCTATAAATACCCCCTAAAAAATTAGGGCAAGAAAGGGGGAAAGAAAGGGGAGATAGAGAAAGAGAGAGAGATGAGGAAAAGATTGATAAAAGAACTCTAAATTTTGAAGGTTTAAGATCCTAACTCAAATATTTCCTCAACTTTAAGAGAAGGTAACAAACTTGAAAAAGAAGGAACAAAAGGGCAACAACCATTGTTTGAGTTTGGATGGTATAAAACATTCATTTATCCTAGTAGATGATGTCCATGAAGCACATTTCTAGCCTGTTGTTTCATATTTTATGGTGTTTTCTAACATTTGTTGTATTATATTGCTTTTAGCTTTGATTTTAATTAATGCCCAGAATATCATTTTTTTTCTTTGTTTGATCATGTTTGGAGTTGTTTGTTTGTTGTTGGATGTTTATAATATGCTTAGATGTTTAGATTAAATGAAATAAAGTGATTTAGAAATTTGGAAGTAGGGTTATTAATGTTTTTTTTCTAATTTGTTAGTGTGTGTTTTTGGTTCTTGGGCATGATTCGAGTTCCAAATCTTTAGAGAGTGAATTTTAAATCAGAATTTCATGTTTTTGTATGCTATTTTAAGTTTTGAAATTTTAAAGTTTGGAACCTCTTATATGATTTTGATGTTTTGATGTTATTTATTAGTTTTTTTATTCAAACATATTTGGTTATGGTTGTGTAATTTGTTAGAATGAAGAAAGCATGTTTTAGAATTCAAAAATGTCAGTCTTGAAGGCTTGACAGTGTGCTCAGTTTCTGAGCTATTTATGGGTTGTGGGGTAGTGTTTTTCGTGTTCTTGAAAGGAACTTTGTCTTAACTTCATGATTTGGATCCATTTTGGTCCAATTCTTTGGACTAAACCATTTGGGCAACTTAATTAATCAATAATCTAGAATTTATTTACATCAATAACAAGTTTTGAGAGGTTTTAATCCTAAGGTTTCCATTTTGAACCGAAACCTATTTTGACAAAATCATGTTGATGCTTTGATAATCAAAGTGAATGGATGCTAGATTATTGATCCTTTCATGATTTCCAACATGCATGTGGTCTTGGTTTGATAGTATATGGTCTGGGTTGGGTTTCACGTTGCTGGGTTCGGGTTCTTCATGTTCTTCCTAAGAGCATTGTCTTACCTACGAGATTTTGACTTGTTTTGTTTTATTTATTTACATTTTCTTCCTAAGAGCATGACATTGTTAGCTAATAATCTAGAGTTAATTTGCATTTATAATATGTATTTCAATATTTTAATTTTAGGATTTTGGTTTTGGACTGAAACCTTTTTATAGCCAGATTGTGAAGAATTAATGATAATCAAAGTGAATGAACCCATAATCCTTGACCCTTTAATGATTTCCAACCATTCTGTGCTTTTGATTTTATGAAATCTGGTCCGGATTAGTGTTCAAGTTGCTGGAATTTGTTTGACTATTCTTGATGTTTTTTATTTTTTTGGTGTTTAAGTTGTTTTTGGCTTTGTTTTTGTTTCTTGTTTGTTTTTGGGTCAAACCCAAATCTTTGGTTCGGTTCATGGTCAAACCAAGGATCTCGGATTAACCTAGTCGGGTCAAAGATTAAGACCATGTTTGCCTTACTATATTTTGGCTAAAAGTTTTTTTGGTTTAAGGGTTAGTTTGGCAAACACTTTCTTAAATCTGTTTTGACAGTTTTATTACCAAAAAAAAATAAGTTTTTGCAAACAAAGCCTAAAAAACAATAAAAAAAAATATTTTCTTTTTTTCTTGCATATGGACAAAAATTCTTAAAATTATTTGAGAATTATTTATAGAAAACCTAAAATACTTTGGCATGTTTGTTTTAAAAAAGGATATTGCATGGATTTTATAACAAGTTTGTAAAATTCCAAATGATTTTGGTGTATATTTCAAAAATATTAATTTTTTTAGCAAGAAAATATTATTCACTTTTAATATAAGGATAAAAAAACCTTAAAAGAGGTTAATATCCATAATATTATTAGGGATAATAATTTATTATTACTCATTTTAATATAAGGATATAAAATCTGTATGAGGTTAATATCTAAAATATTATTGGAAATAATATAATTCATTCACTCATAGTATAAGAATAAAAAAAATACAAAGAATTTTATTCAAAATATTATTTAGAATGACACAATAGCCAAAAATTTCAATTTCACCCCAAAAAAGCCTTAATAATAATGTGTCTATAGAAAGACTCTTGTAACGATTGTGTAAGTGATCTTTAGACTTGAGATCACTAGGTTATCTTATATAAAGAGTGTTACATTTTGATCTTGCTACACGTTGTCTTAATCAAAGGTAACAAATGGACAGATATTGAGTATAACATGAACTATACGAAGGTATTTATAATCAAGAGAGGATTCATCACCCTAAGTGAATTAAAAAAATTATTTCATTAGTTCTCAAATAATATTAATTATAAATTCTTACGTAAAGTGGAATGAGATTTAAAAAGAATTTTAAATTTTCTTCAAAAAATCAATGTTGAGAACACACATGATTTAATATAGTAGATACACTTCATGCAATAATATCTAAATCGGAACATTGTTGATAAAGAGATGATAATTACACTGAGAAATTAGTTATTAAAATGTTAAGTTAAATCACTTATGACTTTCCTAATATTTGTGAGATCATTATAGGTTATTAGACATTGTACTTCATCTTTAAATATAAATCAATTAATTATTGAATTGATAATAAATTAATTTGTTTAATCATATTTTATTTTTTATTATGATTTGTATTTGGGTCAACTTATTAGAGAACCTAATAGGTCACACATAAAAATAGTTGGTTAGAAATTAAAATGAGATAATTAATCAGACTTGATTGCAAATAAGTTTTAGAAATTGAGGACTATAGTGTAATTTATACAGGGAATTACAATTTTAGACGTAGAAAAATCAAGTAGGGACTTGATTGAATAAATTTCTTAATTTTTTCCTGAAATAATATATGTAATATTATTTAGAGGGAGAAATTGTTATTTTACCATTTATAAGGTTTTCTGGTTTCTCTATAAATAAAATGTTACGCCTTTTATTTTACTATTTTTTGTAGTTGCAGTTTAAAAAAATAAATATTTTTAGTTGTAATTTTAAAAAAATAGGTTTAAAAAAATATGTGTTTTGTTAAAATTTGAAATATAATTATATACAAGACATAATGTAAAATGTAGAAATAATTTAGTTAACTAAAGATTTTTTATATATAGTTAAAAAAGAAATAAAAGTTACCGCAGTGTCAATAATATCTTCTGGATACATTGATCGTGTGGAAAAGCTTCAACCTTTTGCACATAATAAAATGTGGATAAGGTGTGATTATTGGGATAACCATCGACCAACCAATGGGCTAGTACTAGTCCGTACACATTTGCAGACAGATTCATGAAAGAGATCTCGCCAATATATACATTTTCATGAAAAAGGTGTGATTGTCTCTTTTTCAAGAGAACTTCAAAGCAAAAGGAGTGCAAGTGGATACATATAAAATTTGAAGATAACTATGTGAGTGATTTGGTTTTTAAAATTATTTTTAAAAAAAAAATATTAAATTAATATTCTTTATATTTATTTTGGATAATTTTGATGCGGTGATAATATAAATAAAAAATATTATTTTAATATATTTTTAATTAAAAAATATATTTTAAAAATATCATTCATCTAGTTACCATACGATGGTCATGGTTCTTTGAGTCCCTATATCCACTTTTATGTATGTATGTATGTATGTATGTGACATAATATGGTGCAGTCATATGATATCCATAATTTGTCCATAGAGGATCAAAGCAAGCATGAATTAGAAGTTTAAGGGATTGGAGTTTAATTATATAAAAAGTTAACTAGATGATTTATCAATTCAAAATATAACCCATATAAAAAAAAAACCAAGAATTATAATACATTGTTTTTTAAACTCTCAATCAAATGTTAGTTATTGGTAATGGTGATATTTAAATATTGTAATAATTTAATAACTTGATAGGAAAGATTCTACTACTTTAACAATGACCACAATTTTTACGATATTTATTTGGAGCCTGTTTGAAAATATCAATTAGCCTGTATTTTTAAAAAATTAAAAAATATATTAAAAATTAATTTTTTATGATTTAAGATTGTTTTGATGTGGTAGTTTAAAAAATAATTTTTAAAAATAAAAAAAATATCATTTTAATGTATTTTTAAATGAAAAACATTTTAAAAAACAGTCCCAACTATACTCCTAGAATCTTAAATTAAAATAAATTCAATAAATAATTGGGAATCATATAGTGTACAAACAGGGATCACGAGTAAAAAGATAGAGTGGCTTGCTTGGCCACTTCCATTTTCAGCCAATTATCTTGCCTAAGTAAATGAGAGGGCTGAAAATGACCATCTTGGTGATGATTACAAAAGTATATTCATATAAATAAATAAATAATGACACAGGGCTTCAGGTAAATAACAGAAAGATTGTGGGATACAGGTGTGTCTTCATGACTCCAAAAAAAAAATATATATGAAAAGCACTTGTTGCTTGTAATTTTGTGGCACCCTGACTCAGGCACGAGTCACAAAAGAATTATATTAACCCCAACATTTTAGCATAAACTACTAGCAATCTCTAAAATGTTTTTTCAAATATGCTTTATATATATATATATATATATATATATATATATATATATATATATATATATATATGAATTTCTTTTTGTAAAACCGGGTCTTCACTGGGTTTTACATATATAAATCACCTCAAATGCAACTATATACGTCCAGCGAAGAACTCACTAAACTCAACAAGCACGTCTAGAACCACCTTTTCTACTTCTATTCAACACTTTCAAGATTTCCTAAGAGAAAAACCCTCGAGAAAATTGTTACAAGAAGCCCTCTTTTCTCAACCACCAATGCTAGCATCTCCTTCGCCATCAGGAGGCACCACCTATATATCCCTCTTCAGAACTTGACACTGGCCACAGATTGGTTCCAAATATTTGTTTCAGTCATCATGTTTGGTCCTATCTGCAATTATTGGCTTGCTTGTTTTATATACAATCATTAAGAATGCATCACAGTAGTGTTCAACTTTAGTAGCATCCGAGTATAATGGCAACCTTGTTGCTAGGTTAGCCAATCGTGCTGCAAGGATCAAGCTAATATCTATGAAAACATTATCTACTGGGCATCCTCAGTGGAAGTAAAAGTACGAGAGGAGGAAACTAATGCCATTCAGAGTATGTACCTGGTAAGAGTAAGCTTATCTCATTCTTCATGCCCGAATTAAAATGAAGGTGGTAAAGTTGGCAATAGATTTTAGTGGGTTTTTGGGGCATTATATATTGAAATATTTGACTTTCATTGGTGCATTTGGGATGTATTAATTGGAGATCTTGAAGGTGGAAAAGGAAACGTAGGAGGGATTGGAAGGGCATTTTTATTAAGGCAATAAACTATGTGGTTTGTTTTTTCTGTGTTTTTTCTATCCAACTTCTTCTCCCATTAGAAAGAAAGCAAAACCAACCCTAGACCCTTGTTCTTAGAATTTTTCCATCTATCCACAAATTTGTTTTCTTTTTTTTCCATCAATCTATGCCTGAAAATAAAAATTAGATTAATGCAACTCATGAGAGGAATTTCCTATTATAAAAATTATAATTGATATGTTTTCCAATTGGTTTTTGGGCTTTGCCATTGAAGGAATGTTTTCCATTGCCGTAGTGTTCAGCTTTTGCTAGCTTTATCCCCCCCCCCCCCCCCTCTCTCTCTCTCTCTCTCTCTCTCTCTATATATATATATATATATATATATATATATATATATATATATATATACAATGTCTTTCTTATTGGGACACATGATAAAGAGGGCTACATGCAGCAATCTCTAGGTTCTATTGATTATACTCTTTCCTTTTATTTGTGTCGGTTGCATAAATATTTATGTGGCTTGAAACAAGCTCTTCGAGCATTGTATACTCTCTTGAGTAATTATTGTAAAAATATCAAAGGTCCTAGTCTTGCCGCATGTTAAGAGATTAAAGAATCAGGTGGTTAAAATGTTGTTAGTCTTGTTAGTCAATTAAGAGCGTGTTTGGCAGTGTGGTTGCGGGTGCTTTTCAAATAGCTTTTCATGCCGAAATGCATGCCAATGATGTTTTTTTATTTTTTAAAAATCATTTTTGACATCAGCACATCAAAACGATTCAAAAAATACAAACCGCACTCAATTTTAGCAAATAAAAAAAAAATTTCAAATTTTTTGGGAACGCAGCCGCAGCCGCGTTCCCAAACACTGCCTAAGAAAGTCCGTTAATTAGCAATAATATGTCGTTAGTCTTGTTAGACAATTAAGAAAGTCTGTTAGCAATTGATCAGTGAAAGAAAGAGAGGTTAGAGAACATAAACAAGCTTCTAACTATAGCTTGATATAAAAAGTCTTAAATAAAACATTAAGAGAATACAATAATTTCTTCTTTCTCTTCTCTTCAGAAATTCTCTCTGCTTCCCTTCACTTCTTTATTTGCTTCTGTGTAATTCTGCTATCTTTACAATTATCTTTTTTCTGTTGGATTTTTCTAAAGTTGACACGTCATTATTCATCTTATCTAAGAGTGATGATATTTTTTATCTTTTTATTTACGGTAATGATATTTTACTTACTAGATTTGACATGAAATATAAAAAGGTCCTAGATTGAAGTATTTATGTCATAAATTGTTTTTTATGTTATTTGTTGAACATATTTTTCAAAAACATAAAAATAAAAAATATCTAAAAAATATATTTTTGACTTAACCAAGTTTTGATTATTTTATAAGTGGTACGGATTCGACGTGAGATATAAAAAGGTATTAGATTAAAGTATTTATGTCATAAATTGTTTTTTTATCTTTTGTGTTGAACATATTTTTAAAACTATAAAAATAAAAAATATATTTTTAACCCAACCAATTTTTTATTATTTTATAATTTCTTACGTTTTCATTTAAATACTTTGTGTAATGATTTTCTTGAACATCGAAACGTTAATGAGGACAAACTTTTCAAAAAAAATCAGTTTTGCTATTATTAGTTTCCATAGTTCATATATGTCATCTTTCTTTTTAAACATTTTCCCCCCGCACTCCTTAATTATAGCTTTGCACCTTGACGCGGAGTCTCTTTTCTTTGAAAAACAAGATGGTTTTTCATAAACAAGATGGAATAATAGTTATGATATCCAAAGAAATCAACATTGGTGGATCCCTTTGCACATATGTCCTACTACTTATATATTTTTAAAAATGGGTGTTTGTAAATGCTATTCATATATAAGATTGTCAAAGACATCCATGAAGCTGGATCCATTTGCACAAATACTTTACTACTTGTCACACCCGGACATCGCGGCGACCAATTAAAAATATCTGGATAATGAAAAAAAAAACAGATATCTGGCATCTTGTTATTTTAGGGGAAAAGGTCTTGTTCAAGAATTCACCACCTAATATTATAGTCATTAGGAACCCTAACTGGTAAACAGAGATTCTATAGTATGGGACTGGTTACGCAAAAGGGAAGATGTTATCACCCCTTAAGCGTCCCACTTAAGGCAGGCTGCATTGTTGGTTTTGTCTAAAATCGCTAAGAATTTGTTCTCCTTTTTCCTTTTTTTTTTTATTCTTCCTTTCTTGTTCCTGACTCTGACGTCAGTGAACAATTCTTATGAATATTTTCAACTCTAGCGTTGGTAAATATCGCATAAATCCAAAAATACGATACTCCTGACTCTGGCGTCAGTGAATATTTTCGCAAAAAATGAATTTGAAGAAGAAATTTTCTATGCTATTTTTTTTCTTGTTTATCCTTTATTGTTATTTGCCCTTTTTAGATGGAAGTACAAAAAACATTGCACGACATATTTGCATTTAACAATAATAATCTACAGATTGAGCACATCTATAAAAAATACAAGCACAGAGAAAAAAATATCAAATAAAGTGCGAGGGACCCATAAATAAATCAACAAAGACCCGTAAATATTTTTGGAATTTTCTGATATTGAAAAGGGGCTCGTTTGGCCAAACATCAAACTAAAATGGGCATAAAAATTATGGCCAAGGCATAAGGATGTGTTTTGCCAAACACACTTGTGGGCCGGCTGGGCCTAAAGCCCAGACCCGACCACTCTTTTTTTTCTCTTTTTGGGCTGGATCTAGCCATGCGTGAAAGGTTCACGCATGCATGCAACAGTAACCAGTTAATTATTTTAGCAAGCAAGGAAGGAAACTTACCTAGACATGCGGCTGCTGGAGGTGAAGTCGAGGGAGACTGGGCTAAAAAAAGGGTTAGGGGGGCGGCGGCTAGTATAGGGTTCACTGCCCCCCTTTTTTTTATGTTTCTCTCTTTTAGGGTTTCTGGTAATGGCCTCCTCTTGGGGTCTCTTCTTTTAGGGTTTCTCTCCAATCCTCTTCTCTCTGCATACACTGAGATCAGTATTTATAGTGTAAGAGTCTCATCACTTGCAAGAAGTAAAGTCTCAATCAAACTCATTCTCTCTTTTGAAGTTCGAATTAGAATCGAATTCAAAAGCAAACAACTATCAGTATCTTGAAGGTAAGGATTATCTTAAAGAAGGTAAGGATTATCTTCAGGGTAAGGATTATCTTGTAGATAAGGATAGAATGACAAAAGCACATTGTAGTCTCTAGTTTCCGTACAAGCTGACAAATCATTTTTTTATTTTATTTTACATTTTAAACCCCGTAAAAATAAAATTAAAAACCAATGGGCCAAAATTAGGTTACAACACTACTTATATTTTTTTAAAAAAAACAAAATAGGTATTGTAAATGTCATTCATTCATAAGTTATAGGAAGTGTTTTTTAGGTGTTTTTTTTTTATATAGTTTTGATGTATTGGCATTAAAAATAAAAATAAAATCTAAAAAGAAAATCATTTTAATGTATATTTGATTAAAAACAATTTTAAATTAAGCATTATGCATCGTATTACTAAATACACATTTTTTAAAAGCACTTTGCACTGTATCACAATCAAACTTTAATGTTTTCCAATATTTTCTTATAAGAAGACCTCTGAGTGTTAGAGAACCATCTCAACTCAAAACTTAAATTGTTAGGTAAGATCTCAAGATATGATTTATATTATTCTCTAACACACACCTTTAAGTGAAAGCTTTTTAAACTCAAAATTTACACCTATGACCATTTGATAATTAAAATTTTAATATTATGTTAAATAACTATCTCAATCCAAAAGTTTTGGTTGTTAGGTGAGATCTCATGATTTATATTATTCTCTAATATTAATAACCCACACCCTTCTTTATTTATTTATTTATTTTATGAATTAAAGAAATCCATTAATCAAGCAACTTTTACAAAAAAAATCACAGTTTAAAAATAGAATATTGCTATTGAAACAAAAACAAAAAATATCCAATGACTTAAAACTCCTTTAATTCTCCTTCCTCTTTTTTTCTTTGGCATGCAAAACCAATATTAATCCAATCTAGAATCCCTTCCAAATTCAACCCTTTTTACTATTTAAAGGCCTGCTTATCCTTTCTCTCCATTGTACGCATTTCAATTGTTTATCCTTAACGGCACTGAAGTTTTTTGTTTTGCTCCAAGAATTTAGCGTCATGATATCAGTATTAAATAACTTGCTCTATGATGATAATAATCTCTTTTAAACTACTTCATCATAATTATAGCTAAGAGAATTAAGTAGTGATATTCAACTCGTTTCAGCCCGATAAATCAACCTAAGATCATGTCCACTTAAAACCTAGCCTGAGTTGGGTTTCAAAAAAACAAAGTAGGAGTTGACTCGGTTAAATTAGGATAAACCTAGTGAGTCAATCTACAACCCTTTTAAAACCTAGTTTGATTTTAAAAAAAAAATCAAAATAACGTTGTTTTAACTATTTAAAAAAATAAAACGACATCATTTTAATTGAACTAAATTAATCATTCAACTCATGTCCTGAACCTTTAACAACATCATAGACCACATCAAGTTTAATAACTTTACCAAGAACATATATTTTACCTAGGCAATGAAGCCAGGTTTGGCCATGAAGTACTTTTCTTAACATTTATTTATTACAAAGACTACATGTTATGTTATAATAACATTGTGCAAGCATTCATTGTTCACCTTTTCATATTTTATTGTGGATTTATTATTTAATTTTGGTCCTTAAACTTTTAATTTGCACGATTGCATCCTTTTTTAACATAATTAAAGAAAAATTGAAACAAATTTGTTGATTAAAGAAATAATTAAAAAGAGGAGGATCAAAATGAAAAAAAATGCATCGCAAATGGGTGATGCTTTCAAAGTTATCATAAAAAAGAGTACCTCAATCCTCAAACTTTACAAATTATCCATTTTCGATCATCAATAGTTTTTAATTCAATTTTGGAATAAAAGTTTATTTTTCTTAATTTTTAATCCTTTGATTGACAGAAGAGAGAGGACGCTAGATTCTAACGATAGAGAAAGAAAATCAACATTCACACTTATTCTAACCACCAAAATAGTCGATCTTGGTGTTATGATGTTATATTTGATGAGAGGAGTTCAACTTATATATTTGTTTTTACCTTAAAATTGCCTTAAAAACCAGATCTAATCTCATAAAGAGTTTTTGTTTCGGGTTAATTTTGGATTTTTGTTTTGATTTTTTTATTTTTTTTAAGGTTATTTATGGATTTTCTAATGTTTTTAGGCTCTCTTATAGGTGTTTAAGGTTAAATTTGGGTTAAAAATAAGTTTTTGAGTAAAAAAATAGTATAGACTTAGTTTTTTTTTCCACTAATCTGGGAAATACACGTTTATCTCTTATTCACCCAATTTATTATAGAGACTTTCTATCATCAATTGTCGGCACCAAGGAGATAGCTAAGATGGTTGGCAAGTGGTACCACCAATATATATTGCTTACTATACTTTAAAAAAGGTCTTATTCCAAAGTCTGGTATGTTAGCTCCTAATTGGACCCCAAAATCCAGCTAAAATTAAAGTATATTAAATCATTTTTGGAGTTTTAATAAGGGAATAAATGTAAGAGAAAACATCATCATTAAAGGATGCCCATTATGTATAAAGCCCATAATCCCATTCCTCCATATTTTATCTTAGGCCTACATGTTGGGGCATTTATTGAGAGAAACCATCTACTTTATAATGTCACTCGAGGCATCACAAAACAGATGATTTTAAGATAATTTTTGGTACCACATACATGTAACAGATTAATTAAATTATAAGCTTTTCAAATCTTTAAAAATGAAAAGGGAGAGAAGTGTATTATTGTAGCGAGACACATGTTAGTGGGTTCGCCTATTGATTGATAGAGGTAGGAATGTTAACATGGTAGTTAGTAAATAAAGAGGAGTGTGAGAATGTGGTAGAGAGAGGTAGGAATGTTAACATGGTAGTTAGTAAATAAAGAGGAGTGTGAGAATGTGGTAGAGATTAATTTTTTGTGTATTTTTGTTTAAAAAATAATTTATTTTTGACATCAGCATATTAAAACGATTCAAAAACACTAAAAAAATTACACTCTCAAACACCCTCTAAATCAACTATACAGTAAGCGGTGCATGTTCTAATAGTGTTTTAATAACATGATTCAAAGTATTTTTTACTTTAAAATATATTAAAATATTATTATTATTTTTGTTGATTTTTTTTATACATCAAAGCTATATATATAAAAAAACATTAATCTAATATTTTTTTATTGTGAAAAATAATTTAAAAATAACTTTAAAAAACAATTGAGACCCATTACCGAACACACCCAATATACTATCTTCCTACCATTTTTCTCCCATTGAGTTTGTCCACGCTTTGATTTCCATCTATTTATTAAAATTTTCATCTATTTGCTTTATGTGCATAATCTCAAAGATATTATAGTCTCAGAATTGAATATTTCTTGAAATAGAGCGGTGACTAATTAAATAATCTCAAAAATTTATATGCTTCATTTGAAAAATAGACAAACATTACTCTCTCTATTAAAAAAATGCAATTAATTGCATATGATATCATCTGTTTTCAAACTACTTTTCAATGTTATTTTTTTATTTTATTTTAGAATGAAATGCATATTAAACTAATGTAATAAAGTTCATGCATTGGTTTTTCTATTTATTTTTACATATTTATATGCCATAATTAGTTGTGGGATATCTCAAAATAGAAAGAAGGACAAGTTTTTATCCCCAAAAAGAAATATGGATGAACATATTTGGACGAAAGGAGTAATTTATTATAAGCTTTTAAGGCATTGTAGAATGAATAAAAAAGTATTGGCAAAGTCAACCATTACCAAGAAGAGTGGATAATGTATTCCCTGAAAGCAAACATCCAAAGTACTGGTATAAGACGGATCAAATAACTATTAAGATCAATTCAAGGGAGACAGCCAAAGAACTTGACTATAGACAAAAATTCCCACCTGGCTCAATTTTGATGAATTGATTTAGAAAACTCGTGGCTCAAAACTTGATTTGGCCAAGAGTTTAATACTAAATTGATTTGGCTCGGTTAATCAATGATTTGGTTGATATAGCTGCTAAATCCAAGTCTAGATCAATACTAATAGAATTTAATTTTTTATATAAAAAAAGAACAAAACAATTTAATTTTAATAAATATAATTAATTCAGGTTGATCCAATAACTCAAATCTTTTTTCAAATCAATACTCGAACCATTTCTATAACTATAAGGGTTAGTTTGTTATTTATAAGGGTTAACATGATTGTTAAATCTAACCCAACCCGATAGATCAATCTAGAAAAATAAAATTTTAAATTGAATTAAAAAGATATTAATTTGATGAAACCCGGTTAACATGACTTGGTTTATTTGGGATCTGATTAATCAGGTCAAACCTGGTTTAGACACGGTGGAGTCAACATCAAGAAAATATTTTTCTAAAAAATAGAGAGAGTGAAACCACACTAGTTTGATAAAAAAAAAATATTAACTTGGTTTAATCTAGATATCTGTATATTGACCTGGTAACCTAAAAGTCTAGATTTTTTTTAATTAGAAATGGTCTCTAAACCGAGTCTGATAATTACGAGGGTTAATATATCTTAATAAAACCACCACATATGGTTTTATTAATAAGTGCATCCCTTCTCTCAACCAAAAAAACAGAGAGACTGATATGGTTGTAGTCAATTTTCTGACATTCATGGCCATGGTCAATATCTCAATTCAGAAAATAGCTTGACTTACCAACCTTTTGTTCCGAGAGCACTAGCTCCTGTTGGTGTACATACTTTTTTGAACTTGACTATAAGAATTCAAAAGGCAAGTCAGACCATACACTTGAGTGACACTGAAGTGTACATACTTTTTTACGATTCTATTTTGTTCATAAAATTCTACAGGAGTAGCAATTACTAGCAAGAGATCCCCTTCTGTTGACTGGAAAAATCATGGTGTGCGCCACTGAAGAACATACCTTTTCACTATCCAATATGATAAGCTTGATGGTGGCCGAGAGATAGATTTCAAGCCATGAATCCTGCCTCGGACTAATAAAACCTTGAAAGATATATTCCAATAATTCCTTGTTTCATTCTCTGTGTTCTACTTTAGCTGATGTGATTAAGAGCACAAAACCATAATTCAAGTGTTCTAAAACTTCAAGCACTCACAAATACTTGCCCTATCAATTTAATTGCCTCAGCGCATGGACTCACTATTCATGTCTTCATGGAGGGACCTCAGCTCATTGCTCGTCTTCTCCAAAAGTCAACCCCCATCTTCTCTATTGAGCTGTTTTTGTTCACTTAATAATTAATGTCAGCCATGCATGAAGTTTGACCCCCATTAACTTAGTGGGCTGCCATGTTATCTGTGACTGTGATGCATGATCTTGTTCTTAGCTTAACATGCAATGAAATCTTCCCCCATAATCTGTGGTGGCGCAAGCGAACTAGAGCTAGCCAAGGTGATTGCAGCACAAATGTTTTACTTCCTTTTAATATTCTTGCCAAGTCCTTCAAGCAAAATTTTCTCATTGGATCGGGGCATGCAACTAAGGGGTCTTGCTATAATATGGGGATAATAACACATGAGAGATATATAAGAATATATATATATATATATATATATATATATATATATATAGAGAGAGAGAGAGAGAGAGAGAGAGAGAGAGAGTAATCCAAAAATTTGTCAAGTCGCACATTCTCCATTAAAACTGCAACACACTTTGCCTTGTCAAGGATCACAAGGCATCAACGAAAACAATAGATTTAACAAACGCATAAACACAATTGAACGGTTTCAGATTTTTCTCCTCCTATTCCTTGGGATTTAGAAAAAAACCTCAAAGATTTTAAATATATATATATTTGAAGATCAATTTCTAGTTATTTTACAATTTCAATCATTTTGTTGTTGTTTACTATGACAACCCTTTTTTCAGCTGTAAAATATGGCCTGATCTAAAAGTTTGATCCCTTTGGACTCTTTATATAATGATCTAGACATCCTATACACAGAGATAAGGTTTCAAGTTTCAATAAAGCTACCTCTATGAGAGAATAGAACAAATTACCCTATATCTACTGCTAACTTTGCACGTATAATTTTGTGAGTTTGATAACATAATGCAAGTAGAATACTTTTAGGGTTTTTTTTATGATTATGTTTATATCAAGATTATTAAAAAATATCTAGAAAAAAACTTAATTTAGAATGAAAAGAACATCAATCCTATAGTTTTTGAGTTAAAAGACACTTTGAAACGTAGCAATTTCAAACATGGCATGCATGAATGTTTGCTAATAGAACTTTCCCACTGAAATTTTGCTTTCCACATTCATAGAACCAACAATCAAGTAAACAAGATCAATGCTCATCACTATGAGCCCCAAGTAAGAGAACAGAACGTGCATCAGAAAACATGATGATCCACCTCTCCAGCTCTACTTCTTTGGACGACAATGCAACATCAACCTAATAAACCTGTTAAAAAAACTATCTTAATCTATAAATTTAAGTGAATAGGTAAGATATTAATGTATAATTTATATTTTTTAAATAAAAACCTTTTAAATTTGAAACTTACACAGGTTTATTTTATCTTATACTTAATTTTTATCAAAAAAAAATAAGAGTGATGAAATTTAAACTCATAACCGCTTGATCAACAAGATTCTAATGTTAAAAAATCATCTTAATTCAAAAATTTAAACTAAAAATTAAAATTTTAAAATGTAATTTATATTATTTTTTAAAAAAACTCAACTGTAAAAGAGATAAGGATCATAGTAGTGGTACTTCTTGTACAAAGAAAATCAAAAGAAATCCTTTAAGCCAGCGTATCTCTCTTGTTGCCATTTAGCTAAAAGAAAGAGAAAAGTGTTCCCCCACTTGCTTTCTTGGCCCCCTCGAGCAACTTTTTGTACACATAAATCTATAAGATCAATCCTAAAAGTATTGTATCAGTTAAATAACAGTTCTGCATCTAGATTCTCTTCATATTTGGGATCGGTATCTTTCTCTCGTGTTTGGCACTATACTAACCATATGGCTGATGGTTTTGCAAAACAAGGTATGACTAGAAGTTGTGACTTTGTGGCCTAGCTTGGATCTTCCTGGGTCATGCAGTCTTTTTCAGTTCAGATTATCTTTTGACACGTAGATTTTCCAAAAAAAAAATCGCCTCTTTTTGGCGTTTTAATGCAATATGCAAAATAGGTTCACACTAGCCTTAACATTAGCCTTCAAATTTTTAACATTTTCATCAAGCACTAACATGACTTTTTATATTACCACAGATTCGTTGAAGATCTAGTTAAGAATATTGCTTCAATTTACAGCCACATGAAGAAGCTAATAAATAGAACATATTTGGATTACAATCAACCTACTTGTGTGACAAAAGATCACAGCTTGCAGACCAACAAAACATGGGATCTTCAGTACCATTCCCAAATCTAACTTTTATGATACTTGTCGAAGTATAATCGAAGGCTGGTGACGCGCAGTAGCCCATCTAGACAACATATATAGCAGATATATAAGAATGTTGAGGCTAGTATAATAATAAGAATATAGCCATGATGCTACCAATGTGAAATGGAGCTTGAACACAAGGTTGTGGCTTACAGTTGGGAGTGTCATGTCCTCCCAATTAGTGGAGGTTTACATGATTATTGAGATGCAGACAGATCACTCAGGTTATGCTAAAAGAGAAGGAAAAAACTATGAACTTCTTATTAGCAGGTTTCATACAGAATGTTTACTGCAGCTAGTTAGAATTTGAGAGGCAAACCACTCAGTAGCTAATCTATTAGCTAAGGTTGATTCAGCACACTGAAAAGGATAAATTAAGATCCTAAAGGCCAAGCAAAAAGGGGGTGGAAAAACAAAGTGAATTTGCTACAGAGAGACCAATGAGTTTAGTGACTAGCTGTATATCTGTTAACTGATTTGTGCTCAATCAAAATTGAGTTGTGTCTGACTCAAAACAATTCCGGAATCAAATTGAAAATGAAAAACTAGAACCTCTATCTTATAAAAAAGTGTACGAAAGCTCATTTGAATTGACTTCGAAATCATATTTTTCATGTCACCTTTAGCCAAGGAACCTTCGTGAGTCCTTCCTGGAGTTTTCTGGGTCCCTGACAGCATTTTGAGGTTTTGATTCCTGAAATGAAATTGATACATGTAGTTGTCTGAACAGAAGCAAGTGGAATGGCCCCAGTTTGATAAGAAAACCCATTAAAATACAAATGGTTCAGTGGAGCATCCACATGTCAGAGACCTACATAAAATAAGAGATAATGACTTGTTGCGTGCTAAAACCCTCAGAATATTCGAAATTATAGTTTCATTAGTTTAATAATTGTGAATATTATATCAAAGATCAAGTGGAAAATTGGATCCTTTCAACTTTCCCTATATATATATAACATCAATATGCAACCACCTACAAATATTTCTGTCTTCAACCCTCCAAAGTCCAAGCTATCTGAACATGTCTGCTTCTACTTCAACTACTCAACTCTTTCAAGATTTTCTTGGGGACTTCTACTCAAGAAGATTGCTATTACATAACCCTCTTTACCAATCAACAAACACAGCAACTCCTCCAGCTCCTGGAAACAGTGCCCCATCTGAACCTTCAACTGGCACTGGCAGCAGCTTTGATGCGAATGTTGTTATGGTCCTTTCAGTTCTGTTGTGTGCACTGATTTGCTCACTGGGGCTAAATTCCATCATTAGGTGTGCATTAAGGTGCTCTAACATAGCAGCTTCAGAATCTTCTGCGAACCCCTCGACTCAGTCAGCAAACACTGGAGTGAATCGAAGAGCATTAAAGTCTTTCCCAGTGGTAAATTACTCAAGTGACTTGAACCTGCCTGGCCTTGACACAGAGTGTGTAATATGTCTCTCAGAGTTCACTCCTGGTGAGCGTGTGCGGCTTCTTCCTAAGTGCCACCATGGATTCCATGTCAAATGCATTGATAAGTGGCTTAGCTCCCACTCATCCTGCCCTACATGCAGGCACTGCCTGATAGAGACATGTCAAAAAATTATTGGTTGTAGCCAGGCTAGCACATCAGGACCTTCTCTACCAGTACAAGAAACCATTGTGAGCATATTGCCACTAGAACCTGAAGGTTTGATACGAGATTACAGGGCAAATAGCTAAGAATTTTCCTTTCTTTTTTTCACTTTTTATTGTATAATATGTTTAGCCCTGCCCCTTGAAGGATGATACTTAAAAGGCCTTAATTTGCCACAGGTTATAGGCTACCATCCACAAGAAGTGCAGTACACATGTAAATTTTTAGCAGTTTGAAATTGTTAACATAATGCACAATTTTTCTTTCCTCACAATGTGTTAAACAGTAGTTCTTAAATCAGAATTACAGGCCAAAAACAGAACTTGAAGGACCTGGAACCATGTAGGATCCCTCAAACACCTAGCTGGTTCAATATGCTGGCTATAGGAAACTGAGAAGGAAAATCACTGAAAAACTCCCTTGTCTTAATGTGGAAGGCCAATAAGGTGAGTGAATTAGCTAAAGATTTCTCTTTGCTAATAATAAAAGAATGCCAAGTCTCAGTATTAGTGCTAGTGCTAGACCTACAAAGGACGGTATTGCAGCAGTGTAATATATAGTAATATTCATATAGGAGCAGCTCAACATAGGAGTAAATGTCAAGAGGGAGTGTAAAGAGTAAAGGAAAATCCCTCATACTATATTCATGGTAAGCAAGCACAAATTATTTTCCAAGAATCTTGACCCACTACGAGTGCTCATTGTTTTCATTAACTTTACTTCAAAGCAATCAACAGCAAGGGAAACAGCCTCATTGTAAGAGCACTTGAAAAGACTTAAAAACATAGCAATAATGTGTAAAACAATATGTTCATCCAATCAAAGGAGCTTCAAGGATCAATGGAAGCTGAGGGTGAATGCAATACATATTCCCAAATGAAATAAAAGGGGAGTTTTGTATCATAGTACTAGCATGAAAGTGACTCGTAGAGAAGAGTGAAAAATCACTCTTCCCTGGCTGCAAAGAATCCTGTAATGCGCTATGGATGTTGAATGTGGGTCCTTGATTGGACTGTAATGCTTAAATGACACTAAAGAGAAGCTAAGGAATTGGCACCGTGACAAGTTAAGATTCGACTGGTCTGGCTAGGTAGATCAACCTAATGATTTATTGATTAGGGTGATCCGAGTAAATCTCAAACTGATTTCTGGATCGAGTTTTATAACTATAACATGGTGAGCGCAAAGGAGAATGCAATCACATTGCAGTGAATACAAAATTTCTGAAACATTCTCATAATTAGATGCCTCTAACAAATTTAAGGTTCGATATCGAGAAAACAAAATGAAGTATAGAATCTTGAAGCCATCAAGGAACAAAGATCGGGTAGGTTTACAACTTGAGGTAGGCCTAGAATCGAGGAAGCAAAGATCTTCCACGTTCTTGATGCCTTGTTAAATTATTGAAGATACATTATCATCTAATCTTTAGCCCATAAAGGTGCATCATCAAGCCATAGAGAGGACATCTCAAGACACCTTTTTTAGAAAAGATAAATGTCATTGAACATTATATGATTTTTTATATAGATTAAAGATTTCATGTATATATATACATACCCATTGTCTATAAAGTCACCTTGTCACTCTAGACGTTTTCTCACAGAGTTAAGACGGGAAATAAAACGGGAAAAAAACGTAGACATAAACGAACACCTGATAGTCAAGCCAATCACAAGTACATAGTTTATTCAAGATTGATCATGTTCATCATGGAGATGGATCGGTCTACTCATTATAAGAACCATGCCAGAGTGGAAGCAAAAGTCTGAATGTTTATGTTTAGGGCAAAGAAGGAAGCACAGAGGGGCTTCAGGACAGCTATCAGTTCAAAAGAGTGCACCAAAGAAAATTATAAACTTGCTATCAGACAAAGAAAGACAGCGGAAGCTGGTGAATAGGGGGAGAAAGTGCAAATAAACATTGTGATCAGGGGGGAAAATCTGTAGACAAGCGCTCATCTTGTCAAAGAAACATGTTATTTGATGAATTCTCGAGAATGATTTTATATTTTCATCAACACATAATTAATAAAACTTCTTCTGAACTTGAAATTTGAACGAATTTGAGATGATAAAATCCAAACTCTTCACAAACTAGTTATTAAAGTTTTGATATCATATCAGAAAAGTTTAAGTTATTAAACGAAAAGTTTAATCAACATGAGATGTGCATATCTGGTGAAAATTCTTGGTTCAGACATGGACTGCATTCACTCAAAGTCTGGCAACTTGCAAAATAACCACTGGGAAGCTCAATTTATGCTTCAATGCCCAGTGGTGTTGAATATCTCATGGGACGGACCTGGGCTCTTTTAATGGGCCCAGTACTCAGCCCAATTCACCAATATGCCTAACTTGCATAAATATAATTCTGATATTAATGCCAATATTATCTTATTAGTTTTAATGTATTAAGAATATATTATTTTCAACCCAAATTTAAATTATTTATTTCATTTATTCATAAAAAAATTATTTTCTTAGAGCTCATCGAGCATTTGAATTACCTCCGACACCTTTAAAAAAAATAGTTTGCTTTCTCACTTGACTTCTTCATTTCAAATCTCAGGTGCTCAAATAAAAAATTCATTAAACTGATTTAATTACATATAAATTAATCAAATAAAACTATTGTTTCCTCTAATAAAAAAAAACATGGTTTCAAGATGATTTTTTTAAAAAAAATATATATCTTATTTTTTTAGATATTATAGTAGCTTTAATTTGATTTTGCCTAACTACAAGGAAAAAAATCAAGTCTCGGCTAATTTTTTTATTTTTTATACTGAACCATGCATGATTACATTTAAAATTTTAATTTTATAAAAATTAAAATAACTTATTTTTTATTTATAAAAAATAGTTTTTTATTTATTTTATAAACAAAAATTCATCTCAATAATTTTAACTAAACAGTATTTTTAAAAATTATAAAAAAAAATATTTAAAAAAAACCGCAAATAAAACTTCATCCACACGCGAGCGCGTAAGAGATCCAAACACGAAGGTAAAGTAGGCTGGTGATTACACAAGCCTGATGCAAGGGGGCCATTGACGTTTCTTTTGAGCTTAAAATGCCATTTTTTTTATTTTTTTTTGTGGTCACCAAACATGTTGAAGAATCTCCATGGGATTAGAAAATGAGAGTTTAACTTGTGATGGACATGGCACCAGCCTTCAAGATAACTCCCACACCTTAACATGGCGGCAGATAATCGGGGCTCAAATCAAAGCCCTGTAGGAGAAAGTGATGGCAACATCTTTGTCAATCGAAGAGAAAATCCAAAAGTAAATTTTGATGTTGAAGCTAAATCAAGTCCCAGCCAATGAGTATCGCTTGATTTTGAACCACTAATCCACAATCCCTGGCCTCCTCTCACCAAACCCTAATTCGAAAGATAGTGGCGCTCAAACTAGTTGTGTACGTGTGTAAGGCCATTGTACAAATCGATCCTCCAACTATGGCAACGAGTCCAAATCAATCTTTCAAGTTATGAGTTCTTGCAATTTATCTCTCTCTTTTTTTAGAATGGATGAGATTCGGTGAGTAATAATCGTGCCTTTCAATCAATGAAAAATATTATATTCGTAAACCTAATCCTAAAAGGTGTAGTTAAATCTAGAATTATTGAAGGTTTACATGATCATTAACTTAAAGATTTTGAAGGATTAGTCGAGTTGTGTGTAAACTGATCCAGACACTTACAATTAACAAAAAATATATATATTGTATTCATAAAAAAAAAATAGCTTGCATTTCTTAGTTGTATGCTAGCCAAGAGTGATTATGCTATTAATCTTTTTTTACAAATAAATATTTAGGGTAACTTTATAAAAACATTTAATTAATATTTTTCAATGATTTTAAATGTTTTTAATTTACTAATATCAAAAAAAATTAAAAAATTATTTTAAAATATTTTCAAGTGAAAAATATTTCATCCCACAATCTCCCAAATATTCTTAACATAACTAAATTTTGTTGTTTTTTTTATCAATAAGAATATTCTTGAGTCAGCTTTCAAGCTCCAAAACTACTTACATTCTTGATAAGATTTCTCATAAAGCATCTTAGCTTGGTTGGTATATTCATTTATTTTATTGTCTCCGTACGTTCTGAGGGTCCAAACCTTGAATTACAACGTAAGCAGAAAATTAACTTATTAATTACGCTAAATTTTTTTTGAAAATCAACTTATCAATTACGCTGATTTTTTTGAAGGTTCTCTTTAAATATCAATTTTGTACTATGTTAGCTGGTAATCCACTACCAAACTACGTTCCTATTGGTATTTCAAATCAAGTGATTGCTTGTTTGCTTGCTTGTTTTTGCCTCAAAGCTTTTTTGAACCTTTTCCACATTCAAGAATTGCCAGCAAATAGATTATTTTTAGGCGAAAAATGGGATCATGAGACCTTGGTCTTTCCTTCTCCATATGGGGTGGATGATCTTATATTTTGAATTTAGGAGTGTTTCGCTACGTGAGTAATTACTATTTTGTTAAATTTTAAAAAAAAATTTAAATTAATATTTTTTTGATATTTTTAGATCATTCTGATAAATATTTTAATATATTTTTAAATAAAAAATATTTTAAAAAACAATCTATATCAGTTAGTGTCGCATATATCCCTCTATTTAACACTTGAAGTAGTAAATGTGCTTCATGTAGAGAGTCTAATTAAAGACCAAGTCTCACAAAATAACCCGCTCTAGGTTTGAAGTGTGAAGGAGAACTTTAGTTGGTCCAAATAGTTCTTAGCCAAACAAAACCAATCGTAGACACAACTACCCATAACATTTATTTAGGGTTACAAGAGATTCGTTGAAATTGGGAGAATAATGGCTCAATTGTTAGGTAGAGGCTACCACGAACTCCCATGTCGTTCAATGATGATGGTGTCTCAGTTTCTTGACCTTATATACAAAAACAAGGGTCATTCCTGATTCATTTTTAATTTATTAATGTTATCAGTTGAATTCAAAATTTATTTAATATTAAGCAAGTATGTCAAATCAGCTTTAAAACAATAATGTTTTTAATAAAAAAAATTAAAAATAATTCTTAAAATCAATCTTAAACCTCAAAACGGAGTTGAAAATAATATGTTTTTAATGCATATTAGAAGCTGTGTTTCCACCAGAATTAAAAATATAAAAATAATTAATTTCAAAAATATTCTTGAAATTAATTTGGTTGAGTATCATTTAAATTTGTTTACGTCAATTTCAAAACTATTCTTCTTCAAATCAATAAGTTATCAAATCAACTTACCCAGATGAGTCTAGATATAATAATAATACTACTAATTGCGCATATATTGAAGTAAAAAATAGAGAGTTTTCATTTTATATATTTGTTGTTTGAAATATGTTAATCATGGCTCGCGGTTGTTGGGTAGTATTGCCTCCATTTCCACCACTAATGCTTGAATTTTAAATGGTGTGGTGCATGCTTTACCATCTCTTCTTCAAATTAACATGGCGGTATGTTCACCACTAGTCATCATTGATTGTGAAAGATCTGCTCTTACTTCGATGATTCTGACACGTTTACACGTCTTTGGGATAAAAATATTAATTGGGGGTGTTTGGGAGAACTTTTATAAGTTATTTTAAAAATAATATTTATTTTTATTTTTTAAAATTTATTTTTATATCATTACATTAAAATGATTCAATAATACTAAAATATTAATTTGAAATTAAAAAAAAAAATTATTTTAATGAAAAATGGGTTGCACCGCAACCCCAAATCGGAGTTGAAAATGACATGTTTTTCATTTATGTTCGGAGCTGTGTTTGCACTGGAATTTTAGTAAATTTTGAAATTTTTTCAAATTAATTTTTTATGTGTTTCTGAATCGTTTTAATGTGTTGATATTAAAAATAAATTTTTAAAAAAATTATTTTAATACATTTCAAGCGAAAAAATACTTCAAAAAACAACCTCAATCACACTTCTAATTAGACTATTTAACTTTTGTCACTCATGGGATTCATCAAATAGCACAAACTAGTTTCAATGGATTTTCTATTTCTCGAGTAATTTTTTTATAAAAAAATTTAAATTAAATTATATGAAAATTATTCTAATATAATTTAGTTGAATAGACGGGTTCTAAGACAATAAAAATAACCGGTGCAAATTATGGTTTCATTTTAGAAAAAATTAAAAAGATATTGTTATTTTAATATTGAGACGTCGACATATTGGATTGGTTTGAGTTTCTCTATTTAACCTGTTAAATTCGTGATCCTAGTTATAAACTCTACTAGGTTTAAGAACTTTGTTTTTTAAAATTATTTTTTATTTAATTATATAATAATAAAAATAATAGCTTATAAAATTGAGCACAAATCAAATATCATGATATTTAATTGAGACTGTAATAACCTTGTAAAAAATATATCAAATTTATAAAGAAAAATTTAAAATTAAGGAATATTAAATAATAATTTTTTAAAAGAAAAAACTACTGTAAAAAGAGAGATGACATCCAAGTCTTTTTAGATGTATTAAATAATACACATGACCACAGGATTTCTGCACCGCCTTTTGAATTTCTTGACAAGTAGTTGCCTAGTCTTGCTTTCTTTTTTTTGTATCCATGTAGTCAATGCCTGTAATTAAAATCTACTTGGGAGTTGTGGCTTTGCCGCATGCAATTGTGAATTTGCATTTTGTTTGGAAATGCGGTTTAATTTATATATTTTTAAAAAATTTAAAAATTTTTTATTAAAAATTTAAAAAATTTTGATCGTTTTAATGCGTTGATATTAAAAAATAAAAAATATTATTTTAATATAAGTTGACATAAAAAAACACAGCATCCGTATACTCCCAAACATCCATTAATTTCCATCCATTTTCACAGAAAGAATTTTGTCAAGAAAGTAAATACGGCCTTCATAGTTAAACTTTTTTTTTGCTTGCTCGACATTGTCACATCATGGAGAAAAGAGAAAAAAGAGGTCAATAAGTGCTGGATCATACTGGTTCTAGCAGGTCTAGCATTCGCTTCACATTATTTCATCTCCTCAATTGCACGCCAAAAATCTTCTCTTTGCCAAGAATCTCACTTAATCCGGAAAAGAGAGATATATCCTCTTCTTTGTTAGTAGAGTGATACAAGATGGAGGACTTCGCAACTTGCAATTAATCACACTTTCTAGCTCTCCTTCCTCGTCCCAAAAATTATCAAGAATAGTTATAAAACACCTAATTGCCTAACAGGTCAATTTGATTACCTGTTGATCTAAAATCTAACTTGAATTGGATTTTATTTTGAATTAGAATTTTTTTTTTATAACTAAAACATGATTGTATTTTAAAAACAAAATGGCAACGACTTGAACTAAAAATTGAATTGTCCCGTCAACTTATAAATTAATCCGATCAATTCATAACTCGAGACTTTAATCTTATCAAATTTTATAACTATAACATCTAGTACAAAGATGGGGTAAAAGATTGTTCAATTCTTACTGTAACTATCTTATATATATGACTCTGGGTTGTTTATTTATATTTTATATATAAATTAAGAGTTCGTTTGATATTGTAGTAGTGATTGTTTTTTAAAATATTTTTCGTTTGAAAATGTATTAAAATAATATTTTTTAAAAATTTTTAAAATTTATTCTTGATATCAACACATCAAAATAATCTAAAAATATAAAAAAAATTAATTTAAAATAAAGAAAAAAATAAAAAAAATTAAATATTTTTAAAACGTAAAAACAACCCGTTTCTAGAATGTAAAATCCCTTAAATCACCATTTCTAACCTATATATATAGATGATTGATCATCACCATACAAGGCTACAGCAACTCAATAAAGCTTTCGGTGACTCATAAATGACTAGATCTACCAAACGTGGGAAAATGCATTGCGGTGATAGCTTCTGTTTTCGATTCCTTAGGTAGTGGACAAGATTAGGTTACGGTATGGGAGAGTAGAGAGCAAGGAACTGATTTTACACCATTACTTTTTGACATTGCATTGAATTACATTAGACATACATTCCCAAAGTGATAATTGAGTCTTTGCTTGGAATCCACTTTTTTTTTTTCCTGGTGATTCCATGTAAAATAATTGTAAAGCAAAATCAATACACAATTGCAAACTCTTGTTAGAGGATGCATGATTATTTACACCATGAGATGCATACTTCTTTAATCGTAAGGATATTGCAGTAATTTCTGTTTTTTAAATGTTTTTCGATAGTTTGAATGTGTTAATATAAAAATTCTAAAATAATATTATTTTAATATATATTTAATTAAAAAATATTTAAAAAAACAACTGTGACGTAATATAAAACACGTGAAAGACTCGAAAATGCTTGAACTTGAGTTGGTAATAAAATATTATATCAGTAAAACTGAAATAAAATATTTAAAAAAACAAGGAAAATGGAAATGGATTTGTAATGTCGACATTATGCACGTGAGGAAGCTTTATCACAAGGAATAAATATTCACGATTCCCTGTAATGGCATGCCACTAAGAGCACACGAAAGTTCTTCTTCCTTAGTGTGGAAATGTGGCTGCCAAAAAAGGTCACATTTAGACAGTGCAAACATGCATTGATCAACACCTTGATTTGATTAATATTCTTGCAGATCCTGAAATCCCAAGCAACATCCCCTGACATTCACTAATATTTTATGTGCCTCCCCGACCATTCCCAGCTCCCCCCTCTAACTTCATTGATAATTTGTCTAGGAAGAAATAGTTGTGCATTTGCACATGTAAGCACATGCAAGTTTGAAGGCAAATCAGAAAATATTTAAGATCCATTTTCATCTACTTTATCCCTCGTTTCTTACATGTTCTCGAGTACCCTAATTAGGGTTATGAAACCTTTGCTAGTTTAATTGGTTAATTCAATGATTGCTAACCTAAATCGTGTTCTAAATTGAATTTTTAGACCGATTATATAATTGACTTAATTAAACTATGGTGCTTAATGGGTTAATCCACTATCAAAATGACCTCATTAACTTTTTTTTTCTTTGTTTAAAATGATGATGTTTTGATTTTTTTTAAAAAAAACAATAAACTTGGCTAACTCGATGACCCACTAACCTTAATCGTGCCATAGATTGGTTTTTTAAACTGTTCATATAATTGACCCAATCAAACCATGGTGCTTGACGGGTTAACCCATAATCAAAATGACCTCATTAACTGTTTTTTAAAAAAATGACAACGTTTTGATTTTTATAAAAAATACAATAAACTTGGATCAAGCTGTTGACCCATTGGTTGTCTGAGCCATTCTATAATCCTTGCTCTTGGGTTTGGTCGAATCTCTTAACTATGCATCTAACAAAGGGAGTGAATTACACTTGTTGTCCTCAAAGTCTTAGATTTTGATCACTTTAAACCTTTAGATATAGCTGTGCAAACCCTGGAGCTCTCAATTTGTGGACGCATGTGATTTCTTCGTCTTCTTATATGTAGATTTGGTAAGCAGTAAACACGAATAAAAAGCATGAGTAGTCCGTCCGGAGGGACTATGTGTGACTGTCCATTGAATGTTTGGTGCTCAAAATTAAAGTATAAGGGTGTAATGAGCTACATATTAAATTTTAGGGACCACGAGATACAATTATTATTATTATTATTTCTTTTTGGCCACATATAGCTATATATCTTGTATTATAATGCATGGTAGTTCTATGATTTCGATTTAACAATTTTGAAACTTATTCTTAAAAGTTATAAAAAGTTCTAAATTGAAACAAATAAATTATTCACCTTTAAATTAAAAAAATTCTCAGTTACTAATAAATTGCTAAATGCTAAATCTATCGTTCAAATTTTGTAATTTTTTTTATAATAATTGAGTGTATTAATAAAAAAAATTATTTTAATAATCTGATTGTACGTATAGATATATGACAATTACAACGTGAATTTTTATTTGAAATGGAACCAATTCCATCTCCAAATATATTTGAGTTGTTGAATGTTAACTTAATTACTTCTTTGTGTTAGATCATAGTAATATTAGAAGATATAAAAAAAAATTAAAAAAAATCTTTTTTTTATACATGATTGGATTTAATTTCTATTTTTCTTCTAAAAATGATGGAAACTTTCAGTTTCAAGCTAAATCTTTTCAGCTAATTTTTTAAAAGATCAGTATAATTAAATTATCAAAACTGATATTCAAAATTAAGGTATATTCTTCTTATTTTGTACGAGTATCAGTTTTAAGTTTCACTTTCTATAATGTTATTATCAAACAAAATAAGCCATAATAAGCTAGCAAGGGTACCATCTTGCCTTAGAGGCTGTTTAGAATTGCATTGCATTTCAGTAATTTTTTTTAAAAAAATTTGAATTATTTTAATGTATTGATATTAAAAATATTTTTTTAAAAAATAAAAAATATTATTTTAAAATATTTCTAAACAAATACCACAATCTTAATCATTTCAATATATTTTTTAAACTAGATCAGCGAAGTGCGACTCTTGACCGTTAAAGCATGCATGTAGGTGATGTCAATGTCCTTGGATGAGGTAAAAAACATTGATAATATTTTAGAATTAATTGTTGATTATTTGCTCTTTAATTTTTCAATGATTTTATTTTATTTTTTTAGATATTTTTTTTCTTTTGGCTTTTATGATCATAGGTATTTTCAAATCAGTTTTACTGACTAAAATTAACTTTACCTCCTGAATTTAATAAAAAAAATTATCTACATAGAACTAAAGATATAATTGTTAAACTTGATCCGGCCTAGCAGATTAACTTGAGAACTCAGAATTTAAAATATGATCCAAGGTGAGCATTTAGTTAAATTAGACAAGATATAAACTTGATAAACTCATTCAACCTAACTAAGTTTTTAATAATTTAGTTGATTTAATCAAATTTAATCAAAATCTAGTCATATCAACAACTAAAAAAAAAATATTATTTTAATAAAAATAATTAATTCAAACTAAAAAACAATATTATTTTAATAAATATAATTAATCCAAACTGACTCAATGTCATATAAATTAACATGGTAATCCAAACTCTTTTCCATTTCTCACAACATTGCTGGAAGTTTAAATTCTTTTGAGGGAGGACACCCTAAATATACACAAACCAATATTATCCAAATGCGCAACATGGACATCTATTCAAAATTACGTATAAATAATTTAGGTGGTGGTCCAGTGGTAAGAGTTTGGGACTAAGAGGTTTGCTCCCTCTGTGGTCTCAGGTTCGAGCCCTATGGTTGCTCATATGATGGCCACTGGAAACTTACATGGTCGTTAACTTCAGGGCCCGTGGGATTAGTCGAGGTACATGCAAGCTGGCTCGGACACCAACGTTAAACTAATAAACTAAAAAAAAAAAATTACATATAAACAAAATGTATATTTGACATTGTTGTAGTATTTGTTGTTATGGTTTAAAAACATAGATTAAAAAAAACATTTTCACTTGTGGTTTAGAACAATATATATTTGATTAAAATCATCGTGATATGAATTTATATGTAGTTGGAGGAAAAGACAAATACTACCATTAGTACCAAACGCTTGAAAGTGTGAGACAAAAGAAAAGAAGTGCACAGGTTTCATATTTCGTGAAAACAAATTGTAAACAAGACAATAATACACATGAAATAGTTTTGTCCAAATGTCAAGCTATTTTCTGTTGCATGAATTTTTCTTCAGAGCAACAGTGGCAAGTAAGGCCGAAAGGGCCACATTTTTTCCCTCCGATTTTGATTTTTCACTGTCTGCAATAATGACATCAGAGAAAATATTAAATGCCAAAAAGAAATAAAAGATTCTCGAGTTATATTACCTATATAACTGGAATATAATTTTGAGTTTTTCTCTGAATGCAATTACTCTGCTCCTCCATTTCAAAGTTTCTATAATTATCATATTTTTTTCTCAAGAAGGAAAGTTTCTAGTCTAATCAAGTGAAAGAATAATTCACCAAATAACTGAATAAGAACATGGATATTTTATAATAAGATCAAGAATATGAAATATGATTTTCTCCTATAATATAAATTAAATAAATTTGTAGGGTTTTTTATATTCTAAAATTATTTAAGTTTAATGAAAATATAATTGATAGAAAAATAGACATGAAGCTTCTTCTTTTTTTCGAGTCTCTCTCTTAAATTCTCTTAAAAATAATTGCTTTAAAGAGATTATAAGTAATTTCTTACAGCATTTAAAGTGAATATTAATTTTTTATCATATAAATATTAGAATTTTTGACAGAATACTATCATTTTATGTTTTAACCAGGGGTGAGTAAAAAAACCAAAAACCTGATTAAACCGAAAAAACCGGAAAAAAATAACCGAAAAAACCGAATCGTGAAAAAAAACCGATTAAACCGATTAAAATTTTAAAAAAACCGACCGGTTCGGTTCGGTTAGCCTAAAACTGAAAAAACAGAATCAAACCCAAACTGGAAAAAAACCAGAAAAAACCCGAGCCAAACTGGAAAAAAACCGAGCCAACCCAAAAAATCGAGTCAAACCAAAAAAACCAAGCCAAACCAGTCTGAACCAGTTTTTTCCTAAAAAACCGAATCGAACCGAAACCGGTCAGTTTGAACCGATTTAGGTTCGGTTTCGTTCTTTTTAAAAATTTTGGTTTGGTTATTTTTTTTTTATAAAAACCAAACTGAAAATAATCAACCCTAGTTTTAACATTTTATGTTATGATATATTAGATCAGTTATATATTTTAATATGAAAATCCAGAATTTTATAAAAAAATATTATCAACTTTATTTGAGTTGAAATTGACTGATTTTTTTTTCTAAGCTTGAAGTGGCTACTTTATTGCCGTTTATAAGGGCTGCTAATGATGATTGTACTATTAAGGGCTGCAAAGAGTTATTGAAACGTATATTTATAATAAATTATATTTAGATTTAGTTGGTGGTGGATTGTAAAATATTTTTATATTTAAGGAATTATAAGTCATAAAACCGTTCAACTTGGCCACATTTATTTTTATTTATTGAAAAGATGTAAAATTTGGACTGATTTAGGAAAGTGGGAAGAATACTTGATTTAATAAAAACAAATAAAATTTTATAAAGAAACAAATCTTACATGTCTATTAATAGATGTTGATTCATAAATATTTTGCATTTTTTTTTTAATAAGAGGATGCCTTAAAACCAATTTCTTTAGGTAAATAATCTATATCAAGTTATTGCACACTAAAATAGAATATAAAACCCTATAAATAAATATAAATTTATTTACAAAATGATTGATAATGTAATTGGAACAAAAATCTTGAAATGCATGTTTTTATAGACAATTTCTTATGCTTTTTTTTTTAAAAAAAAAACTCTATAGAATTATAATTACTAAACTTGGTAGGAGGTTTTGACATTTGCAGGATAGTTGTGTTAACTCAAGTTTATTATTTTTATTTTTTTTTAAATTATTAGTTCTGACTTGATTGAATTTAGATTAAATTTAATTATTTAAATTAATGTCAAAACTATTTTAATTTAAAATTCATTTTAATTATAATTTTTTAGATTAAATGTCATATCAAGACAAATTTAACAAATATATATAAAACTATGAAAAATCAATGTATAACCAAACACGTTAAAAAAAAAATGGTTTACAAAATGTTTATTGTTTTACGTTATGATAATAATTGTTTTTTAAAATATTTTTTGTTTAAAAATATATTAAAATAATATATATTTTTTATTTTTTAAAATTTATTTTTAATACAGCATATCAAAATTATCTAAATATATAAAAAAATTAATTTAAAAAAAATTAAAATTTATAAAAACACGGGTCAGCTGTGTAAAAAAACACAACTATATATCTCAAATAACAGTCCAATCATACCCGGCCCGACCATTCAAAACAAACCAACCATCCCAGCCGCCAAAGCCGTCCAAATAAAGATCCGACGGCTGAAATTATAAGGAAAAAAAAGTCAAAAACCAAGTCAGCAAAAGCCGAAAGAGTCCATAGCCCTCAAGGCCAGAACATGTAGGTAACACAAGTGAAGTCATAAATAAAATAAAATAAAAAAAGGCTGTCAGCCAGCCAGGTCACCCTATCTTTTCTCGTGGTGGAAATGATTCCTCTGCCTAAAAATTTAGTCTTAATTTCATTTGCATTTCAAAAATCCCTTCCTTTCTATCTGTCTCTCACTATATATAAAATCGTCGTCTCCTTTCCTCAGCTAACCCTTACTCTCTCTCTCTCTCTCTCGCAACAGCAACCGCAATACAAACAAGCAATTTAGGCCAGGCCACGTCTATAGCTAGATTTGGCTTGGTTCGTTCTCTGATCATTCTCTCTTATACTTATCCGATTAAGGTAAGTAAAGGATCCCTTTCTCTATCTCTTCGTCTTGGTTTGAGCTTTGTAGATCGTGTTTTGGTTAAACGCCGTCTTTTTGTTGTTTTTGGTTTGGAATCGGTAAGTTTTATCGTTTTTTTGTTTCCGATCTATGATTTTTGTGCTGTTGAAGGCTAGATCTAGAGGTTTTTGGTGGTTTGATTTGGATCGTTTGATTTGAGAACTTGATCTGATTGTGTTGAATCTAGATCTGTATGTTTTTGTGACAAGTTATTAGATCTGTTTGATTTTGACCTACTTCGTTTGGTCATTGTTAGATTATAATCTGCCAGTGTGAATTAGAAGATATTGGTAAATTGGAAATGATGTGGTAATTGATTGAGATTTAGGTTACATTTCTGTGTTTTAAGCTTAAAATAGATGATTTTCGATGGATATTTGGATTCTATTATAGTAGGGATGATAACGTAAGATAATCATGCTGATTGGATTAAGCTTTGGATGGTTAATGATTTGGAATAGTTAATTGGCTAGTCTATTTTGATTTGTAAATAGTGGAGGAACTAGATATGTTGTATTTGATTATATGCTTCATAGATATGTAGATGTATTTGTAAATTATGTAGAATGTATTTTTCTGGTGTGAAGTTTGTTTCTTTGACTCATTTATTGATTTTTTGCACAGAACTTGTAAAAAATGGCCGATTCTGAGGATATTCAGCCCCTTGTCTGCGACAATGGAACTGGAATGGTGAAGGTGGGTTAGTTACTTTACTAGTTGTTAAAATTCGGTTTTGCATTTTATTACTCTTAATTTGTTTGGATTTAATAAGTTATATTGTGTTGTAATGTTTGCAGGCTGGGTTTGCTGGGGATGATGCTCCCAGGGCAGTGTTTCCAAGTATTGTGGGTAGACCAAGACACACTGGTGTCATGGTTGGAATGGGGCAGAAGGATGCTTATGTTGGTGACGAAGCACAATCTAAGAGAGGTATCTTGACCTTGAAATACCCTATTGAGCATGGTATTGTTAGCAACTGGGATGATATGGAGAAGATTTGGCATCACACTTTCTACAACGAGCTTCGTGTTGCTCCTGAGGAGCACCCAGTCCTCCTTACAGAGGCTCCTCTTAACCCTAAGGCTAACAGAGAGAAGATGACTCAAATCATGTTTGAGACCTTCAATGTGCCTGCAATGTATGTTGCCATCCAGGCTGTCCTTTCCCTGTATGCCAGTGGTCGTACAACTGGTTCGTATCTATTTCTATTGAAATCTGTTTTGTATGTGCTTTGGTTGGGTAAATGATTTTGGTATTGAGTGGCTACTCATGTGAACAGGTATTGTGCTGGATTCTGGTGATGGTGTGTCTCACACTGTGCCCATCTATGAAGGGTATGCCCTTCCACATGCCATCCTTCGTTTGGATCTTGCCGGTCGTGATCTCACTGATGCTTTGATGAAGATCCTCACCGAGAGAGGTTACATGTTCACCACCACAGCTGAACGGGAAATTGTCCGTGACATGAAGGAGAAACTTGCATATGTTGCCCTTGACTATGAACAGGAGCTTGAGACTTCCAAGAGCAGCTCCTCTGTTGAGAAGAACTATGAGCTACCTGATGGTCAGGTCATCACCATTGGAGCTGAGAGATTCCGTTGCCCGGAAGTCCTCTTCCAGCCATCTCTCATCGGAATGGAAGCTGCTGGTATCCACGAGACTACTTACAATTCTATCATGAAGTGTGATGTGGATATCAGAAAGGATCTATATGGTAATATTGTGCTCAGTGGTGGTTCCACTATGTTCCCTGGTATTGCTGACCGTATGAGCAAGGAAATCACTGCCCTTGCCCCAAGCAGCATGAAGATTAAGGTGGTTGCACCACCAGAGAGAAAATACAGTGTCTGGATTGGAGGGTCAATCCTTGCATCTCTCAGCACCTTCCAGCAGGTGAAGATTTTTCATTTCAATAACGTTTTATCTTTTGATTTATATCTTGAGTGTGTGGTTGTGTGTTTGATCGAGACTGACGTGCATGGCTTGTGTTGTGTCAGATGTGGATTTCCAAGGGTGAGTACGACGAGTCTGGCCCATCCATCGTCCACAGGAAGTGCTTCTAAGTTCCGAACAGTGCGGTGATGGTGAGTTCTTTCTTTCTATTTAGTTGGCTTTTTTCGTGTCAAGGTGTCATGAACTCAAAGTCCTAGTTGATATGGAGAATTTGTTGAGGTGGGGGTCATTGAAGGAGGGAACATTCTGATATTCAATGTATCGAATAGGCTTGTGATTCGATGTTGTTATTGCTGCTTTTTAAGATGCGCAACTGTAATGGTCCTCCCTCTCGATGTGGTGGTCAGACACTTTGGTAGTCAAGCTCTTTGCTTTCTTCCACATCATCTGTGGTTCAACCTTGCGTCTTTTTAGTAGGAGGATGCTTGTAGACGGAGAGTGGTTGTGATGATGCTTTTTTATTTTTATTTTTTTTCCATCTCAACATTTGAAGGTGTTTTTTTCCTTGGGAACATTAATGTTAATAGTTATTGTATGAGAAATTTTGTGTTAGTGTCAATTTGCTTTCATAAACCCTATTGAAATCGTACTTAATTCTCTGTTTCAATTATGAACGGATCTCTCAGTCCTTTCTAGAGTATAGATTGTTGGTTTGTTTTACACCGCTGCAGGCTTTTTTGTGTTTTTTTCATCATGTCTCCTGTAGAGGAGGCCGGCTTGCCTGAGAGGACAATAATTAGTAGAAGTATCTAATTTTAATGTTGCTTAGTAATAATTATTCCCGTACAAAGCCCTTCTGTTTATAAAGCCAGATACTTAGTGCCATTTATGATTGGGTGCGTCCAATCCATAATTTGTCATCAGTTTCTGTTGCCTCTCAACCTCATTTGATTGGCGGGTTAGGTATTGTTTGTTATTGTGTTTTAAAGTGAATTTGATTAGCAATATATTAAAATAATATTTATTTAACTATATTTTTAACAACTAAATTTCAAAAGCACATTAATAAAAACGCAATTTATTTTTTTTAAAAGCGCGGACACACTGCAATAACAAGCTCTCTCTAAATTGAGTTATGGTGTTGTGTTAGTTTTTGCAAAAGCTATAATTTTTTTTTTTAATCAAGGTTTTAAAAATGTTTTCAAAATTGTGGTTTTAACTAACACTGCATTATGTTACAAAACAGATTTTTACAATTGGAAGTAGACAAGGAGCTTCTTTTAGTCCTGCGGTGGTTCAGTTCGATTCGATGATATAGAAAATAAAAATGCATTTGATGTATTTTAAATTAATTTTTTGTTTTTGAACTACATTACTAAGCACTAAAATTGGCCAGGCGGGGTTGACAGAAAGTGTTCTAATAACCCCAGGTATTTTTAGGTCAGTCCTGGTGTCGGACTGGGGGCTGACAGCTATGTTTGGTAGGACTAGTAGTTGGATACTGCGGTGTTTGACTTGAGATCAGCTTGGTCGAAGTGATTCCATTTGGATGAGTGTGATAGCTATTTTTTATTTTTAGTTGACTGGTCAAATCGAGAGAGAAAATGAATTGAAAATGACAAAATAGTACCACTACTGGAATGTTAAGTTTGAATTGATCCCACGCCTTTACGGGACTTCCTTAGTCTACGTCACATTGGTGGCTGATAAAGTTTTTTGGAAAGCATACCAAGGAGAAAAATATTTGATTCTTAGCATTCTAACCAAGAGCATTTATTTTATTAGAATTAATTGTAACTTAGCCTATGGAATTAGGGGTGAGCATTTCCGGTTCGGCCCGGTTTTCATCTAAAAAAATAACCAAACCAGTTTTTTTTTTTAAAAAAAAACCGAAACCGAACCGAAACCGGTTCAAACCGACCAGTTTCGGTTCGGTTTGGTTCGGTTAATTGAAGAGAAAAACTGGAAAAACCAGTTTATTTTTTTTGGCTTTTTTATGACTTTTGATGGGGTCATTTAAAAGGCTTGAAAATTTGTAATCGATATAAAAAAACCTATATTCATTGTTTAACTTTTCTTTACCAGAATTTATCTCAAATTACAGGAGAAATATCTTTTAATTTGCACCCTAGTTTTCTCAAACCAATCAACTCTAATCAAAATGCAAAATAAAATTATACAACAAATAACACTTAAACCGAGAAAATAACGCATCTGATAAAACTAAAAAAATACAATCTACATGAGTCCTTGAAATTGAAATAAAATGCATCAACAATCTCTCCCAGCACTCACAAAAAAAAAAAGAAGGAAAGATGCTGCTATTTTAATATTATTGTTAAGTAAACCATATGCCTTCAACATTTTATTGCTTCTATTTTCTCAGAAACCAAGTGAGAAGAAACTGCAAAGAAAAAAACCAATTATTAAGGCGCGCAAGCATGAACATTAAAAGTTCATCTGGTTCTCTTGAATAGTTCACCTGAAAAGTTTAACAAAATAAGTTAATATAAACTGATAAAAATTAAAAAAAGAAAAAACAATATAGAAAAGAGAATAGACAGATCCAATTTGGAGAGACAAAGAACTTGAAGGAGCGACTGCTAGTTTTGATTTAGAGACAAAAACATTGAGAGATGAAGATTTGATTGAGAGATTGAACAAGAGGGAGGGAGGCGGCGACTGAGTTTGCTAGGGTTGGAAGAAGAAACTAACAAGTAGATATGTATATGAGAGAGATGAAGATCTGATCGAGAGATTGAATAAGAGGGAGGGGGGCGGCGTCTAGATTTGCTAGGGTTAGAAGAAGAAACTACAAAGCAGATTTGTAGATGGAAGAGAATAGAGATGAAGATTTGATCAAGAGGGAGTGAGGGGGGGCGGCGGCTAGGTTAGAAGAAGAGACTGAAATGTAGATGGGTTAGGAAGGTATTTATAGTACCGGTTTTTTTATTTCTATTTGAACCGGTTCGGTTCGGTCTGGGTTAATCGGTTCCTGCATTACAAAACCGAAAACCGAACCGAACCGGGATTTTTTCTAACTATTCTAATCGGTTTTTTTTTCGGTTCGGCTTTTTCGGTTAATTTTTTCTCGGTTTTCTCGGTTTTCCGGTTTTTTTGCACACCCCTAGCAGAAAGTGTATTATTTAGAAATGGCAATAGAAGATCTTAAAAGAAAAGAACACGGGCTCTATATCAACATAAAATTGAATTGAAATAAATTCAATAAACCAATTTTCTTTTTTAGTTCTATAGAGCTTGGAGACAACATGGGCAATACTGAACTCTTATAAAGTGTGTGATCCGGTTCTTCATAAATTCATAGAACTTGCCAGAAGGTTCTTTGCGTTCTTCTCCAAAATCTTACACCATCAATTCCCTCGAAGCAGCAGAGCATCTCATAGAGACAAATCAAACCTTAAAGATGCCCTGAGGGATCAACATTTTGAACAATCCAGGGATGCTCAGGTAGCTTATGCAGCGGTGATCTCTCTACAGAATCCCTGGCAAACATCTATTGATCAAAGAGAGAAAAAAAAACCAGAGAACATGAGTGCAGATCGCAAGCACGCTAGGCTCCCTGAGTAGTAAGGTCCTTTGCAGCAGAAGAGACAAGTGGTTTTGGAGGGAACTTCAGATACATTTGCACAATCCTATAGATAAGGTAACAAGTAGTAGCAACACAGTATAGAATGAGCATTGCAGAAGAAAAAATGATAAAGAAATAAATTGAAATCATCTAAAACTCCCTTTTTGTTTCTTTTTTTTTTTTAAAAGCAGCATGATGTATCTAAAAAGAAGTTGTTTTAATATATTTTTTTAAAAAATGTTTTTTTAAGTTAAATCAAGACTGTCCCACATCGACAAAAGGAACATACAACAGCTAGCCCTCATCTCTATATAATGAAACACATCGCCAATTCCAGAAACCATGGAGCCGTGTGGTGAGCACAGAGCGAACTATTCTTTCGCCTTTTACTAAAGAATACCGTGTGCTCTCCATTGATAGCGGCATACCTCTATTTTTGAAGGGGTTCTCCTTTGTGTAGACCCCCAACAATTCAAGCTCTAAATATTTGCCAATTCTGTAAACATCAAACAAAACATAAAGGTCATAACTGATTTGATCTTTAATTATCGTTGTCGATGCCAATTCTTCATCTTCTATGGCAAAGAATGCTTCAACATCTCATTCATCTTCAATCTGATTTTTTAAACTTAAATAGTAACATTGTTTTCTATAAGCTTCTTAAACTAACAATCTTTCTTCATGTGACCATGTTTTTCATAATTATGACATCCACGTTCAAATCTTGTATCATTGCCATAATTCTTCGAAGTCCCCCCTTAATAAAATTTTCCCTTCCTTTGATAATTCTTTTCCTCATCATCATTCTTATTGGATTCACCATCAATGTGGCAATTGTGGTTTCTATCTTCGTGAGTACGTCATTGCTTATTCCTGCCATTGTTGTTGTAAAGTGCTTACTCTTTAATTACCCTTCAATGAGACTCCTGCCATTTGTTTAGCTATATTTTCTTGACTTGCAGACAAATTCTCAAACTCAACTAATAATGGTTGAGCAGACCATCCTTGTATTGCAGTAACAAAACTCTGATATTCGAGTTTTAAACCATGAATTATTATTCTTTTCATTTTATTTCACTAACATCCGTTTCATGTTATAACTTAAAAATCTCATGATAAGTTGATTTTACCTTTTTAAAGTACTGAGAAATCGTCATGTCTTATTGTGTCATCGACAATAACTTGTTCTTAAGAAGTTGCAATCTGACATCATTCTTCTTTGATAAAAGACTAGTAAGGGTGTCTCAGGCTTCTTTTGGCGTTGTAGCATCACAAATATGTTTCTAGTATATCTTCTTCAATTGTGGTCTTCAAGGCAAACATTACCTTACTAACTTTAATCTACCACTTGTGCAAGACTCCATTAGTATCTTCGATTGGTTGTGTGTTTTCACTGCAGTTGACCACTTCTCACAGATCTTGGCTTAGCATGTAAGACATCATGCATGTTGACCGCGTAGTGTAATTCTGATTGTTAAGCTTTTTGATCCCGATAACAATTTGAAGATTTCCCATGTCTGCTGCCGCCTATGCTACTGTTGTTTTGGCTACTTGAAAACCAAAACTTTTGATGCTACTGCTGCAGGACTGTGTGTTCTACTGACTTGTTGCTTCTGCAATCAACTGCTGCTGCTGGCGCTCCAAGCTGCGACTGCTGGAGACTTTCTGTCACGTGAAAAGCTACTGCTTTGTTTGTTTATTTCTGCTGGAACTGAAGCTGGAATCAATGACTGCTGCAACTGATTTTTCTACTACTTCAGTGGAGACTCTATTGCTATGAGTCTGCAGCCCACGTGATTCTGCAACTGTAATTTCCTACAACAGCAACGTTGCTACTGTCATGTTCTAGGAGACTTGCTGCTGCCTCGAGTCTGTTACAAGCTGCTGATTTTCTTCTTCCAAAGACCAAATCGTTGCTGGTTCGTTTTCTTCACAACGTAGAATGCTGTTACGTCTTGTGCTCCAAGCTTCTGAAAAATAAATCTTGTTATCGTCATCTTTTTGGAAGACTAATTTGCTAAAGACACTGCTGCTTCACATGCGCCTTTTCTTCTTCCCAACCTATTGGTCCTTCTTTCCAACCTATAGGCTCTGATACGTTGGTTTTGCTCTAAGAAAAACACAGCAGCGAATACTTTCTCTTTATTATTTTCTTATACTTTCTTGAATATAATTTTGAATGTTTAAGGTGACTATATCTAACTAAGATGAAAACTAATCAACTAGCTAACTCCTACATAATAAAAAAACAACAGATATTGACCAAGTATTGCATAATTCTAACAATCTTAGAACTCTTGCAAACTCTAAATTCCTATAAACCTGAATTCTAGTTGATATTAAATTCCAGCACAGTTTTCCCCAAGTCGTAAGAAGTAAGAACTGAGCACCATGAGAAGTTGTACATACTTGTTCTAGGATTTAGATTATGGCCCTTCTAATAGCATCGAACATAGCCGAAAAAATAAAAAATTAGAAAGAAATAAGGAAAACTTTTGTTCTTGTATTTTGTAGTGTCACAAAAAGCAAGAAGGAATCTCTTCATCCTAAATTTTTGGAGTGTCATAACAGGTTCACAGGTTGTTTTCTTCAACTTTAATTACAAGGTTGTACTTATCTTTATATATTTTCTCCCTAATTCCTTTCCACTGACCTTACACAAGGTCGGTCAGCAAGTCATAAGATAAAAGTAAAACTGTGAGGTCAGATCAGGTTATATAATTATAAACGAAGTATACTTACCCAGTTAGTATCTTTCAGCGATCATTCAAAAATATGTTTTAATTCTTTTTTTTTTTTTAATTAACATGGATATTCGAATTAACTTATGCATATCTTGACTAATCCTATAAGTTCCTGAAATTAATAACCATATAAGTTTTTAAATAATGTTGAGATTTATAGGATTTGAATTAAAAATTTATAGAAAATAAATTTAAAACCTCACTGGTAAAGATGAGATATAAAAGATGATGTATGATTAATGGTATAAGAAAACATAGTTGAGGAGTTACGTAATGTTTTGAAAGAAAAAGACAAGTCCCACATCGACAAAAGGAACATACAACAGCTAGCCCTCATCTCTATATAACAAAACATATAGCCCATTCCGGAAACCAAGGAGCCGTGTGGTGAGCACAGAGCGAACTATTCTTTCGCCTTTTACTAAAGAATACCGTGTGCTCTCCATTGATAACGGCATACCTCCATTTTTGGAGGGGTTCTCTTTGTGTCGACCCCCAACAATTCAAGTTCCAAATTTTGTCTACAGTAAACATACTACATTTTAGTTTAATTTCTTGAATCCAAAAAACTATGTTTTCAATTGATGTAAGGTTAAAGTTTGATGTTAATTTGAGATAAGTTGTTAAGGTTTGATGTTAGTTTAAGATAAGTTAAGATATGATGTTAGTTTGATTGGTAAGTTTGTTTCATATACACTTTAAGGTTCTATTTGTGATATGTGGGTTCATTTTTTTCTCAGATTATCATTGTTGTTCATTTATAATGTTGTCATCTTGGATTGGAATTTACTGATTATTACTAAATCATGGTGCATTTTCATTTATTTTGCTGATCTATCGAAGACCAATTGCACGTAATGTTCATTCTAGCATTTGACAGATACAAATATTATTTTTAGGATCACTTTCTGTGATCAAGAAGTAATTGAGAATTGTGTGGTTATACAAGTTTTAGAGTTTTTTCCTCATAAACCCTTAAAAAATCGATGATCTTTCACTTTGATTATTTCATTTTTGTAAAGAAGATGCATACATCAGCAATTAGGCAATTCTTGCTGCCTTGTGCAATGCAGCTGGGCTGATTTTTCCTTTTCAATAGTTGCAGAGATTAATCTCTTGCTTGCTTGTAAAAACCTAACAGTGATGAATTTGGTTTTTCCAGAATGGGATATATTACATGTGTTGTGCTTGCAATGAGTCAATTTCCAACTGAAACCAATGAAGAAATCAGCACAATTCTGGAAGATTGTGTCACTAAAATAATGAACTTGCTCTCATGGCAACAACTCTTGATCTCTATAAGCTTCAAATTCTCGGGATCTCTCTCTGGTACGAAGATATTGCCACTGCCATCTCTCCTTATCCTCGTGTTATCATCAACATATCTGTGTTCACCAAATCAAGGATCAAATGCTTTCTTCACCACCACATAGCTACAATGTTAAAACAAGAGTGTTCTTCTAAGCAAATTCATAATAGTGAATTCGAATGCCGAGAAGGATATGCGATCTCGAGCCAACCATCCAGATTCAAGATGTTGAGCAGAAGATAGTAGTTTTTGTAGAACGTGTTCTTCTAGGTTGTGTTTTGTTAGTGTCTTATAGTAAAAAAAAAAAAAAAACACATACAAACTGAGATAGTTTTGAAGTAAATACCTGTCTTCTCAAAATATGAAGGATATTGTGACATGTCCTCTTTACCTCCACTGTCATTGTTTCCTGGGCAACAAAACAAAGATATCATTACAAAAAATCAACACATAATTGTTATTATATTTGATTTAATAACTAAAAAACCCATTTAATTCTAATATCATAGCTTTGTCAATGACCTCAAAAAACTCTAACCACTATCGTAGCTAACTTTTTTTTATTTTTTTTCTTCCTTTTCTTGTCAATCTCTATCAAGCCCACAGGAAATAATTGAAGCCATTATTTTTGGACATGACAAAGTTATTGGGGGCGCCCTCTCCTGCCTTGGGCGCTAGATTCGATTTGCAAGGCTTGGCAAAGAAGATGAGTGGTTTGGCCCCAGAATTTAATCAATTTCTTGGCAACATGATTGGAAAACAATTAATTTTGGTGGGGTTCATGCGAGTCATTTGAATTCTGTGGTGGGGTTCATGTGAGTCATCTCTCCATTTATGGCTCCCGAGAACTAATTTTACAGTTGGGATTGTGGAGAGTAATTCTTTCACACCTCGTTTGAAAGTGTGATAATTTCTGTTTTTGAGCGATAGTTTTACAAGGATGACGGTGGGGTTTGTGATCATTTGAATCTTTTGGGCTCTTGAGGGCGTTTAGTTTTTCCAAAGGTAAAGAAGGGTATCCCTTCTCTGAATTTTCGTTTTCTTTTTCAAGCTCCATTCTTAAATTGGGGTTAGGATCAATTACATTTCACCACTTCCAATTCCGACCACACTCTCCTCGGCCAAGATAGGCTTAAATTATCCTATCTGTGCTACCCGAGAACAGTTGACTGAGATTGTCAATGTGCTAGGGAAGCTGAAGGGGGCTGAGTGTGAAGAAATAATTGTGGCAAGCTGCTTGCATTTGGCTTCAGAGTTAGTGTTTTGGGAATGTATTTGAAATTATATTTATTTAAAATTGATTTATTTATATTTTGATATTATTTTAATGTGTTGATGTTAAAAATAATTTTTTAAAAATAAAATAAATATTATTTTGATGTATTTATGAACGAAAAACACTTTAGACTATAACTTTTACTATATTTTCAAATACCTCTTAAAAAAAAGTACATAACTGGACATAACCTTATCATAGATGAAAGATTGACCCGCTTTAAAATAAACCGCAACTGCTATTACATTCTTAAACAAAATCAAAGCACATAACTCGGCATAACCTTGAAGTGGATGGAGGGTTGACCTGCTTTAAAAATCTTGCACTCTCTTCCCCTCGTGAATTTGTGTAATTGCATTACTCAAATTCTCACCCCTTTTTGCTTAATCATCAATCGCTCTTGTTTCTAGTGAACCAGTTTTGAATTGTTATTATATAACAACTATACGAAAATATGAACCCATGATATGATGCAAGTTTGCACGAGCCAATGTGCTCTCTAATGCATTGAAATTACAGGAAAAAAAACCTGATTTGTTAAGCAATAAAGAGTAGAGGATCAAGAAAGAGGCAAATAGGCTGATTTCTTCTTGTTTGTTTTTGTGTTTTAAAAGTATTTTTAAAAAAATTAATTTTTTTTATTTTTTTACTTCAAATTAATATTTTTTTGATATTTTCATATCATTTTGATATTCTCATATCAAAAATAATTTTTTAAAAATAAAAAAAAATTATTTTAATACATTTTCAAATGAAAAACACTTTATAAAACAACTATGACCACATTTTCAACCACACTTTGAAGTTGAGATTTATATATAATGGTAATTTGATTATTTTGTTTGATTTAGCATGTAGAGTGTAATTATTTTTTTTTAATAAAAATAAAGTAAAAGAATTAACAAACTATTTGAGGATTACCAATCAATTTCTGCACAAGCCTTATGGCTTAACCTTTTCCTTTTTAGCTACAAGTTTTCACATTCTACCTACCTTTGAAGCAATTCCTCAATCATTAGAGATTGTAAGAATGAGTTTTGTTTTACAGTGAAAAGTATTTTTAAAAAAATATTATTTATCTAAAAATATATTTAAATAATTTTTTTATTTTTAATATCAACACATTAAAATTATTAAAATCACTAAAATATAAATTAATTTAATAATTTTTCAAGTCAAATACACCCGAATCTAATGCAGTGTTTTTTTAAAAAAGAGAGACTAGACATAATTACATACATTGAGTTTAATCCTTTCTTTTTTAGCCCTTTCACATTCATATGCTTACTTCTCACCCTCCATCCTCCATCCTCCATTCCATGAGGTTGATGATAGCTATGCTTTTCACTTTCCATGGTAGAAATTTCAACTTGACCCACATGTATGATTTAATTAATTAGGTAAGCTGGATTTCTTTCCTTTGCGAAATAGGCAGCTAGCTCCCTTCTTGCTGCCATGGAAAGTGACTCTTGGATAAACTTCATAACAACTACTTTGTCCTATAAGGTCACCATTCTCTTTCACAAATCCAAAACTGTTTGTGGAATTTCCACTGAAATAAATAATTAAAGCGTCTAGAGAAAATAGCCCAAGAACTTGGAAATTCGTTTTGATTTATTATCAATCCATAAAATTCTCTAATAATAATAATAATAATAAAAGTCTGATACACATCGAAATACATTTAAGAAAAAAATGTTAAGAGATAAGATTTTTAAGGATAGTATTTGACTTTGGATTTAAATTTAATATTTTCTTACTATTTTATTTGAATATAATGATATAAACACATCATAATTACATCAATACCAATATTCTAAATTTTTAAAGAAAGTACTATCAATGGATGAAATATTAAATTTTTTGGTAAGTGTTGAGAAATCATGGGTATTAATAAATCCTAATATAAAGTATATTAAAATTTAGAAGTTGAAAAGATTTCCTGTATTTATGGAGAAATCTTATAGTGCTCAAGCTGTAGCTAGTAATGTCCTATTAGTTACTTAATTGAATTCATTTTATAGTAAATTAATAAATATACGTAGAAGAATTAGATATTCTTATCATTTTTGGTAGGTCATGAATATTATTCTATTTTTCTCACTCGTGTCTGTCTTTATTTTCTAAGTAAATCTCATCTAGTAATTTATAAGATATTACTAGTTACAGCTTAAACATCATAAGATTTTTCATGTATTTATTGGTCTTAAATGTGAGGCGAAAGGAAAAAAAAAAGATGAGTGTTAGATTAAGTGAGTATATGTTATTGTGATATAGAGTTCATTTTAAAAATGTTTTTTCACTTAAAACTATAAAACTATAAAAAAAACACTAAAAATAACATTAATTTATTTTTATACGTTAAATATATTTTTAAAAAACATTTAAAAATAAAAATTATCATATTCTAGGACACACACTAAAAAACAAGGGGAAAAGGAGTAAATCTTCTATACTCTTTTAGGTTAAACCAGCACCTCATTAAGCATTTGAGATGAAATCGTCAAAGTCAAAGAAACCAAGTTGCCACCAAGCCAACACAACATCTAATAGGGCAAGACAAAACATTTACTTTCTGTGATTGAAAAGTATTTTTATTTAAAAAAATTAATTTTTTTGTGTTTTTAAATTATTTTAATATATTGATATAAAAAATAAAATTAAAAAAATATTATTTTAATACATTCCCAAACAAAAAATACTTTAAAAAACTAATCCAATCCTATACAATAAAATCCACAAACAAATGAAAGAGGATTTGCAATAATTCTCCCACTTGCTTTAGTTTCTTCTTTAAATTTAATAATTAATAACATAACGCAAATATTTTATTTTTATACAAACGGTCATTCAACTTTCTAGATGTTACTTTTAAAATAATTATTTTTTTTATTAATACACCTATAATAATAATAAATAAATAAATAAAACACACTAGAAGGAAGTTCCCCTTTACCTCGTAACAATCACATACATAGGTGCTAGTTGAAATTATTGACAAAGTGAACTCCCTCACGCAAGAAGAAAGTAATTATGTATTTTAAACCACAATCAAATGCTAGAAATTAACACGACGTCTTCATCAAGAATAGAGAGTTACTTGTAGACTTGAAACATTCATGCATGGCGCCATGATAATAACTTCCATTTTACTTCAATTTTGACACTACGAAATCTCCAGCAAGCATCCATTCAAGATATTTTGAAGCAAAGAAGAGGACAAAAGGTCTCTAAAAATGGATGGTCACGCTCACAAAGGTCCCATTTATCTACATACATAGGTGGTTTAAGAACACCATTTCACCACCTTAATCTATGGTTGAAAAATTGGACTTTTGTGAGTTGTTTCATGTAGTTGCTTGCTTGGTAACTATGAAAAGGCATCCAGGATTATCCGAGTTGGTTTTTTTTATGTTTCGATTTGTTTTTTTAATTATTTTGTTTTGAAAAATATTAAATTAATGTTTTTTAACGTATTTTTTAACGGTTTTGATATGTTAGCATATTAAAAATTAAAATAAAATTATTTTAATATATTTTTAATTAAAAATTATTTTTATAAAATCAGCCTGCAAGTATTATGAAAAAGACACTTTGAGTAATCCATTCTAGCACTTTTATATATATATATAATTAAAAAAAAAACTAATTTTTCTCACCAGCTTTGCATGATTAGGATGAGCAAATTCTATTATATTCTATTCCACTCATATTCCTTGGTGTAAAAGTAAGGTCCTAATTTCCTATGCAAAGTTGTCAAATCTAATTGTTTAATGATCTCTAGATCATTGTGACATGCAGCTTATCTCGAAAACGTGGCATCATGACATGGAGCCTCGTCTACACCCACAAGCATTCATTCTTTATTATATATATAAAAAAAATGATTTTTAGATTATATTGGGAACAGTTTTTAAAAGTATTTTTTAATTTAAAATATATTAAAATAATATTTTTTAAAATTTTAATTTCAACACATTAAAATCATCAAAAAAATATCTAAAAATTTTATTTAATATTTTTTCAGATAAAAATTAATTTAAAAACAGGTTGTAATATAAAAATAAGTGCTAAATTATGCTATTGAGATGAGAGAATTAGATAAATATGAAGACAAACTTATGCTTAATTTCTTTAACTTTCTTAATATGTCAATATTGATATACAAAATCTATCAAGATTTTGGATTAAGAGTGAAAAATATAAAAAATGAATTCTTAAAATTGAGTGTGATTTCCTCTCTCATATTTCTTTCTTTTATATTTATCTTTCTTTTAGTATTATTAATTAATAATTACAACTTAAACATCATTTCTTTTTTTATATCTATCCAAAGGCATGGATTCCTCCTCTCTAGTCTCATTATGTAAAATGGAGACACTGAAAAGGGAAAACAATGGGCTTGGTAGGCCTCTTATTTAGCAATTAAGACAAGAACAAACAACTTGCCACCACAATCATATCCATATTCTTTCACCTTTTACTTTTTAATTTTACCCTATAATTCTATTAATTTTTTAATTTTATTTTTTAATTATTTGCAAGCCTCCTATTTTTTACCAAAAGTCAACTCCCAACTCCATCTCCTTTAACCCCAAAATACTTCCAAAACTCACATGTCAAAAAAATCAAGCTTGTTATTTTGTTGTACCCACCACTTGATTGCACCTTCCCAGCTTTATCCCTTTATAAAAACCAAAAACCCTAATTTAATTTCACCACCATTGTATTGAACCATAACCACAAAGTAGAATTGTAGGTAGTAGCAGTAAGAGAGAAGCTAAAAACCCCATTTTTATTTTAAAAAACAAAAACCCAAAAAGAAGGAAAGAAAATTTAACTCCAAGAATTCACCTTTCTTGTCTAAAGCTGTAATTTTTCTTTATCCTATCAAAATCATGGAAGCGTCAACCACTTTCCTGGAAAATTCAAGCGCCGCCGCCGGTGACTGGGAGGACGAGGAAGGCGATGAGGGGATGAGGGTGCAAGCTGAAGAGGGTGCGCAGTGCTCAACAGCTAACAGGTGGCCAAAGCAAGAGACTTTAGCTTTGTTGGAGATAAGGTCTGATATGGATGTTGCATTTAGAGACTCTGTTGTTAAAGCTCCTCTTTGGGAAGAGGTTTCGAGGTGAGTTTTTTAGCTTCTTCTGGAGAGTTTGATAGAAAATGACGTAAAGTTTTGAGCTTTATGTTTTTTTGTCATTTTACGTTTGGTTGCTGAGAAAATGGTGGAGAAGACCTTGTTTTTAGCAAATTATTGCATAATAATCAATCTCGAGGTACCCATCTGAGCAGAATTGCAAAATTACCGTTCTTTTTGTCTATTGTGTTCATTTTTTATAGTCTAAGTTAATTAGCATTAAATTTTGTGTATAGTGTCAAAAGGGTCTAATAAGGATGGCTTTTTAGCTCAAATTACTGCGTCTGTCAATTTTTTTAGTTATTGAATCATGTTTGATATTTTTTATTGGTTTATTCAAAGTTTAAGCCGTTAGTGAGACCATGGAATTTATTTTTTTTTCCTATTGGTACTGTTGCTATCAGGAAATTGAATGAGCTTGGGTATAACAGAAGTGCCAAGAAATGCAAAGAGAAGTTTGAAAATATTTACAAGTATCATAGAAGAACCAAAGGAAGTCAGTCCGGTAGGCCGAATGGCAAGACATATAGGTTTTTTGAACAATTACAAGCTTTAGATAAGACCAATGCATTAGTGTCACCTACATCGTCAGATAAAGATCATTGTTTAATGCCTTCGGCCTCGGTAAACCCAGTGAGCTTCATCCCAAATGATGTTCCATGTTCTATCCAGAGTCCTAGAATGAATTGCACTGACGCCACCTCTACTTCAACTGCATCTGCTTCGAGTGAGGAATCAGAAGGAACAAGAAAGAAGAAGCGGAGATTAACAGATTTTTTTGAGAGGTTGATGAAGGAAGTGATAGAAAAGCAAGAGAATTTGCAAAATAAGTTTCTAGAAGCAATAGAGAAATGCGAGCAAGAAAGGATAGCTAGAGAAGAAGTGTGGAAGATGCAAGAATTGGATAGGATTAAGAGAGAACAAGAGCTTTTAGTTCACGAAAGAGCGATTGCAGCTGCGAAAGATGCAGCTGTGCTTGCATTCTTACAGAAGTTCTCTGAGCAAGGTATCCCGGTGCAATTGCCTGACAACCCTACAGTCCCGATGAAATTTCCTGACAATCAAACATCTCCAGCGCAACTGTCCAAGAACCAAGCAGTTCCAGTGGAGAATGTAGTGAAGACACATGAAAATAGCAGTGTTGAGAGTTTTGTCAACATGAGCTCATCAAGATGGCCTAAAGAAGAAATTGAATCTTTGATCAAGATACGAACTTATCTTGAATTCCAGTATCAAGAAAATGGACCAAAAGGGCCGCTGTGGGAGGAGATATCAACATCAATGAAAAATCTCGGTTATGATAGGAGTGCAAAGAGGTGCAAAGAGAAATGGGAGAATATGAACAAGTACTTCAAGAGGGTAAAAGATAGTAATAAAAAAAGACCTGGGGATTCTAAGACCTGTCCTTATTTTCAGCAGCTTGATGCTCTATACAGAGAGAAGACTAGGAGGGTTGATAATCCCAGTTACGAGTTGAAGCCTGAAGAACTTTTAATGCATATGATGGGTGGCCAAGAAGATCAACAACTGCCAGATTCTGCCACAACAGAAGACAGAGAAAGCGAAAATGTTGATCAGATTCAAGTAGACTATAGAGGCAAAGAAGATGGAGATGGTTATGGAATTGTAGCTATTGATCCCTCCTCGTTGGAAATTATGGAGTAAGGGAATTGTAGCTATTGATCCTTCTTCAAAGGAAATTATGGAGTCATTAGACAACGAATTTCTTTCCACAGCTAAACTTAGTTTGCCTTATTCTGAGATGTGGGTCAAAGTGATTATGGAGTTCTTCCATGGTTCCATGAACTCTCCGGTTTCGAAGACCTTATTGTCAAGAACCAATTAGGAATACATCTCATAGAAAGCGGCATCCTTGCATATGTATAGTGTATATGGTCATCATTTGTTGAATAAACATGTCAAGAGAGATAGAGGTTGAAAGTAGTAGTAGGTTAATATGTACTAAAATAGTTTACACTTCACTTTTTTAGCTTTTGAAAGCTCACACATGTATGCAAAGGTGGGAAAATGTTTGTTCATATTTGTATCAATCAAATGTTACATGAGCAGTGCAGTCTAGCATCACTTTTTTAGATGACAAATTGCAAATAGTTCGGTTATTTTTGTGTAGGAGGGACCAGTCCATGGAGCAGGTAAAGAGGAGATAAACTATGGGAGAAAAAAAATGGCAGACTGCCCTCATCACTAACACTACGTTGAAAGTGATTCACTTTTTTGACTAGTGCCTATCATTATCACCCGTGCGCAAGCTGATCTGGTGTGATTGGCAAAAGCAGTACCTTTTGACTCCTGCCATCTCCTATCCATCCTGTATCTTTGCCTTGGCAGGCCTCCAATCCTGAAGCTTGGAAGAAAAATGCTTTCCACTTCAGTGCCACAGGCTAGGCATATGTGTGTAACATTCTTGATCTTGGAAAGTTTCACTGCTGCAAATTGGTGCTGCCGTGGTGATCATTGTAGAGAAAAATGGACACTCCTGTTGAAAGGGGTGTGTGAAGGTCAGAGTTCTGATAGTGCCAAGAGATGAGGAGGTTTCCAGTCTTGTGAAGACTGGCCATGAAGATGAGCTTTGCTAATTTGGGCTCCCTTACAAAATCCTTGTAAAGTATTCAACACTGCTAACAATTTGCTAAAGAAGTCAGAGATCACCATCAAGCATGTGAAGAATGATTAATATTTGACAAAATGGATAAAAACATTTTGGTTACATGAACAAATATAAAAATAAATAAATTTTAAGGACTAAATAACAAGTTTTTTTTCTTGTAATTTTTGTGAAAATGGTAGATTACCAAAATCAAATACACTCCTTGACAGTACTGAAACATTTTCTTGAAGAAATTTTACCTTTCCACCCAAATTTTAGGGTGATGGGGAGTATTGTAATGATTATTTTTTAAAGTATTTTTTATTTAAAAATATATTAAAATATATTTTTTTTTATTTTTTAAAAATTATTTTTGACATCAGCATGTTAAAACAATCTAAATACATAAATAAAAATTAATTTTATACAGAAAAAATAATAAAGATTATTAAAGACAATTTCTAAAATATAAAGACATATGAATTACTTATCATATTAAGAGTAAGGGATATTTTTTATATCAAAATATATTATGCATAAATCATATGATTTTTATGTTAATTCAGATGAAGAAACAGACAAAATGACAGGGAAAATAAATTATTTAGAGATTAAATTATTACAATTAAAGATATAATAACAGACCAGAAACTCACATCACTATATCAAAAAAGGCTAAACCATCTCCCCCTTCTGTTTTAAACTCAATCTTTGGCAAGATTTTTCCTAATTTGGACAAGTTTTACTGATTGTAGTAAGAACCGAGTTTCTTTTATACTCAGTCTTTCATATCAACTCAAACTAATGAGTGGTTTAGTGTCCGTTTAGCATTATCATAGCTTTTGGTTTTTAAATTTTTTTTTAATATTAAATTGATGGTTTTTTTTTTAAGTATTAAACTAGATTTAACTTTCATAAAATAAATAATAATAATGGAGTTAATTCGGAACCTGATAGAATGTAGAAGTTTACCATGTGAAACTCAGTGAAAAAAATTATTGATTTTTTTTATAAAAAAAAAAAAACAATATCATATTATGAAATAAAGTGATTTTTAAAAATAATTTTTTTAAAAAAAATACATTAAAATATTTTTTTCCTGATATTAGCATATTAAAATCATAAAAAACACTAAAAAAATATTAATTTAATATTTTTTAAAAACAAATATATCAAAAAAAAACATTGAAAAAACAAAAACTACTACTCTTCTAAATAAGTATGAATCAACTATGAGGAGTAATTTAACTGTTTAGGTCTTAGGTTTGTCCCTTAATAGTTCCGAGTTTAAGTCCTCTCAGGGCTACTGGAGGCTTACATGATCATTAATTTCAGGGCCAGTGAAATTAATTGAGGTGTGTGCAAACTTACCCGAATATTCAAATTAATAATAATAAATAAATATAAATATAAATATAAATATAAATTAGAACTCCCACTTATAACTCAAACCTTATCATGATCCATCGCCGGGTTTAATACCCATTCCCTCAACAATTCGGACACTTCGAAAACAAAATTAACAAATCATAAATTGAATGCTCCAAATTTCCCATTATTATAACAGTCGATGAACATACTTACAAGAATTTTATGTCCCATTGGATTACAGCTACTATAAAATATTGCCTTTTCCACAAACCCCATAGCCCTCCCCTGCCACATACAACAAGGAGTCCCCCCCCACCCTACAGCCCCTTCTCTCAACAATGGCAGATTATGAAACCCACCACCAGAGCAACCACCATCAACAAATCCCAAAAGAAACAGCTTTCCAAGCTATAAACACCATAATCCAGCTCCACTTTGAGAAGACCCTTGAAAAGAAAAGAGCCATAGACCTCCAAAAGAAAGAACTCCACAAGCTTTTCCTCCTCTTCTTCATCTTCCTTTCTCTCATTTTCATGGCTGAAGCACAGCCCAATCGCCTTCAATGCCGCCATTGTTGGGCACCCATTATCCTCCTCTCTTTATCACACCTTATCTTCTATGTCTCCGTGGCTCAGACCCTTAGGTGCATCAATGGTTTCAAGTACCAAAGAAGGTGTCACAAGCTCACTCTTGGCTTGGCTACTGAGAAGTTAAGGGAGTTGAAGATGAGAACAGCTAGTGGTAGCAACGAGTATGGCCATGATCACGTTGTTCTTAGTGATGAGGGCGAGCTTGAGATTCATTATCAAGAACCGCCTGAGAGCTACTTCGGTAAGTTCAAGAGGAACTGGGCGTTGCATTTTGGATTCTTGATCTTCATCTATGCCTTCATGGTATCTACTTCAGTTGTGCTTCTTTGCTTTTAGTACTTGCTTGTTGGTCAAATTCATGTTGTCTTTTAGAAGTGTAAGCTTAGTGTTAGAAGGTTGAGCAAGAAAATAGCTTCAAATCTCAGTAATTTGATGTGAGAAAGAATTTGTTTTCGTTTTTGAGAATTAAATTCTTAATTTCAATTTCAATTTGGAAATTGGAATCCCATTTTTATGTTTCCTTGATTGGTTTTAATGCTAAGCTATTGTTTCCCCTTTTTTTTTTTTTTTTTTTGCATACCCAAAAACAAGAGAGGAACTCATAGTAGATATACTTAATTTAATATTCTCTTTGGAAATAATTTATTTAGTGTCATTCAAAGATGCTAGCAGCTTGGTCTTGGGCATGATTACTGCTCATGATGAGGACTGCTTTTGAGAGATATATTATGAATACTTTTGCTACCTTTTTTTACACTCTCTCTTTTTGTGGGGGTAAGATCAATAGGTGTCTACTTCTTACACCCATTTCAGGGAGAGAGAAGTTCAATTGTTTCTGTTGGTTTTTGACTTAATTGGGTTTGAATTGGATTTTATCTGATTAATGAAGTTTTTAAAAAATTAATAAGAGTTTGTTTAGAAAAGTTATGATTTTTAGCTGTGATTGTGGCTTTTGATTGTAGTTCAAAAGCTATAAATTGTTGTTTTTTTTTAAATAATTATAAAATAAAGGGTTTAGATATTAATTTTTAAGTATTACTAAACCATAGAAACTAAAAATAAAATAAAGTTTTTACTATTCTAGTGACATTGTAATTTTATATTTCAAGGAGACCGAAAATAGAGTAAAATAAACTCAAGTTATTTATTTATCTATAAATAGATGCAGCTGTGTTAATATTTATAGTTTGAAATTTGAATGGAGGAGGAAATCTACCCGTTGAAAATTTTTAGCCAGAAAGTGAGTAGTCATTGGTTTAAAATTTGTACTTTAACATGATGTAGTTGATGTGTCCGGTTTAAAAACAACTCATTTATTAGTTAAATTTTTTTTTAAAAAAATAAAATTATCAAAAAAGAAATTCTTGATCTATGTAGAAATTATCTTGATGTCATTTGATCTACTTAGTCAGTTTAAAAATATAGTAAAATACTATATGTAATTAAAAAAATAAAAAAAAAAACAAAACTAAAATAAAAAAGAAAGGAATGGAACTCCCTTTCAATTATAATTTTCAGACCCGGCCCAGTTCAAGGCTCGGGTTCCAGGTTTTGACTGGGTCGGCCTGATCAATTTTTTTTTATCAAAACGATGTGGTTTTAGTAAAAAAATAAGTCAACGGGTTGCAACCGGGTTTTGTTGGGTCAACCGGGTCACATCGGGTTTTTTCTTACTCTATTTTTTCTTCAACTCGGACTCGTTCCAGCCCCGGGTCAGCTGGATCCCGGATCGACCTATTGGGGTAGGCTGGATTTCAAAACTATATTTTCAACAGCCCATATATATATATATTGGGAATAGAACCAATATGGAATTCACAAGTGAGAAGATTATAGAAACAAGAAAATACAGTGATAAGATCAAAATAATATCGGGTTTAAAATTATGGTTATTTTGAATTTAAATTTTTGATTATTTTTTGTTAAAATTAACTACATGTTTGACATATTTGAGCTCCGTCATAGACTTTACTTTAACTATCTAATTCATAAAAGCGTCTAAAAGACATTCTATTTCATGCTATCACAATTGACCTCTTCAGTCAAACACGGCTAGAATCCTTTGATGAATCAAGTGGAGTTTGAAATTGCATTTTAAACGGTAATTTTTTGAATTTTTATTTTTTTATTTTAATATTATAATTTAAAAAAATTAATAATAAAATATTATTTTAATATATTTTCAAACAAAAACTACTCAATCCAATAATTACTCCCACAGTATCTCAAACACAAGTCGACTATTCATGGCTTATGTTCAAATTAAAGGGTCCCACATGGATTATAGAACGAAGAACATGCAGTGTTAAGATCACAATAATGGCCCAGATAATCCACAGCAACTCATATGTACACTTTCAGGCACCAGAGCCCTATCATCTCCACCTAAAAAGATGGCCTTCACTTTTTACAATGTAAGAAGGCTGTTTATATGGGAACATGGAATATTATTTTTGAAAGATAATCTTCTATTGGAAGCCAAATCCAAATAAAATCAAATAATTTATTGTTTTTTTTCTTTATTCACAAGATCTTCTACTGCAGAACTGGTTAGAGTGAGATATTTTTGGAGTTCTATGAATCTTCTAGAAATTTTTTTGGAAATTTTTTTTATCATCTCTGATGGGATATTCTCTTTTGAATGCCTAATCAATTAATTTTATCCATTTCATCCTATATTTATATATTTTAATCAAAGGCATTGAATATGAACAATTTTAGAACATGGATTTATTTATTTCAAGCTTCTCTAAAACTTGAAAAACTTCCATCTGTGTCCATTTATCTAATATGATCGAAATCTCAAATTGAACCCTTGCTATTGAAAATGGGTTAAGGAATTGGTTGGTAGAGCGAAAAAGAAAATCAAAAGAATTAGTTTATAATATTGTGAAGAAAATATAAGTAAATGATATAGTACACCTCTTCTCCTTTATTGCTGCTTCAATTAAGAAAAAGGTGGCGACTAACAGCGAGGAATTCAGTTGCAGCCTGGTGCTTAAACTCAGGCGAGAGCATCACATAATGATTTGTATGCGTTAACACAAAGTTTGAATCTCTCTCCGGCAGCTGCCTGCAAATATTCATGAAAATAAATGCTTAGGGAAGAAAAACAAGGAAAAAAAATCGAATTTGAAGCTAATAATACCTGAGAGTCATGTTCAATTAAAAATGAGATAGAGTAAGAGACACTAATTTATAGTGGTTCAGACAATCACCTACTACATTTTTTAAATCTCCATTCAAGCATTCGCTATCTACTTACAGTTTTCTTAACGAGTGAGACCTTACCGATACACTAATCTTTTTATAGGATTAACATTAGAAAACCTTTCACTCACAATCTTTTTCAAGGATCAAGCCTTTCAATCACAATCTTTTTCGAGGCTTAAGATTAAACCTTTCAATGACTCGCAACCAAAGTTTTTTTCAAGTCGTTCAAGTGTCGCTTACACTTTTACAATAAGCATCTCCCCCGAGGATTTTTCACACCTTACAATGAAAAGAAAATTACAGTAAATTGAGTTCAAGTCTTTATGAATGTAATCTAACATGAATGTGAAATAGGGATTTGATGCAAAGAAAGCTTTGTAAAGATTATGAAAATAATAAAAGTTTTTTTAGATAAGAGAATTTGTTGTAAAAATAGAGTTGTGTGTTCTACACTTAAAGTGAAGTGATATTTATAGGCAAAATAACCACACGTGGCTGTTACTCACACTAACAAGATGGGGTTAAAATATTTTGATTTTTGATGTGTTCTTCCATCTATGTTATAAACGGCTACATTTCTGTTTTTGGAAGAAAAAGAGTTTTTCATGAATAAAAAGCTTTTTGATGATTAAAAGTGTAATAGCACATGTAATCAAGTTCTTGCTCTTCATTTTAAAGCAATTGAGTGATAATACCAACACATTTGTTAAAAGAGTTTTTCAAGATGTATTTTTCACCATGCATAAATCTTGGCAATAAAGCTATTTTGGATGATGAATTTTTGGCAATTAAAATAATTTTGGATCAAATTCATTTTTGTGATGTCAAATTAATTTCTATAAAAGCTTGATTGCATTAATATAAGTTTAGGCATCTTCAAGTCATGTTTGCATCCAAGGAGTTCATACTGCTTCAATGTGATATGGGAAAATTCTTACAACATTAAAATCTTTGACAAACATATTAACTTTATTACTTGTTGTTATCATCAAAATAATTAATTGCTATCATCAAGACAAGTAATCCAGGGTGCGGTGCTAAAGACCTTTGAGCTAACAATATTAATCAAGGTTGAGCCAGATACATGTTTCAAGATGTTCCAAAGATTTGGCTCTCTACAACCTGTTTAGCCAGGTTGCTGATATAGCATTTTTTTTGTTCGATTATTGGTTAATTCAATAACTTTTGAGGAAAAACTTTGGTTATAGATACAAAAAGATAAAAACAACTGAACAAGTTATTCTGTTATTCTAAATTTGAATTCATTCAACAGTTTCTCATTTCTCATTTTATGAGTTTTATTCTATAATCCATATACTATTTCAATTTGAGAATCTAGAACCTTACTAATTTTAAATTTATCCCTTGTTATTGTATTGCTCATTGCTCAGAGGTGAAGTAATCAGTAGGGATGACAGGATTTGAACCCATGATATTTTATACCCAAAACAAACACGCTGTCAAGCTGCACTGCATCCCTTTCAATTGGTCTACAATGTCATTGTAGAGAATCCTTGTCTTGTTTTCTACGTACTTATTTCAAACTAGCCTTTGTAAACCTTAGCACTTCTAAACACACTACTTACAAGACAAAATGATAGATATAGGTGTGCCCTATAATCATCAGAAAGTGATGCAATGAGGATTTGATACCATATCCTGCTTATAGATGGGCAATGTCTTGGTTGATCAAGAAACAACGAAGTCTAATGAGGGACAAAAACTAAACACGATTTTCTGGATACTGGTATGGGTGGAGGGATAAATTTATTAACTGACCTGTGAAGCACCTTGATGCTTATCCGGATGCCATTTTAAAGCTGATATGCGGAAACTGCAGGCTTAAGGTAGAAATGATCAATAATGGTGTAATGAAGAAGATTTGCTGAATCAAAGATAAAAAAATATGCTTACTTTTATGGTCAAGAAAAGCAGTAAAGCACTTACGCGTTCTTAATATCTTCAATCTTTAAAGGACCAGTTAGAGGCAGACCAAGGATTGTTCTGTCAGAATGTGATCCCACAGAATACGATGCATTGCCAGACTCTGTTTCTCGATTAGCATCCCATTCTTTGTATCTTTGGTCCTTCCACTTTGGAGGCTCTCTCCACTCAAATCCAGATGGTTCTCCTTGGAAAGACTTATTAGACCACGTATACCATCTGTTTCCAAATGTTGTATGAAAAACTGTCTCAGGATCACCAGAGTACTCTGCAGAACTCTCTCTTCTTAGTTTACCTGATCATTTCATGAAGTCAGGAGTCCATCCTTTTGTGAGAAGCGAGGAAGTCACATTGTACTATGGCTAGTTGTCTGAAAATAATAAACAAAAGGAAAGGAAAAGGAAAAAGCCCACTTCTTATTTTGTCTTGGTGATATTTCTTAGCAGATCGAGCATAAGCCTTTTCATTCCTTTTTCTGGAGCCAAATGGTGGCTCTGCATCGGATGACCATACCGGGTCCTTGTGCTGGATAAAAAATGCAAATCAGTATCACTTCTAAAACATGTAAGCTAAACTTTTGACCAGAAAAAAGAGAGAGAGAATTAAAGGTTGAGGTACATTCTCTGTCTCTGAGAAAATACATATGCTTCAAATAATAAACAAACAGGGAACAATTCATGGCTTTTGTTTCTGGTCAAGAAAAAAATGGAGAATCAGATTCATGATTCAGATTGCCATTCCAAAAAACTACACGACTGATATGATGATGCTGCACCTTTTCATTAAACAACTAGAATTTGAGTTAGATAGATATAAAACTAGAAAAAGAAGGTTCATATCAAGAAGACACTGATTGTATCCATACACTCATTGCAAAATCATCAAGTAAATCCTTTCTGCAAAGACAAAAACTGGATGCAATATACAGTCACACAAAAGACTTCTTAGAGCAATCTAGGCTATACCAGTGAAACTGTGTTATTGAGAATGATTGACTGCTTGTTCATAGAGTTCTCCAATTAAAATGCTCTGTAAAATGTCAATGCAATAATGTACGTTTGCACCAAGGATTTGTGTTAATTCAGACAAAGTAACAGAAAAGTTTACCTGAAATGTTCTAAGAGGTCCATTATTGTAGAGAAGGTCTTTCAATGCTCTCTTCTCATCAGCACGTTTTTGGCGTCTTACAAATTTTATGTAATCCTGAAGTTATATTTGCATGTCACAATTTTGTTTTTTTAAAAGAGAACTAAATGAATAAAATACACTGACAGGAAAGGGAAGTGCATACAAAGTTCATTAAATGTAAAGGGTAAAAAAGCAAATTTTATCAAGATAGGAGACGCAGGAAAAGCTTTATGACTTTCGAAATTTATGTGAAAAGTAAATTTTAGCATCTCAATTTCTAAGCAGGGAGAGAAACAGTAACATATGTTGTTGACCAGAAGTTGCAACATTTTTCTTTACCTTAGATGGCTTTTGAGATCCTCTGTTATCCTGGCCAAGGAACAATGTTAGTCTTTCTCATAGGCAATCTCAAATAGATGAAGAATGTAACAAGCAAAAACAATGACGAATCTCTAACTTACATCTAATAAAGAAATTAACTACAAAGATAAATAGTATACCAGAAAATATCATCTCCCTGTTTCATGTGGGCCAATACATTCAAAAAACTGGAAAAGGAACATTCAGATTTAAAATTGGTTATTCATCGTCCCAATATTTGGTTTGGCCATATGATGCTCCCAAACAAGAGAAACCCAAATATGCTTCTAGCAGCTTATCAGAGGCATGTAAAACTCTCATAACTTCCTCAGGGATAAATGAGAAACACACTTTATACAATTTTTATCTAAAATCTAAATGATGAAAGATTCATACTTTCGGAATCTGTGCGACAACGGGAAGTCAATGGCAACAGTTTTTGGTTGTAGAACAGAATATTGTCGAAATTTTGTCGAAATTTCACCATAATCCATGGGAATTTGGGTAGTTTCATTCAAGTCTAGAGTTGCTAAGAGTTTGAAGAGTTCAAGATTTATTTTACGAGAACAAGTTAGCACACCTAGAAGTTTTCGGACTTAAATATATTCAGCTCCAATAAATTTTTGAAATGCTAGAAATTTTCCACTTAATCATTTTCAACCCAAGGAAAAAATCCCCATTCCATATTTCAACTCAAGGTAATAGTCATAGTACAGTTCATTTTGTTGAAAGCTTCATGTTTCCTCCCCACCTAAAGACATGTGGTTTAGTTCATAGCATGGGACACAGAACATGGAACAAGTCCACTTAGTTCATAATAACCTACTGCAATCGCATAGCTCCCAATTTCCAACATTCAAGACAATTGTGTTCATAATGAAGATAGGTTCTAATTTCTAACCCAATACAAATAGGGATCTTTCAGTAGAATCCAGCTGAACCATTACGAATTATGACTAATAAGCAACAAACAAAACATAAAGTTTCAATCTTGAATTTCAAAAAGAAACAACCCCAATGAATATATTCACACACATTGAGCTAAAAGGACACAAAAACTAACACCGTGTAGCTAATCAATCATCACCTTAAATTGAATTACAAAAACAAATAAGAAAATCCCAAAATTCATAAAAAAAATCTAAACATTTCCCACATAAAACCACAACTGCAAAGAAGAAAATTAATTTAAACTCACATCAACCCGTTTGCTCTTCCGTTTCTCGCATGCAATAGGTGTAGAATGAATTGAAGCAAAATGGGTCCTTGTTGTTATTGATTGTGATGAAGCTGGTACCAATGAATTCTTGAGTAAAATCACGTTTCTCCATCTGGGCATTTGCATAATCATAGGAAAACAAACAACTCTTGACTAAAAACAATATTTCAATGCTTTCCTGAATTTATTTGTAATTGAGCTATTGTTATACGGAGGAAAGTGATGTTCTTGTGGCACGAAAAAACGAGGCGGGGGAGAGAGAGAGTGGAAGTGAGAGTTTGTGCATCGGTGATTAGCGAGGGAAGTGAGGGCGTCGGCGAAGTCCTCTCCTTGCCCAATGGTACGGTTGAAATAAGAGTGTTTTTTTTCATGCGTTCAAAAAGATTATTTAATTTTTTTTAAATTAATTTTTTTAATTTTAAATTATTTTAATATTACTAATGTTAAAAATAATTTTTAAAAAATAATTTTTTTTCAATATAATTATAAATAAAAATAATTTTAAAAAATAATTACTACTACAATTTCAAATATCATTTAAAAAACAATTATAAACTTATATGTTACACATTAATTTTATTTTTTTGTCTTGTGAAATAATATAGTTTATCTTATTTTGAGTTAAGATTTTTTAAAAATAACATGAAATTTGCTTGACTAATTTAGTTAAATTTTAATTTTAATTTTTTTAAAATAATATTACTTTGATTTTTTTTTAAATAAAATAAATTTATCTTAGCTGACTTTCTTAACCATAGTTTTGAAATCCAACTCGATAGTCAATCCGGTCTAATGATCATGTCACGGGTCATATGGATTGATCCGAGCCAACCCAAAAAAATTAAATAAAAAAATTATTTAATTATTTATAAATTTATTATTATTTTTCATTGAACGAATAAAATACTCTTATATAAAAAATTACAACTTTTCCATGAATAAATAAAAAATTTTGCCGCCCCCTTCGTCCTTTCTCACATGTAGATTTCGGCCATCCAAACCCAACAGTCACCTAGAGACTTTGGATTTAGAACCACCAGTCTTATTTGTCAAGACTGATATGATAAGAAGACTGACTAGAAAGGAAGGGACATTGAAGGCTCACCACAAATAAAGCAGGTTGATATCTCACATCATCTTCCCTCCCTATCTTTTCCCTAACAATCCTCCATTTTCAACCTTTATATCCTCATTGGGCTCTCTTTTAACACCCAGAAACCTGAAACCTAAAAACCCCAAAATTTTATCAGTGATGGCTTCAATAACTTCTTTGATAACTAGGTCAATAAACCTTCAAAGCCTCTCCCTTCCATCAACCTTCTCTCTTTCTTCTCCCTCAATAAATACAATTCCCCTCTCTTATCCCTCTCTCATCAATTCACTTTCCAACCACAAATAGGCATTCTGTTTTAATTGAGAATAGAAGGTAAAAAGGAGCTATGCAATTAAAATTGCTTTTTCTTTATTATGTTTTCTCTCTGTCTGCAAGTGCATCGTTTGTCTTTATCGTTTTGGCCTTTTAAAAAAAGGTCAAAACGACATCATTTCACGATCATGTATATAAAAAAAGAGAGGCCGGGTTTGCCTGGTTGTCCGGGTTCTGGGTTGACCAGGTTTCGCTGGATTAATTTCCCAACAGGATTTTACTTAGACTCAGACCGATTCTAGACTTGAATCGACCCACCAGGCCGGTTCGAGTTTCAAAACTATAGTTATGACCACTTCAACTCAAGATTAATTGGTTTATATACTTCAATAATTCAAACTAAATTAGTCTAGTAGGTGGTTCATTGGTTAATTGGTTTATATACTTCAATAATTCAAACTAAATTAGTCTAGTGGGTGGTTCATTGGTTTTATATTGAACTTATTTTTGTCTTATGTTGCAATTTGGTTAATGTCTAATAATAATGCAAGGGATAAATTAAGAGGATATAAAAATTGTTCGATTAAAAAAATAAAAAGATAAAATTAGAAATAACGAGATAAAATAAATCTAATATATGAGATAATTTTATAATGAATCTCTGTATTTTAAAAAAATTAAAATATATAAAGATATTATTTTTATACTTGTTTTATTTTTTTTTTCATAAAATTGTATAAATGTACAAGCGTCATCGGATATCTTATAGTGATAATTTTGAAATGAAATTGGAGAATATAAATCAAAATTTGAAAATATAATAGGAAAAAAAATGAAAATTTCTCCTTTTATCATTAATTTCTAGTGCACTATGTTACTTTAAAAAATCCTAAATTTTAAACCCGAAAATAATAATAATCACAAGATGGGCTAAGCAAAGATCAAGCATTGGATTTAAATACTCAGCCCACGTATCATTATTCCAAATTTAATTTATCATGTAAGCCCATGTAATAATAGTCTTGAGAGGTTTCGTGTAACCCAATAACTTTTCATTAGGTCCATTTGGCCCAACAATTTAGGCCCAAATAAAGATAAAAAGTTGCCGATGTTAACATACCCGAGAAAAAGCAGTGGTTAAAAATTTCAATCTTTTTATTATTATTATTATTATTATTATTATTATTATTATTATTATTATATGACTTATTTTAGCTCCTTAAACAACTTTTGCAAAAAAAAAAAAAAAAACCTTCTGGTTTATACTTTACTAGTTTACATGGTCAAGTTACGTTGTAATTAAAATTAGAAAAACAAAATCAATGCAGAAAAAAAACATTCATGTCATAAAACATTATTTGGTATTTGTTGTTAAATTTAGTTTAAACTTTATGATTGGATTTCTTTTTTAAATTGAGTTTAAAATTAAACTATGTAGAAATTATTTCGATTTGATCTAGTCAACTTGAGGAGTCCAGAGTCAACACAAACTACTAATAAAAAAACATGATTTAATTTTTTTTAAAATTAAAATGACTTTTAAATAAGGTCACAACTTAAATAGCTAAATTCATGATCTACGTTATGGATTTTAATAGGTTTAAGAATTTTATTTTTAAACTATTATTTACTTAATAAAACAATAACAAAAATATATTATCATAAAACAATCACAATACCAGACACGTATTCATTTATAACCCTAACTAATAAAGTGTAACAATCAAATTAATTAAAATAAGTATATTTAAGAGGGATAATTTTTTTTATTTAGAATTATATTAAAATAATTCTTTTAATATTAGTATATAAAACGATTTGAAAATATAAAAAAATATTAATTTAGAGTAAAAAAAATTAATTTTTTTTAAAATATTTTTAAATCACAGGAATAAACGTACTCGAAGAATAAATGACGTATTTAACATTACTGCGAAGCAAATTCAAGTGTGGTCATGTCAAGAGGTGAAGTGGAAACATCAACCCATCCATGAGCTTAAAATTAGCTTTCTTTCTGCTATTACTACAGATTAATTTTCCCTTTTTTTAAATAATCGTGATGGCCCCACAGTACAAGATGTGATTGCAAGGAAGGATAGTCTCAAGAGAGCATTAATAATTAAAATGAACTCAAACCTTGCAAAACACTTCTTGATGATAGAATAGTTTTCTCTAATGGCCAACACGATGAAACTACATGGGCACCACATCTGCCCTACCTCTCTCTATATCTCTCCCTGCCTCGTGCATGAAATAATGCTCTTTGCTTGCATTTGAAATTGTGGCCCAACGGTGAAAGAGATTTATTTTCTTTTTCTGTATCAGGATTCAAGTTTTATTATGCATACCTATAATTCTCGCGGTATTTTATATATTTATTAGACTTGCAGGATGTTTAGTGGGCTCGTAAAATTAGTTTTAATGCACGTAAACTGGCCCGAACACTTTAGATTAAAAAAAAATAATGCTCTTTGCTTTTCTTTTGTTTTTATTTTTTTCTCAAACAAGTAGCATCTTTGATACCAGCTGTATATGTATATAAAAAGCTATTAAACTCTGTTGGGTTAAGTGTTCGGTTCAAGAATTGAATGGAACAATTAGAATTGATCCAAATTAATTAAAGACAAAATGCTTTCTAGATTAAAAAAAAGAGAGAGGTTAAAACAACATTGTTTTTTAAATAAAAAATATGTTAAATTTTGATTGGATCAATCAGGTTGTAAATTGTGAGTTGATTTATTAAATTTGACCGGGTTAATTCCTATCTAGTTTAATTTAAGACATGATTATGGCCTTATTTATTTTTGTATTTTAAAAACTTTTTGAAAAGATTTTTTTTTATTTTTCTCTTTGCTTTAAATTAATTTTTTTGTTGTTTTTAGATTATTTTGATATGCTTATTTCAAAAATAATTTTTTTAAAATAAAAAAAATATTGTGATGCATTTCCGAGTAAAAATTATTTTAAAAAACAACAGCTATCACACTAGCTCCTAAATATTTTCTAGATCCCGAACTGACCCGCCAAAATGTAATATAAATAAATACAGACCCAATCTGGCCGTCCACAAACAAAACAACTTCGCCCAGGTTCTGGCTTTCTCTTGATTCTCCACGTCTCTCGGCCTCCATGAAAATGAATGGATGCAAGAATGTGCCCTCCATTTACTACTAAAATAAGAATTTTAATTAAGATATGCTAGTTTTGGCACTTCAATAGGGTTCTGAATTTGAAGCACCAAAATTATTAAAAAGTTGTGTTGATGGGATCATTACTAGCAAGAGGTTTTTTTTGTTTTCTTCAAAACCTCTACACACAAAAAAATTGATTTATCAATTTTTATAAAAATAAAATTCAACTAATTTCGACTTTTTTTCTTGCTGTAATTACCTTCCAAATAAATCCACAATCAAAATTTATCTTTACATTCTTTCTTTTTGCATCTTTCAATTTTTTTTTTATCTTCAAATTTCTCTACTTTTCTCTTGATTATTTTTTTCCTAGACAATGAACATAATTTCCAATCTTTTTTTTTTCTTTTTGCTTTTGAAATTTCTAATTATCCATCACCATTTAAATATCTGTTAGATTTGATCATCATTAAATATATCTTAAAAACAATTAATACACATGTATATATTATTTTAAAAACCCTTTTTTTATTTCTAATAAATCTTATATTTAAACTATCAAAAACCCAAAAAAAACCCTAATTTAAATGTAGGTTTTATTATGTGAAATCAAGAGTCATCGAGCCACCCTGTAATTGGGACCTACATTAATACCATAGCCAACTCAACTGTCCCATTTTTTTTCCTATAAATTACTAGAAAATTAAATCAATGAAAAACATCCACAAAACATCACACAAAAGCACAAAAACTTAGTGTTTGTTTGGGAATCACTAATGTGGCTTTAGCTTTTAACAATGATTGTTGCTTTTAACTGTTTATTAATATTTTAAAAGCTAATATCACAGCTTTTATAATGTGTTATACTGATAACTTCAGATTTTTATCCAATTAAAAAAAACCATTTCATTAATCCAATAGTTTTTTTTTACATTAAATTCCATACATAATTATATTTTAAATTTTGATATATAAAAATTAAAATAAAATGTTTTTCATTTATTTTACATGTAAAATTTTAACAAAACACATTTTTTTTAAATCTATTTTTTAAAACTGCAACTAAAAATGTTTTTTTAATCTATTTTTTAAAACTATAACCACAAAATCTTTTACAATACCAAACACAAACTCACACCCACACAAAACACAAAAAAATAAATAAATAATAAAATTTAAATTAAATACAATAAATGAATTATGAACCCCTCAAATTCCCCGCTTAAACAGAAAAAACCATCCATTTTCCTTCCTTCTCTCCCTCCCTCTCCTTCCCTTCCCTCACTCTTCTCAGAAACACCCCCCCTCTCCCTCTCCCTCTCCCTTTCACAGCCTGGGACACCTGTTCTACCGTAATTCCAAATTAAGAAAATTCTTAAAAAATATTTCACAAAAACCAAGCTTCCAAAAAAACATTGAAAACCCTTAATTTTCAAACCAGTTTTTCTTGTCTCTCCGTCTTTCTTATCTTTTCTTCCTCTTTCTTCTCTGTCTATATATACACACATACGCTTCCCTCCATCACAGAGTGGATGCCGGAGCCAAAAAATAGCATCCCACGTTTCTCCTTCATCTTCTTTAATTTATATTTAAGTTTCCCATATTTTCTTTCCTCTCTTTGTCTGTCTACAATTCTTGAATCTTTCTTTTAACTTTCTTTAACGTACACCAAAAGAAAGGATAATAGTTACTCGTTAAAGGGAGAGAAGGAAGGATAATATGGGAGCCTGTGCCACCAAGCCTGAGGTGTTGAAGGAGGGTCAGACTCCTGAGCCTGCCAAGGAGGAAGTTGTGGTGGCAACAGGTGGTGATGTTCAGGTTGAAGATAAGGTTGTCGCTGTGGATGAAGAGGAAAAGAAAGTCGTCTTTGAGAAAGATATTGGTGATGCTGGCGGTGATAAGGTGGAGGAGACTGAGATTGTTGATGACAACAAGAGACGATCTCTAAGTAATTTGTTCAAGGAGGTATTTATTTTTTATTTTATTTCTTATATCAAGATTTTCCATACAATTTTTTTTTTAATTTTTTTTTATTTTTTGTGCAACCATAAATGAAAGATTTTGATTTTATTTTATTCTAAGACATTCTTGAGCAATAAAGTTTAAAGCTCAAGTAAAACTTTTCCCTTGAGCCCACTTTCTCTATGAAAAACTCAAGTATATGCAGCTATTTGTATTAGGTTTATTTTATTTGTTGGGATATTATAAGCAATAAAGTTAAAAGCTTTAGTTTCTATGAACAGGAAAGTTGGGGTAAGGTATCTTTAACTTCGTTATTTTGCATATTCATTTGATGACATACAAACAAATTAACTCTTATCAAGGACCCATTTTTTGTTTGGTTCTTCCATGATTTTCCTCAATATTTTCTGTGATTTCATTTTCATACCCTTTAATAGTTGAATGAGATTTTTTTTTTAATTGTTGCCACATTAGTTTTATAAATTAATAGTGAGAAGGTATTAGTATATTATTATTTTAATGCGATCTTATTAGCTTCTATTTTTTGGTACTTTTTAAAAACATATTTTCCTTTAAAAAATATTAAATTTATATTTGTTTCAGTATTTTTTTTTTTATGATTTTGATATACATAACAAAAAAAATTAAAAAAAAGTATTTTAAAGTGAAAAGTATTTTTAAAAATTACATGCATTAACAGTATCAAATATATATTAAAAAACGGAGTTTGCATAGTTAGATAACTTAGTTTTGATGTGAGAAAGGTGATATAATTAAAAATATTGAGGGATAGAAAAATATATCTAGAAAATCTTGTGATGATGAAGGATCTAGGTAGGAATGTTAAATCTTGACAGTAATGGAAAGCAGCTATTGAGCAACATAGGCTGGATATGTATGGCCCTAGTCGATGGTGGGCGCCATAAAGCGTGGCAAAATTGATGGTTTATGGCTGAATGTACTTGACATCCATAGAAGACTTGTATCTAGCTGTACTGGTTGTTGGGGCTTGGATTATTCTGATCATTTGTTTCCTACCAATTCGATTAAATTGTGTCAGATTGTGGGGTGTTCTTCGTTGATTTTGGAACGTGTCTTTCAGCCTCTTAGCTATGTTCCCTGCACTTTATTTTTATGCAATGCAAGTCCATACACACAATTACATTTGCATCGCCTTGTTCACACAACAGCCAACTGGATAGGTTATTCTTCGGCCTAACTCTTTCTAAGGTTAACAACTATGATTCTGACACAACCAGCCCCAGAAGTAGAGAATTATTTATGGTCTCCCGTTGGAACCTATAGAGTCTCCATTGCTTGTATATAACTAGTACTGCACCCTAAGAGGGGGACATGGACAGGGGGCTCAAGCCTGAGCCCTCACTTCTCTTGCTTTGCAGGGCTGCCATAAGCTACAATGCCATTGGTAAAATGAACACATTAGTTAGATTTTGAATATTCTGCGATATCTTATGGTTAAAATTGCATGCTATGCAGAATGAAAAAGGGAAGGAGCCAAAAGAAAGTGACAAGGCACCAGCAGAACAAGAGAAACCAGAAACTTCAGAAACTAAAAAATCTACTGAGCCAGAAGTGCCTAAATTAGAAGAACCATCAACAGTGAAGGAAGAACCTGTAGTGGTAATTGAACCAAAAGATGTAAACGCTCCTGTAAAGGTAGAGACAGAAAAAGTAACAAGTGAAGTCAAACCAGAAACTTCAGAAACTAAAAAACCTACTGAGCCAGAAGTGCCTGAAGAAGAATCATCAACAGTGAAGGAAGAACCTGTAGTGGTAATTGAACCAAAAGATGTAAATGCTCCTGTAAAGGTAGAGACAGAAAAAGTAACAAGTGAAGTCGCAGCAGCAGCAGCAGCAGAGCCCAAAACTACTGAAACATTAGGAGAGAAAAAACCTGTGGAGACTGAGACTAAAACTACTGAAACAGTAGGGGAGAAAAAACCTGAAGAGACTCCTTGAGGTCTTGGAAGTAATGTCAAAAGTGTGATTTTAGCTATAGATCTTGACACTTCAGGGTAAAGACTGTGATGTGGTGGTTGCCATGGTACTTTCGCTGCTGCTTTTGTGAGTCTGTTTCTCTTGTTTTCTCACACATCGATTTTTCTTTTCATTTCAGCTTGTTTGACATCTTTATATCTCCATGAGGAAGGATTGATTTATTAATTTGTTAGATTATATATCAACATAGATTGTTTTATGCACATTTTTTAGTTTTTTTTCTTGCATTTTCTGGCTTTCTACTCACAAGGAGAGTTCCACAAGATATGGCTCATTTTAAAATAATCCATCATCAAAATTTTAGTTTTAAGATTAAATTAAAACATTGTAAGTAGAAAATGGTTAGATAAACACATCTAATCTTTACATAATTTCTCATTAAAGACTCGATGTTGATCTGCTTGCTTGTGCTTAAACAAGTTCAGGATCAGCACCCCCTATACTTATAAATACACGAAAAACAATTTAAAGAAAAAAAGGCACAGGAAGGTTTACAACTATGTTGGAAATACAAGAACTTTTAACCCTTTTTGAAGAGAAAAAAATGGTGAAAGGCAAAGCCCATCTGTTGCTATTGTATTTTCACCATAGCCCGTTTTTACAAGATAATGGGTCCATGGAGTTCTTAAAATCGCAGCAAAGAGATAGAGCAATCAAGCATTAGATTTATGTAAATTCTTTGATCCTAAACGGTCACATGAGTTATGTCAACTATAGTTGTCAAACGTGATCAAGGATATGAAAAGAAAAGAAAAAGTTTGGATTTGCGCCGAGGTTATTAAGTCAATTTTTTTTATTATATATTTATATATATAGTTAAATTGATTAATTGAATTACTAAAAACCTGATGAGGATAAACTAGTTTAATCATATATTTAATTAAAAAAACCTTGGGTCAGATTGTAAGTTTTCCATGTTAATTTGTCATATCAAGCAGGTTTAATAATTATGCACATTGCAATAAACCCATGACTATATGCAGTTTAGAGGCTTCTCGATAGAAGTATGGACTTGCATTTGACCCTATCTAAATCAAACCTCACAAATGACAAATCTATTTTATGAAGCTTAATGGACTTTTATAGATTGATTTTTATAATTTTAGAGGTTTTTTTTCTGTCATAGATAATACATATTATTATTATTATATTATACTTTAATAAAATATGTGGAAAAACATTATGCATGTATACATAGATTTATTATTATATTATGGACTACACTATAAACATAAAATATTTGTACCGTGGATGAGATTATAACACTAGAAAAGCATTGTTTTTTTTTTTATTTTTTAATCAAAAAATGCTTCTGATTTTTTTTTTTAGTAAAATGGTGTTGTTGGATCTGGCTTGGCCGCCAACCCAATGCTGTTGGATCCAATTACCAATAATAATCTTGAGTCTAGCTGAATCCAATAAAATTAGATTTGGCTTGACAATCAGATCCATAAATATTGGGTTTGGCTTAGCAGCCAAACCAATGATATTTTTATATTTATAATTTTTGCATTTTTTTTCACTTAATGCATAATTGTTTTAATTAATATGGATTACACACACACTAAACTTAATCACGTTTTCTTTGTCATATTTGTTTTAAAAGTTGTTTGTTTTTTTATTTTAAAGGTATATTTATCTTGAAACAACATTATATTAATGCATTTTTTTAGTAATTTGTTTTTTATAATTTTGAGGTATTGTTGTTAAAAATAAAAAAAACTTATTTAAACTATTTTCAAGTAAAAAATAATCTTAAAAAATATTTTATACAACAATTTCAAATTCAAAGCTATTAAGTTCAGCTTTATAGCCAGATCCAATAGCATTGGGTTTGACTGCAGAGCAAGACCCAAGGTTATTGAACTCTCTTCATAAGCCAGACCCAATATTAGGCCTAACTTGACTGTTAGACCCAAGCATATGGGGTTTGGCTTGCCAGAAAATGTAGTTTTGAAACCCAACCTGATGGTCGACCCGGCCTAATGATCGATTCACGGGTCAGATAGGTTGACCCGGGTCAAACCAGGTCAACAAAAAAAAACAATTATCATACTTTAAAATAATAAGTGACCGCAAAATCTATTGCCTTTTCATTCTTTGCTTCGAAGTTATCTTCTTGTCAACAACCATCAAACCCCCACTTCAAATTCTTCATTGTCTCTCAAAACCCAAGACCAAAAACTTAAAAAAATTTGAACTTTGAAACAAGAACCTCAGAACTTTAAAACAAGAACTCGATCATATATGAGAAGTTTCTGCTGGAAGATTTTGGAGAATATTTCAAAACTTTTGCAAGATTTTTGTTGAGATATTGAAGTACAGATTGAAGATATCTAGCTGTTGAAGGAGGGTTGTCTTCTTGTTTTCAGGTGAGGTCGGGGATACTTGTTTTGATAAAAAAAAGAAGGTAGCCGGGTCTCAGTCGGGTTTACCCGGGTCAACCGGGTTCTGGGTCGATCCGCCGGCTCGACCGGTTTCGCCAGGCTAACTCCCTGGCGGGTTTTTACTTAGACCCAGACCGGTCCCAGGCCCGGGTCAGCCGGGTCCCGGGTCGACCCTTCGGGCTGGTCCGAGTTTCAAAACTATGCCAGAAAGACTTAATGATATTAAACCTGGCTCTGCAATAAGATCAATGTTATTGGGTCTGACATTCTCGCTAGACCCAATATCATTTGAGTCTGGTATGATCGTCAGATCCAAGGTTATCTGATTTGACTCTATAACCAAACCCAAGGATATTAAGTCTGACTTGGCCGCCAGACCCAAAACTCTTAAAATATTATCTATACTCTTTACATTTGTTTTACATTTAAAAAATAATTTGTTATAGACCTGCTTGAAGCACAAGCTAATATACTAGTAGCTTATTAAATCATGTTTATTTTTAATATTTTTTAATTTTGTTATTTGTTTTCTTTCACCCTTCTAAATTCAAAAAAAAAAAAAAAAAAAAAACTCTAAGCACTTGACCTATTATTCAAACTTCGACCATTAACTCGCAATATCAGCACCTTCCCAATTAAATATTATTTTAGGAGCTTAGAATAACATCTTTTTATTTTTATTTGTTCTTTCAAAACAAATCAAAACTTACGATTCCAAGAAGAAGATAGAGCTAGGAGGATAAAATAAAAAAATGATGTTGTCATCTGTACATCTCTTATTTTCCCAACTAAAATTGGAAACCTCTATCCTTGTTTAAAAAGAAAAGACAGGGGATATTTGAAACAGTAATAAATAATATTTTTTAAAATAATATTTATTTAAAATTATATTAAATAATATTTTTTATTTTTTAAAATTTACTTTTAACATTAGTATATCAAATCAATTTAAAAACAATTTTTTTAATTTGTTTTTTAAAACTTCAGTACAAGCACATGAACAAACACCTTGAAAATCTCATTACTATTTTAATCTTTTAAACATTGCATAGATAAATCAATCATTCATTTAATTTTTTTGAATAAGATTAATCAAACATTAATTAATCTATATGTCACCTAACTAGAAAGCATTGACAAGACTCAGATTAATATCTCACACCGAACAGTTATTATATGAACGCTTGTACCAAGTCAATAGAAGTCAATAGCCATCAGGGATAGGGATATGGGGTATTTTTTAAAGTATTTTTTATTTTAAATTATTAAATTAATTGTTTTTAAATGTTTTTAAAATATTTTAATATAAAAAATAAAAAATATTATTTTAAAAAATCATACATCACAAAATCAAACAAGCAAGATCAGTTGAAAGATTTGAGTCCCTACTGGCCGACGTCTCATGCATTATTGTCCTTCTGTCTCCATACCAGCCTGTGGCAGGTTTTTGTGAATCTGGCTATGGACTTGTGATTTCGAAGCTGGAAGGCAAGGAACATGATTTCCTTGCATTAATGGAAGGATATTTTGGTTTTTCAAAAATATTTTTCAGCTAAAAATATATAAAAACTTCTCTCAATGCTTTGTGTATTTGGTATTTTAGTTTTTTTAAAATATTTTTTAATTATAAAAACTTCTTTCAATTCTTTTCTTTGTGTAGCTATGAAGTTTTTTTTTTTTTTTTTTGTATTAATTAGGATCTTTTGACTTTGTATATCATTTTAGTGTCTTCTTCTTCTTCTTCTTCTTATTATTATTATATAACGGAAACAATCAGCCTTTTAGGCTTCAATAATGTTTTTTTATATCAATTCATCAAAATTATTAAATAACACAGTTAAAATAATTACATAAAACAATCAATAAAAACTTAATAATCTCTGCTATTCATAGCGATGTATAAACATGTGATACATTGCTTATTCCTGCTTGTTTAAAATGGTTGACTAGATGCTTATATATGTTTGATTTAGACTCTGTTTGGGAAGTAATGCCCATGTTCCCAAACGCGGCCTTACTTTAATTTGGTTGTTCAGGACTGCTTTATTGGATTATGATTTGAGGGTAAAGTAAATATTTGCTCCTGAACAATGAGAATAGTCACAATTTAGTGCTTCAACAATCCATTTCACGATGCATTTGCTGTTGCTTGAACTTATGATGTTCACTGTTTTTTTTTATAATTAATTTGGATATCCGGGTCAGTTTACGTGTATCTCGACTAATCCCATGGGTCCTGAGTTAATGTTCATATAAATTTCCAGTGATTCTGAGAAGACTCGAACTCGTGATCATTAGGGAATAAATCAAAGACCTAATTAGTTGAGTTATCCCTCATGATTATGATATTCACTGTTATATTCAAGTGGTGGAGGAAAACCGATCTAGGCAACCATTTGTTTCATAGCAGGGACAAAATGATGGAGAATGCTCTAAGTGTTATGAAATATATGTTCTTTCAAAGAGAATATATTTTATTTAATATAATTTTCTTGTAATTATTTTTAGTTTTTCTTTTATACTCAGACTCCTTGTAATAGAATAGCTTAATTATAAAAACTCCCTTTTTCTATTGCAATATAAAAAATACATATAAATTTCTATTTTATTTTTTTACATTTGAAATATTAGAGCTAGGTCTTTTAATATTTTGGTCAAATATTGTGGAGGACTAGAAAACCAACATGTGCTAAATTTTCATCATATTAAAAGCATAGGAAAACACATGGAATCTCATAGAGCCACCCAGGAGAGACCGGTAGGAATCCAACTTTGAAATGATATTCTTTTAAGGTATTTCATTTTGAGAGATTATTCAATACAATTGGATTAATAAATATATTTTAGAAAGATATTTTAAAAATAAAAAATAAAAAATATTATGTCTAAATATATGTTATTTTTTTAATTTTTTTTTGAAAATACAAAAATCACTACCACAATCTTTATATTTACCGATGGATTTTTCTATCGGTATTTGAACTATCATTCTGTTGGTAATTAATTTACTAACGAGATCACCGACGAAAATGTTCCGTCGGTAAATCTTTTATCGGTAATTTTTTGTTTGTCTGTAAGTCTGTTAGTAATAAAAAAAATTTACCAATAAAAATATTCTCTCAATATTTTTATTTATATCTATCAATTTTCTAGTAGTGAATTTATTATAAAATTATATAAGAAACAAATTTATTTTTACTTGTCAACTAAATATATTTTTGGTTTTTTTGTTATTGTTTTTATTATCACGTGATAATAATTAAATAATATATAATAAAACGCTGATATACCATCTTTTTAAGAAACAACGAGGGAGGCTGCATGGAATATGAAATCTTTATATACAACGAGTCTCTTTGATGGTTTTGTGGATTCAAAGAATTATATAGCCTATCTTTTGTCCCTTTTTGAACGTAAAATTCTTCTTTCATATTGTCGGATACTTCCTCTCCAATTTCCCAATCATATTTATTATTATTTTTTGTCCTACCAATCTTTCCGTTGACTTAAGAATTATTGAGGTGTGATTATTTTTTAAAATATTTTTTATTTATAAATATATTAAAATAATATTTTTTTATTTTTTTAAAAAATAATTTTGATATCCGCGTATTAAAATGATTTAAAAATATTAAAAATATATTAATTTAATTTTTTTTAAATTTTTTTAATAAGATATAAGAAAAAAAATGGAAAGGCACAAGTGGTCTAGGACACACAATGGTATTCTTGAAGGGTGGGCTTTTATATATATATATATATATATATATATATATATATATATATATATATAAAAGACAACTTAAGAAAGACCCCACATCATCCTGAAAGGTCAAATATAAAGATGCATAAAGCTCTCTCCAGGCAGCCTACTAACTCAAAGTGGATTGCAGACTAAGGAAGATGGCTGCTGCACTCTCTGATATTTTGAGAGTCACATCTAGCTTACTTATGCTTATGTTACTAATGTTTTGCATGGGAGCAATTAACTTGGAGGCCCAAGATCTTGCTCCTGATGAAGGTACATATATATATATTTTTAATTTGGTTCAGATGAGCAGATTCTTTAATGTTTAGAGGAAGACACACTTGTAATGCCTTCTTCTAGCAGGTGTTTTTTTACCTGCAAAATCCTCACTGCATCATACTCCTCGATACTGCAGTCATCAAATTTGATTGTATTGCAGGATTCTGTAACCATGTTAGTAATGGCATCATGCAGTGATTTTCTTACAGAATTCTGTGTTTTTTGCAAACATTTCTTGGCAAGGCATTGTAGAAGCCACCAGCTAATCATCCCAGAATTAGAAGTTGAGATTTAATTTTGATTTATGCAGTGGAAGCCTTGCTTGAAGTAGCAACACAACTGGGCAAAAAAGGCTGGAATCGCAATATGACACTGTGCAATGATACAATTTTACCTCCAAAGCTAGATGCTGACAATAAAGTTGTTTGCAACTGCTCAGTTCCTGGGGAACCGTGCCACGTTATTGCCATGTATATCTCTTCACTTACCACTCCACGCTTTTATTTTCAATTTTAATTTGAGGTCTGAAGGATTCTGATGGGGCCAGTCCAGGGAATTAACAAATTACTAACTGTGTGGCTAAGCAGGCACACTCATAATTTTGCTCGATTCTTTTTATTAAGTTATATACCATTATCATGTATTTTTTTTTATTTCAACATTAAATATGTTAGGTAGTGGCATTTTATATATATTTTTATGAATTTATCTTAATTTTATGATTCAAGTTGCAGGTTTAACAGATTAGCTCGGATTTATTTTTTTAATTTTTTTTTTATCTTTTTTAAATTTAATATTTTTTTAATTGGGCTTAGTCATTTTTTTTATTTCATTTATCTCGATCTTATTATCTAGATCATGGCTTTGATAGGTAAACCTGGATTGATTCAGTTCATTTTTTAGTTATTTTTTAATTATTTTTTTATTTAACCCTTCAACAACAATTTTTTTTTCAATTTTATCCTCCACTATTAGGCTTTTTGAGAATCGAGTTTTTTTAGTTTTTTTCAATTTGATTTCTGTTGAGTTATTTCGGTCTAAATGATTTGGTTTTTTTCCTTTTTTAATTTCAACTTTCAACATTAGATGTATTAGAAATAGAGTTTTGTAATATTTTTTTTTCTTTTTATGAAGTTATTTTATCTCTTGTCCCAAGTTACAGGTTTAATAGATTAGCACGATCAACTTAGGTTTTTTTTTTATTTTTTAATTGATTTTTTGTACAATTTCAACCTTCAATATTGGGTGGTTAGAAATTGAGCTTTATATTTTTTTTTAATTTTTTTCTTTTGAGTTATCTCGATCTCATGACTCGAGTTGTGGGTTTGGAGGTTGACTATGGTTGACTTGGGTAGCTTTTTTTATTTTTTTTATTTTATCATTTAACATTAAATTGATTAGTAATTGACCTTCATAATTTATTTTGATTTTTTTTATAAGGTTAACATAATCCTTGGTTACAAATTTGACATGTTAACTAAGATCGATTCAATATATCACTGTCTTAATATTTGAAAAAAAATTATATCATCCAATATATCACCGTATAAATATTTAAAAAATATGTCATCTAATATGCATCATATTTCGAGTTAAAAAATAATTTTATTTTGAGAAATTCAGATGCAATTCATTAGCAGTAAAATTATATAAAAACAATAAATAATAAAATTTGTAGTTATGTCTTGTATTTTCTTGACATATGATTGTTGATTTGCAATGGTTGAAAGTTTTGAATTCTTACCTTGTATTGAGGAGTTGATGGGTCCATGTGTTCTTGCAATGCAGATATCTCAAAAGGCAAGATCTTGACGGTACTCTCCCAAAGGCTATCGAGAAACTTCCACACCTTAAACATCTGTAAGCAGTGCTTCAAATTATTACGTTTCTACAGATTGAGCACCGTGAATTTGCATCGTATGATTCGATTTTATTAGAACTCTATCTGCTCTGCAGAAATCTCTGGGCCAACTACCTGAGTGGCAATATACCACCTGAATGGGCTAATACCAAGCTGGAAACATTGTAAGAAAAATTCTGCATTCATGTTTTCTAGCCAAGGAATTGCTTACTCATAATTAATAGATTGTATAAACAACAGGTCTGTCGGCGTGAATCGGTTGACGGGAAAAATTCCTAGCTATCTGGGAAGGATTACCACACTTAGTTACCTGTATGCATTTTTCTACTAGTCAATTTCTTGTCATTTTTTTTTCATATTTAAATCTGTTCAATTGTTTAGTCAGGAGTAATCCTGAGAGTTGGCATTTATGCAGGAACATTCAGGACAATATGTTTTCCGGAACTGTTCCCCCTGAGCTTGGAGGCTTGGTTAGCCTGAAGAATCTGTCAGTTCATTCAAGCTTTTGTAATAGAAATTAAGTCCTAACTGATTATTGAATGCTAAGTGTTTTTCTCCTTTTGTGATTGCAGAACTCTCAGTGCCAATTATCTCACTGGAGAGTTACCCCCTGCTCTCACTAATCTTACCGGATTGAAGGAACTGTAGGTTCTCATTTCTCATGGTTATTGTGTTTCATACTCATTAGTTGCAGTATTTGATATTACAGATGCATCTCTTTACTCTCCAAGTTTCATGATTCTGTGTTTTCCGTTCGGCGAATGCAGAAGGCTTAGCAGCAATAACTTCACTGGAAGAATACCTGATTTTATTCAGAGCTGGAAACAACTTGATACATTGTACGTGCTAGTTTCTACCACAAGCTCTGAATCTCATCACTGAAGCAGAACCCTAATCCCCCTTTAATTTTGTATTAACAGAGAGATCCAAGCTGGTGGTTTCACTGGACCCATTCCTTCAAGCATCTCTCTCTTGACTAATCTAACTGATCTGTAAGATATTCGTTTTAAATTTATGGTCTCAGTTACAACTTTTATCCTGAACATCTCACATTTATATGTTGGCTAATATTGAACAGAAAAATAAGTAACTTACTTGGAGATGGTTCAGAGTTTCCCAACCTAGAATCTATAGCAGGCATTAAGTATCTGTGAGTTATTCTTGCAGCTGATACTCTCATACCAGGATCAATTTAATTTACAACACAGTATATATTTAGCTTACATGAAATTAATGTATATTGCAGGCTATTGAGCAACTGCAACTTGTCAGGAAATTTTCCCATATATTTGACCAGTATGGCACAGCTGAAAATTTTGTAATTTACTCTATCCCTTGTATATCATCCATTCTGTCATTCATCTACATGAAGATTGAAGTGTGAATCTCATGGATACTTAGAGATTGCAGCTACATTATTATTTGTAAATAACTTTCAAAATGCATTTTGAACCATGGTCTTTACCCTTCCCCCCCCACACCCCCCCCCCCCCCCCCCCCCACCCCCCCCCACCCACCCCCCCCCCCCCCCCCCCCCCCCCCTCTTCTTTTCGTAAACAGGGATCTCAGTTTCAACAGATTAAATGGTCCTCTTCCAACAAATTATGATGGCCTAAAAAGCTTGGAGAAAATGTAAGTATACTATATTATGTTACCTTCTGAAATTAATGTTTGCCATATGAAAGCATAATTATTAAACCTAAACCAGTAAGACAACTAGTCCAAGAAAATTCAGGATTGAACCATACAAGACATTGAACTGTCAAACCTATTCAACCTGGCCAAACCATGTCCAAACCTGATCGGGTCAATATCTTGTGAAAAGAATGGAACAAAATTATTATTTTTTAATAAAAATGTTGACCAGAGCTGACCCGATGGCTCAATCCTTTTTTCAAGTTATTCTCATGGTAGAGTACAGCAATTATGATGATAAACTTGTCCTCCAAACAGTATTTTACAATGATAGCCTTGGACAAATGTTCAACCAAATGACAATTTTTACTTTCTGCATAGGTATCTTACAAGGAATATGCTTACAGGGCCCATCCCAGATTGGATCGACAAAAGAGATACTCGCTAGTATGTTAGTTCTTTTTTTAATTTCTGATATAAATTATGATTTTTGAGATTTTTGTTTGTAATATATTTTCTTTTTACTCAATTAGAACTATTGAATATTTTATCCATTAACTCTCCCCTGAAAGATAGAAATGATCAACTTCAGTTCGCCTTTATCGAACATTCTCAACTCAAAAGCTTAATCATGAACTTCAGGTTTCCCTTATCCTATAACAGATGCGTGTCTGTAGGTTTAATAATATGTCCTAGTCTTTGAAGAGCTATACTGATGAGAAGCTGGAAATCAGATTATCCTTCCCAGTTGCCAGATAGTTTTCAGTACGGCTGTGCATGAATAATCAAACTATCTACAAGGTTTCATTTAGTTATTGTCCTAGAATAGAAAGGACAAATACAAATACAGTAGGGACAAAAATGTGTTTGGTTACAGTGACGAAGATGAAGATATAAAAATAAATTTGTATAGTTTTGGATTGAATTTTTATCTGTTAAAATCAGAAAAGACGTGAGGTGAGGATATGTCCTTTCTATCCCAACTGTCTTCATCTCTTCTGTCTATTCATCTCTTCTGCATTGAGATAGCAACCAAAAGCTAACACGTGCATGCAATTTTCTAGAAAATTCAGAAATACTGGCTGAATGTTTAAGGAAGCTATCTTTGTGTGCAGCGAAATCGATCTTTCTTACAACAATTTTACTTCGGAAGCAAAATGTAGAGAAACACTGTAAGATTGATTTCATTTTCCTTGCCTTGCCTTTGATTTTGAAAGTCTGCTTCTTTTTACATCACTGTTCACTTCATAACCTACAAAACTTAACACTTCTTGTCTTGCCAGAAATCTGTTCAAAAGTACTTGGGGAGGGAACTATTCGTAAGCTTCTACTTTGATAAATATCTAAAACATAGATCATTTTATTTTCTTCTTCTCTGTCATTTATTTTAAATAAGCTGATGATTCTATCTGGCCAATCTTTCCAGGAAACCTGTTGAGTGCCTGAGTGCTTGTTCTGAAGGTACTCTTAAATTTGTAAAGCTATCCGCTTTTACATTTCACCTGGAAGTAGACAGAAAAATGATGCAGGAACAACCTGTCAGCCTAGACTATATATGTATTTCTATATTCCTTGGATCATAGCATCTCAGTCATAAACTCAATGGTCCTTTTGCGTGTGGCTACCCCATCATGCATCCGAACACTAGGATTTCCATCCTAAGAGGAAGATGATGCTCTGCATCATCCTCCTCTGGAAAGAAATCGAATCTAGGACCTTCAACTGGTGTAGGAATAAACAACCTATTCACTAGATAATAAATATAAAGGTCCTATTATGTGGGCATTTACATTGTGGGTCCCACCACCATTTCCACTCTAGGAGGAAAAGGATGCTCCTGCATCACAAAATCTTAATAGTTTCTGTTCTGTTTGCTCCGATTTAGCGTACGGTCTGATCCTAACATTTCTTGTGTTATAATTTGTTTAATCATATCGGTGGCCATGACCATTTTTATTTCTATGAATAGAGCGATATTCAGTGCACATAAATTGTGGGGGACCAGAAGCCACCATTGGAAACACCATCTACGAAGCAGATAATGAGCCAGGAGGTGCAGCAAAATATGCGTCCAAAAGAGAGGATTGGCAAACAAGTACCACAGGACATATCTGGGATATTCCTGCTTCCTTGGATAACTACATAGCACGAAACAAGTCCATGCTCAGAATGGACAACTCTGTATTGTACACAAATGCACGCCTCACTCCTTTGTCTCTCACATACCACGTTCCCTGTCTGGTAAATGGGAATTACAAAATCAAGCTGCACTTTGCAGAGATAGTAATGAGGGATAACAGATCCTACTACAGTCTAGGAAGACGGATATTTGATGTTTATATTCAGGTATCTATTAATTAAAAGATCATAGATTCATTCCTTATGCAATAGGTGACAGCTTAATTGAAGAATTGTTCTCGCAGGACATTGTTGTGCTGAAGGATTTTGATATAGTGAAGGCAGCGGGAGGGGTGGATAAGGTATACATTCATAATTATACAGCACCTGTAACCAATGGAGCTTTAGAGATCCGCCTTCATTGGGCTGGGAAAGGAACCACAAGGTCTCCCACAAAAGGAATATATGGTCCTCTAATATCAGCCATTGATGTGGAATCTGGTAGGTTGACATATAATGGAATGACATGGTAATGAAGGAATAATTAGTACTGTGATCTGACAATACTTGCTCTTGCTGCAATTCTATTTCTGCCTAGACTTCAAGCCACCTGATAAAGGCAGGAGGAAGAGATTCATTGTCGCTGGAGCTGTGGTTTTGCCATTATTCCTCATTCTCATATTTCTATCCACTCTTTGGTGGAAAGGTCATTTGGGAGGAAGGAAATCGAGGGATCGAGGTACAGCTGATACATTTATTTGATTTTGCAAATTCTAGTGAGGAATCCAGTCACTAAAATAACACGGCAATAAGCAATTTTCTGCATCTTATTTGCTGTATGTCTATCCATGAATGCATATATTTGTCAAAGAATTATCTCAATCCAATAGGTTTAAGCTGCTTGGCGAAGCTAAAGGAATGGTTTTATATTACTCTCTAACAATGGTTTTTTCAATGGGAATTATCAATCTCAATGCTGTTTACTTGTATGACTGCAAAAACCATCTGTGTTCTTCCTTTGATGAATCATTCATGCAGAACAACTAATATATACATATCCTCTTTGTTCCTTGGGTAGAACTTGTTGGGTTAGATCTGCTTACTGGTATCTTCACCTTCAGACAAATCAAAGCCGCAACGAATGACTTTGATCCAGCAAACAAACTTGGAGAAGGTGGTTTTGGCTGCGTCTACAAAGTATAGTACAGAATTTTGTTTTCGTCTAGCTACTTATCTACTATATTATTTCTTTTCTCTTATCAAAGCATCAAGGAATGGCCTCAGTGAACTTATTTTGTTTGTCTAAAATTATTCTCATGACAGGGAGTACTATCAGATGGCACTCGGATTGCGGTTAAGCAGCTTTCGGCGAAATCAAAACAGGGGAATCGTGAGTTTGTGAACGAAATAGGCATGATTTCTGCTTTGCAACACCCAAATCTTGTTAGATTGTATGGATGTTGCATTGAGGGGAAGCAATTGTTGCTGGTATATGAATACATGGAAAACAATAGCCTTGCGCATGTTTTGTTCGGTAGGCCTCTGATCACTTCCCCATAGTATCTTATGTAAAGTAATGAGAAAGAAAACAAGTTCTTTGAATGGCATATAGATAGAATTAGTGAAGAAGAAACTGATGGGTTGGGTTATGCATGATGATTACAGGGACAAAGGAAATCAAGGCAACGAAGCTAGACTGGCGTACAAGGCAGAGGATATGTGTAAGTATAGCGAAAGGTCTGGTTTTCCTGCATGAGGAGTCGACACTCAAAATTGTTCATAGAGACATAAAAGGTACCAATATCCTTCTTGACAAGGACATGAACGCCAAGATATCTGATTTTGGAATGGCCAAGCTTGATGACGAGGATAACACCCACATCGACACCAGAGTTGCTGGAACAATGTGAGTTTCTGATATTAACACGGGGTTTATTGAACACATGAAAAATCCTGAAAAGAAGACAGCAAGGAAAGCACACAAGTATTGTCATTTATCTAAGATGTCTTTTAGTCTTAAACAGAATGATGCTGTAACTGGGCTCAAGTGCCGATGGAAGGGGTTAGCTTAAAAATATGTGGTGGGCAGGCATCTAGGGTTCAAATCACACACTGCAGGGTTCTCATGGATCAGGGCCTCCCCATCTATGGCTGTGTTCCTCTAAATGAATACACTATTCACATTATCATCCAGGGTTCGACATCCTGTTTAGGCTGCAAGAAATATAATTTTGCCTATCGAAAATAAAAACAAAAAAACAAAAACAAAGAATAGACATTTAGCATTTTTTTACTTGTTTTAGTGAAGCAAACTTGTAAAATGTCTGAGTTATTCTTTCTGTGCAGGGGATACATGGCACCGGAATATGCATTATATGGTTACTTAACTTACAAGGCAGATGTATACAGCTTTGGTGTTGTAGCATTGGAAATTGTTTCTGGGATGAACAACGTCAAATTTAGGAGGGATGAAAACTTTGTATGCCTTCTGGATAGGGTAAGTTATGCCCATTTAGTCTCTTAATTGTCTATTCATGTTTAATCTTAGTCAGCTATATATCTAGTTTTTTTTTTGGTTATTTCAGGTTCTATATTTACAAAAAAATGGGGACATAATGGAGATGGTTGATCCAAGATTGGGGTCAGAATTCAACAAGAAAGAAGTGGTTAGAATGATCAATGTAGCCCTGCTATGCACAAATCAATCTCCAGCACTTCGACCTACAATGTCTACAGTAGTGAGCATGCTTGAAGGAAAAACTGATGTCGAGGAACTCGTCATGGTTCCAAGCACATTGGGTGATCCATCAGGGTATGCTACGGCCTTACATAACAAGTTTGCTCAATCTTCTGTCAAAGGAAGTTTAAGTGAAACTCAGTCCTTCGTGAGTCATCAGAGGGACCATGGACTGCTTCTTCCTCTTCATCAGCCCAGGATCTTTATCCATTTAGTAAAAGCTGATGCCACGAACCACAAATTTTTTATCATGAATAAGAAACAGATTGAAACTAAACAGTCACAAAATTACACTACTGCTATTATCTTTTATTAGCAATTCATGTTTCCTGGTATATATCCTATAGTTAATGGAGTGATTATATGTAATATTTACTTTGTTTATGCAAAAATATTTTTTTTTATTTATAATAATAATTATTTAAGTTTGACTAATGAATCTAGAATAAATATAAAATTTTTGACACATAAATACTTTATAAATAAAATTATAAGTATTTTTATTACATTAAAATATTGTTTCTAAAATTTCATAACCAAAGTTATAGAGACTGATATATATTATATTATTTTTTTTATAAAATAAATAATAATAATAATTAAAAACCGTTACTAAAAAACTAAGTTAAAGATTCGTTAACAATTATTCCCATAGAAAGTCAATCCAATTTGGTGATAAGTCCCCATATCAAATCCTTCATAACAAGCAATTACAAAGATTTCTTGAAAGTCTTGATTATATTTTATACTTCTACCTTAATCTCAGCCATATTTGCAAGCCTTTTACATGATAGACTCAAGAAAAATCCTCTACCTTAGTCTATCCGACACATTTCCATTGTTGCAAACCTTTACATCTTTTGCCACATAGCAAGCTATTTTAAGTATTTTTTATTCTGTTATTGAATGTATCAAAGAAAATTCAAATTCCCACATGAAAAACTCATGTCAAATCTTTTGAAAATTGTTTTATGAAAAATATTACTAAAAATTGTTTTGCTTTGGAAATTATTTTGAGGAGTTGTTGAAATCACCGCCTCTTTGTTTTGGGAAAACGGTTTGAAGAGGAGCATTTGGATTTGATGAAACTACCACCTCTTTGGATTTTGAAAGATTTGGATCTGTTGATTTGTAAAGCTCAAGGTTACTTGTCTTGATCAATTAAAGGTTCTGCCTTTGGAAACCCAAAAGTTAAATGGCATGATCTACCGTACTTGGGATTTGGAAGAAAAAAGAAAAGAAAAGAAAGAAGTGAAAGCTACCGTACTTGGGTTGTGTCACGTTGGTGTAGAAAATGGCATGATCTCTCCCAGCTAACCAAGCGACTGAACAGGTTAATGGATTTCCTTTACATGTCTCTCCATTACATTTCCATCCAATTCATCCTTTTTCACTTTCCACACTCCCAGATAACCGGACGATACATGCACCAAAATTAGTGGTCCTGATCGAGAGCCAAAAGTGGAGGTTAATGTTCGCTTAATATTCCAAAAGGTACGTAAGAGGTTAATGTTTAGTTGCAGTTTCTATCTTTAGATTTCTTTTAGAATTCCCAACTTTTAATTTTCGTGGATGATGCGGAAAATATGTTCATTTGATGAATTATTTTTCAATTAAGAAATTGAAAATATGTTCAAACAGAAGACTTTTCTAGAGAATTTTACAAGTCTTTGCTTATATCAAATCCTTCATAACAAGCAATTACAAAGATTTCTTGAAAGTCTTGATTATATTTTATACTTCTACCTTAATCTCAGCCATATTTGCAAGCCTTTTACATGATAGACTCAAGAAAAATCCTCTACCTTAGTCTATCCGACACATTTCCATTGTTGCAAACCTTTACATCTTTTGCCACATAACAAGCTATTTTATGTATTTTTTGCAGGGAAGACGACCCAATGCCTTTATATTCTAAAAAGACAAGTAACCTTCAGCTTTACAAATCAACAGATCCAAATCTTTCAAAATCCAAAGAGGTGCTAGTTTCGAATCCAGATGCTCCTCTTCAAACCGTTTTCCCAAACAAAGAGGCGGTGATATCAAAAACTCCTCAAAATAATTTCCAAAGCAAAACAATTTTCAGTAATATTTTTCATAAAACAATTTTCAAAAGATTTGACATGAGTTTTACCCATAAATATAAAACCCGACCTAGCCCGGGAGTTGAAGTGAGACCCAGGCGACCTGGGGCCTCGGCCGGGTTTTAAATAGTCTAAACTCGGGTGACTCGGTATAACCCGGGTGAAACCTGAACTCTTTTTTTCCTTTATATTTTTGTTTAATAAACCCAAGAAATTTAAAGTTAATTTGTGAATACTTGGTCTCACATATTTTTTTTATAGCCTATACCCCATAAAATGTTTCTTAATCTTTTCATGTGGGATAACTATATTTATAGTTTACAACTCTATGAAATGTTTTCCCATGAAATTTTTCTTATTTTTTCTACGTGGAATAACTATATATATATCCATAAAAAATACAGAATAATTTCTTAATTTTTTCATGTGGGATCACATGTACATATAAAGACTACATACACCTGTAGTTTCTTAACCATTCAACAGCCCAAATACTCAGCATTATTCGTCCCTAGAATGGCCTAAAGGACCAAATTCCTTTCCAAAATTATAGTATAAACTAAAAAAGAAAGAGATTTTATTGTAGTGTTTTTATTGTTAATTATTGTTCATCAACGTGGATTTTAATAGTGAATTTTTTGAAATTTTCAATTTGATTTGTTATTATCTATTTTTAGGTCCCCACACAAAAAAATCAAAAAATAAAAAACATTGTCGGAAGAAAACCAAAAAATATATAGCAGTGAAAAGAGGACACGGGGGCTCCCAGAAAATGACCAAAGATTGGTTGAGGAAGTTCAAAAATACAAAGATTAAAATTTGACAGTATATTTTTGACTGATGAAGGCTCTATTGATAAAGAAAATTCAATTTGAGGAAGAAAAATTTAAAATTGGATGTTTAAGGAACCAATTAGAATTTGTTTAAGGTCTAATTGAATTTATGGTGGGTTTAATTACAAGAAAATTTGATTTTTTAAAGTTTTTAGGCTTTAATTGGAAGAAATTAAAGTTTAGGGGTCACATCACAATTTTTAATATTTAATAAGATTTAACTTGGTCAAATCAAGGACTTAATTGCGTAAATATTGAAGTTTGATGGGGCAATTGGGGACTTGATTGAAGAAATCCAAAACTAAGGACCAAACTTGAAAAGACGTTAATATAGGGGCTGAAATTGACTGAATGAGAGGCTAAATTGAAGAAATTGGAAGTTTGTTGAACAATTGAGGGTCAAAATGCACAAATTCAAAACCAAGGATTAAAGTGAAAAAGGGGACTAACTTCAGAGCTAACATTTAAATTTGGCTGGGATGCAATTGAATTGATTATTAAAACCAAAATCTCAATTGAGGACTGATTTGGAAACAAAGATTTTTTGGCGTCATTTTCTTTTAAATTAAACAACACATTTTGTACAAAATAACGTCGTTTCATTCACTGTTATAAAAAAAGACAGACGAAACGATGCCATTTTGATGGCACTACTTGCCATCTTCTTCACCTAGACGCGTTGCAAGCAGGACAAGAAGGTTTTTCCCCCTTGTCGCACCCTCGCAAGAGCGCGGCGTTGCGGCGACCCTTCCCAAGAGCAGGGAATGATGTCAGGGTCTTTGTTTTGTGAAAAAGGGAGTCGCTACCTAGTATTATAGTCATTAGAAAACATAACTGGTCTTTCAGAGATTCTAGGGTAAGGGACTAGTTGCGTAAAGAGAAGGTTTTAACACCCCTAGTACGCCCTATCTAAGATAAACTGTTTGGTGTTTGGTTTGCCTTATAATTGCTATGGTGTTGATGTTCTCTAATCCCATCAGTTTTTCTGATGTGTTTGCTTGCCTGAACTTATGATGTTCACTATTATATGTTAAGGTTGTAAAAGAAAACTAATCCAAACAACCATTTGTTTTATAGCAGTATAGAATGATGGAGAATGCTCTGTGTATTAGAAAATATATGTTCATTCAAAGAGAATATATTTTATTTAATGTAATTTTCCTGTAATTATTTTTAATTTCCTTTTACACTTAGACTACTTATAATAAAAAAGCATAATTATAGCAACTCTCTTATATAAAGTAAATGTTTCCTAATACAAAATACATATAAATTTCTATTTTATTTTCTTTACATGGTATTAGAGTTAGGTTTAATACCCTAACCTTTCTAGTAATTCTTTTTTTTTTCCTGCTACTATCAATCATCATGGAGGAACATCAACCATTAAACAACAATCAATATTCTTTGTACCATTCAGATCATCTAGATATGGTGCTCATCTCAAAGCCTCTTGTATGGTGCACGACCACGATGATTTTGTTGAATGCCAAATCCAAGCTAGGTTTTATAAATGAACCATTTCCATGTCATTGAAACAAACAAGCTAGATGAATATGCCTTATGGAAAAAATACAATAATATGATTTTTTTTATCCTTAATTCACTCACATAAGACATTGCAGACAATGTTATTTTTTCAACCACAACACAAGAAGTATAGAAAGACCTTAGAGATCGTTTTTCACAAGGCAATGCTCTTTGTATTTTTCAAATTGAATGAGATATTTCTTACCTTACTCAAGGTCATATGATTGTTACGGCTTACTACATAAAACTAAAAAAACAACTATGGGATGAATTGGAATCCTATAATAATACCATCTATATATCCTATAAGAAAAACCCTGGTCATTTTCAAACCCAGTGAAAATTCATATAGAAAGAAAATAAAAAATAACAAAGTCTAATCTCTAATTAAATAAATATCAATGGATGAAACTAAAAAAAAACATGAGCTTAAAAGTTGAAAAAAACAACCAAGCAAATTCTAGAGAATCTCCTAAACCTGAGTTAATCTTCAAAATCCGCAACTCATGAAATCCTCAACCCATGCTTAATCAATAAACTCAATTTCCAACCAATTTAATGTTGAAGGATGAAATTGAAAAAAAAAATTAAATTAAAAAATTTATCACAGTAGAAAAAATAACAATTAAAAGAATATAAATCAAATCTTGTAGGAAAAAGAACTGAAGGAGAATGAAATCCTAAAAAATTCAATTTTAAAAACCATCTCAAATAAAATAAATAGCAATAAAAAAAATGATGATCAAATCTGATAGATAAAAAAAATTTAAAGGAGGATGAAATTGAAAAAAAATCCAATTCTATAAAGATGGACCAAATTGGAAGGAAAATCAAATTAAATAGTTGCTTTGAAAATTTGAAGGGTTAGATATGGAAATCAAGGAGAAAAGAAAAAAGAAATTGAAAAAAAAGTTGAATGAACCAATCCAAAGATCTGTTGGCCATACACTTTGACCAGGGATGTAGAGGCTATCGAGATGACTCGAATGCCTACCCAGAAGCCATTGTTTGATTGCCAACATCAATATGTGCAATGCACATGTGAATCCCTTTGTTTTATTAATATTAATATTTGTTAAATAACTAAATTACTTTTAAATTAACTTGATTACGAAAAAAACAATGATAAAAATACAAAAAACCCATAAATATCAGTTAAATAATTTTTGCTTAGAAGGATATATTTTTAATTAAGAATAGGGAAATATAGATTTTTTTAAAAAAATAAAGGGACAAAATAACAAAAGAAAATATTAATTTTGTGAGATGATATAAAGTAAAAACATTACCTCTTTGATGATGTAGTGCATTATACCTTTTAAAAAGTGATTTTTATTTGAAAACATATTAAAATAATATTTTTACATATTATTTTTTTGTTATTTTTAATATTAATATATTAAAATTATAAAAAATACTAAAAATATAAATAGTTTTTAAGACAAATATATTTTTAAAAAGTATATAAAAGCATTACACTTCCAAACAGATCTTTTAATTTTTATTTATTTAATTTTTTTTTGTTAATGGTTATCATGAATTTAGATCGAAGCAGGATATGTTGTCCTGGCATGGTCACTGAATTGTTGATGAGAAATATATAAGCACCAGTCGTCGACAAAAAGAATCATTAGCTTCAACTTTAACTTTACACGTGTTGGTAAATGATATCATGTCTGCTATTGGATATTCCTGCGGTATTTGGATTTATTTTCGACCTATTTTTTAATTTTATTATCCTATTTGTTTTCTTGATTAAATTAATAAAATTAAACACAAAATAAAAATACAAATTTCTAATTTAATAGAGTTTTATTTGGAAAAATATATTAAAAAATAATATAAATTCATTAATTAGATTTTGCATAACTCCTTAAGTAGTTTTCATGATTATTTGACAATTTACAATTATCATTGATGATTAATGCATCGAATTGGCACCTATTTTTCATTAAGTTTTTGCTACTAACTTTAACGTTGATTATGGCCAAAATATTAATTAAGAGTTAATTATAATTTAGTTTTTGTAGTTTAATAAAAACAATTAGTTAATCTTCGTGGTTAATTTTTAGAAATAATTATTTAATCCCAATATTTTGTATTCATTTATAATTTCATCCTTTTTGTCCATGCCATATTCGTTTTCATTTTTTTTGATTTTTTATTTTAAGAAATAAGTACTTAGGATAGAAAGTTTGATAATAAAAGGCATTTTCTGAAATAAAATACTATTAAATTAAACATGGTAAACACTAAAACATTAATGATTTAATTATTTTTTATATGACAGCGATTAATTAATTAATTTTAATAAACAATAAACACTAAATTCTAATTAATCATTAATTAATGAAAAACATTTCTGATACCCTCTTCTATTTTGATGTAGGCATCGAGTTATTGCCTCATATTTTGCATGCCTCCTCGAATTGGAAATTAGATTGCATTTTAAGGCCTATGTTAATTTGTTTTTTTTTATCAGAGTCAAAAGATTTGCAGTCTTATATTAATTATTTAATTTTCTTATGATATAATTTATGTATCAAATAATTATTTCAATTAAAAAAAATTTAAAATTAATAATTTCAAAAATTATTTTAAAACTCACTAACACGTTCTCTTTTTAAACTTCAATTTTTTTTAATAACCATTGGTTTATATTAATTTCCTAACGCATCCGTTTGTAAAAGAAAACACTTTGTCAATGTCCATAATAATAATAATAATAATAATAATAATAATAATAATAATAATAATAATAATAATAAAACAATATAAAAAATTGATTTAGTATTTTGGTCAAATAGTGTGGAGGACTAGAAAACCAACATGTGATAAACTTTCATCTCAGCATACTAAAAGCTTAAGATTCCATAGAAAAAACAGAAGGAATCTCATAGAGCCACCCAAGAGAGACTGGTAGGAATCCAACTTTGAAATGATATTCTTTAAGATATTTCATTTTGAGATATTATTCAATACAATTGGATTAATAAATATATTTTACAAAAATATTTTAGAAATAAAAAATAAAAAATATTGTTTCTGAAAATATAGCATCTCTTTTCTATATTTTTATTTTAAAAATACAAAAATTCACTATAAAATTATTTTAAAAACAAGTTTATTTTTATATGTTTATTTTTTTAATTAAATATATTTTTGGTTCTATTATTTTTGTTTCTATTATCACGGGACAATAACTAAACGATAGCTAATAAAACGTTGATACACTATCTTTTTAAGAAACTACCAGTGAGGCTCGAAGATGAAATCTTTATATACAATGAGTCTCTTTCATGGTTTTGTGGATTCAAAGAATTATATAGTCGGATACTTCCTCTCCAATTTCCCAATGACATTTATTATTATCAATCTTCCCGTTGACTAAGAGATAAAATGCAAGGGCACAAGTGGTCTAGTACAGACAAAGGTATACTTGAAGAAGTGTGGGCTTATATATATAAGACAACTTAAGAAAGACCCCACATCATCCTGAAAGGTCAACTATAATGATGCATAAAGCTCTCTCCAGGCAGCCTACTAACTCTTAAAGTGGATTGCAGACTAAGGAAGATGGCTACTGCACTCTCTGATATTTTGAGAGTCACATCTAGCTTACTTATGCTTATGCTACTAATGTTTTGCATGGGAGCAATTAACTTGGAGGCCCAAGTTGGGAGCCTTGCTCCTGATGAAGGTACATATATATATTTTTAATTTGGTTCAGATGGGCAGATTCTTTAATGTTTAGAGGAAGACATACACTTGTAATGCCTTCTTCTAGCAGGAGTTTTTTTATCTGCAAAATCCTCACTGCATCATATATACTCTTCGATAATGCAGTCATCAAACTTGATTGTATTGCCGGATTCTGTAACCATGTTAGTAATGGCATCATGCATTGATTTTCTTACAGAATTCTGTGTTTTTTGCAAACATTTCTTGGCAAGGCATTGTAGAAGCCACCAACTAATCATCCCAGAATTAGAAGTTGAGATTTAATTTTGATTTATGCAGTGGAAGCTCTACTTGAAGTAGCAACACAACTGGGCAAAAAAGGCTGGAATCGCAATATGAAACTGTGCAATGATACAATTTTACCTCCAAAGCCAGATGCTGACAATAAAGTTGTTTGCAACTGCTCATTTCCTGGGGGTGTGTGCCGCGTTATTGCCATGTATATCTCTTCACTTACCACTCCATGCTTTTATTTTCAATTTTAATTTGAGGTCTGAAGGATTCTGTTGGGGCTAGTTCAGGGAATGGAGGAATAGTTGTGGTGTATAAAGTCTCCTCAGAAACCCCATTTCGATAGTTGAATTTTATATTAAGAAATTCGGATAAATTCATTAGCAGTAAAATTATCTAAAAACAAGTATGATAAGGATCTCAAGGAAAACTTAATCATTCTGAAAATGTAGTGAATAGCAAAGAAGGATCTCCATCAAAGAAAATTGAGCAATTGTCAGAAGTTTAGGCTTAAGAGTTTGAAGAAAAGCCGAGCTTGTTAGAGAATAATATAAATTATATCTTGGAGTCTCATCTAACAGTTTAAACTTTAGGGTTGATATAGTTATTTGACTTAAAAACAAAGAAAATTAAGCATTTGTTAGAAGTTTAGGCTTAAAAGTTTGAAGAAAAGCCGAGCTTTTTAAAGAATAATATAAATTATATTTTAGAGTCTTATCTAACAGCTTAAACTTTAAGATTGATATTGTTATTTGATATAGAAATAAAGTTTTGTTGATTAAGTGATTATGAGTTCAAATGTGTTAGAGAATAATATATATGTTAAAGCTTAAGTAAAAAATTTGGTTTTCTATTCCATTGGCTGTTTGTAGTTATGTTTTATACTTTAGGGTTGATATGATTGTTGATTTGCAATGGTTGAAAGTTTTGAATTCGTACCTTGTATTGAGGAATTGATGGGTCCATGTGTTCTTGCAATGCAGATATCTCAAAAGGCAAGATCTTGATGGTAGTCTCCCAAAAGCTATAGAGAAACTACCACAACTTAAACATCTGTAAGCAGTGCTTCAAATTACTACATTTCTACAGATTGAGCACCGTGAATTTGCATCGAATGATTCGATTTTATTAGAATTATATCTCCTCTGCAGAGATCTCTGGGCCAACTACCTGAGTGGCAATATACCATCTGAATGGGCTAATATCAAGCTGGAGATATTGTAAGAAAATACTGCATTCATGTTTTCTAGCCAAGTAATTGCTTACTCATAATTAATAGATTGTATAAACAACAGGTCTATCGGCGTGAATCACTTGACAGGAAAAATCCCTAGCTATCTGGGAAATATTACCACACTTAGATCATTGTATGCATTTTTCTACTAGTCAATTTCTTGTCTTTTAATTTTATATTTAAATCTGTTCAATTGTTTAGTCAGGAGTAATCCTGAGAGTTGGCATTTATGCAGGAACATTCAGAACAACATGTTTTCTGGAACTGTTCCCCCTGAGCTTGGAGGCTTGGTTAACCTGGAGAATCTGTCAGTTCATTCAACCTTTTGTATAGAAATTAAGTCCTAACTGATTATTGAATGCTAAGTGTTTTTCTCCTTTTGTGATTGCAGAACTCTCAGTGCCAACAATCTCACTGGAGAGTTACCCCAGGCTCTCATTAATCTTACCGGATTGAAGGAACTGTAGGTTCTCATTTCTCATGGTTATTGTGTATCATACTCATTAGTTGCAGTATTTGATATTACAGATGCATCTCTTTACTCTCCAAGTTTCATGATTCTGTGTTTTCCGTTCGGCGAATGCAGAAGGCTTAGCAGCAATAACTTCACTGGAAGAATACCTGATTTTATTCAGAGCTGGAAACAACTTGATACATTGTACGTGCTAGTTTCTACCGCAAGCTCTGAATCTCATCACTGAAGCAGAACCCTAATCCCCCTTTAATTTTGTATTAACAGAGAGATCCAAGCTGGTGGTTTCACTGGACCCATTCCTTTGAACATCTCTGTCTTGACTAAGCTAACTGATCTGTAAGATATTTGTTTTAAATTTATGGTCTCAGTTACAACTTTTATCCCGAACATCTCACATTTTTATGCTGTCTAATATTGAGCAGAAAAATAAGTAACTTACTTGGAGATGGTTCAGAGTTTCCCCACCTAGAATCTATAAAAGGCATTAAGTATCTGTGAGTTATTCTTGCAGCTGATACTCTCATATCAGGATCATATTTAATTTACAACACAGCTTATATATTTAGCTTACATGAAATTATTGTATATTGCAGGCTGTTGAGCAACTGCAACTTGTCAGGAAATTTTCCCAAATATTTGATCGGAATGGCACACCTGAAAATTTTGTATTCACTCTGTCCCTTATACATCATCCATTCTGTCATTCATCTACATGAAGATTGATGTGTGAATCTCTTGGATACTTAGAGCTGCTGATTTTAGATTGCAGCTAAATTAGTATTTGTAAATAACTTTAAATGTGAATCTCATGGTCTTTACCCTCCTTTTCTTCATCTTTTCGAAAACAGGGATCTTAGTTTCAACAGATTAAATGGTTCACTTCCAGAAAAGTATGAAGGCCTACAAAGCTTGGAGAAAGTGTAAGTATACTATATTATATTACCTTCTGAAATTAATGTTTTCCATATGAAAACATAGTTATTAAACCTAGACCGGGTAGACAAGTTGACCTAGAAAATCTAGGACTCGGAGCCGGACTAGGATTGAGATTCTAGTTGAACCATACAGAAATTAATTTGTTTTAATAAAAATGTTGACCAGAGCTGACCTGATGGCTCAATCCTTTTTTCAAGTTATTCTCAAGGTCGAGTATAACAATTATGATGTTAAACTTGTCCTCCAGAGTGTCACGACCCGAATCCCGGATCCATGACCGGCACATAGGCAAGGTTCCCCTCCAAGGTTCCATACCTATGCGAACCCAAACTTACACACAAACTTATCCTAACTCAATTAGAGTTCAACGCAGCATTAATAACAAAATCAACTTCATAATATAATCGAATTGTCTTAATACAAGAGTTAATATAATTCATAGTTTTGGAGCACTAACTTGACATAAAAGGAAGGTACAAATTACAACCAAAAAGCAGGTTCGGAAGGTTCAACAAAAGTAACCTGCTATTAAGCTATAAGCCTGAAAAGAATAATAATGAGAGGGTGAGTTCAACAACTCAGTGAGTAGATAATGTTCAATACACACACACGAGGTAATACAGTAATGAGAAATATATATACAAGTATGGCTCTAGGTTCTTATATGAAGGTTTCTCAAATAGGCCATAACAAGAATATCATATGGTAAAACTCGTCAGAAAATCAAAATGCAATGAGCATGAGGCTCCGTACTGTGGGATCATCAGTCCACACAGGTTGGTGACTTCCCCGACCAACTAGGATTCAGATACGATGTGCACAAAGACTAACACTACCTTGTTAGCATGAGTATTCTGACTGACATACCATAGGTTCATAATCATAATCTAACAAACATATTCATATCTCAAAGCTCAACTCATGACATCAATCAAATGAGGAGCTATCAATTCAGAAGTCAATTCAAAATATATGTTGGTTCATATCAAGAATTCAGATTCAATAATTGATCATGCTTTATCATAACAAGGATAATAATCAACATATATATTATCAAGAAGCATGATTCAATTCATATTAACAAATCAAATATTTATACTATTTCTCATGCATATGGAAAATTATCCACTCACCTGACTCGAAAGCAACAAAACTCAAAGCTGATATCGAAGAAAATCCTACTGACGTCCCGTCGGTAGAATATCAGGATTATCTGAATATAAAGGAGACATATTTAAGAATGACTCAAAAGAATATATATAACCTATTTAATACACTTATCTAAGGGTGTATTCCATGACCCTAAATGTTTTTGAACTAACTAGTTATCTTTCCTAAAAACCCAACATTTAACGGTTTTCCCGAAATCTAATCCATAATAAAACAAATAATAAAATTGATAATAACTCACTAAATAACCCTCAATTATTCATCAAACCAATATGAAAAAGGTAATATTACAGCTAGGGACTAATCTGTAATTTATCATATTTTTAAGGGTCAAATTGCAACTTTTGTCAAATTGGAGGACCAACTAAACATATCATAAATTCATGAATATAGTGGAATTATGTCCATAATTAATCCTCATTTCTGTCCAGATCATCTCATTATACTCCAGGGACCATTCTGGAATTTTACCAAATTTTTAGTGTCAAATTGTAATTTTTGTCAAATTGGAGGACCAAATTGAAAGTGTTAAATTTTCATATCTATACAGTATTCTGTTCAGAATCTCGGAAAATGCTCCAGGGACGATTCTGTAAATTTTCCAAAGTTTGGGGACTAAACTGTAATTTTCCAAAATTGAGGGACCAAACCGAAATTTTGTCATCTTCAACCTCCAATCCAGAATTTTAACAGAAACCTACAGTTCTCCCCTGATTTTTAACTCAAAATTCACCATTCAAACAAAACTATAACTCAAAATCATCATCTTTCAATTCAATCTCTCAAAATCAACCAAATAATCAAATACCCACAACAATCAACCCATAACATTCAACTTAAACCATCAATCAAACCCAAAACACAAACTTCATAACCCTAACATTTATCAAAACCGAAATTAAAGCTTAATTAACACATATTTATACATAATCTTACCTTTTTACTTATTTCCTCCAACTCCTTTCTATTTCCTTTCTAATTTCCCTCTTTTCTCTTCTTCTTCTTCTTTCTCCCTTCTCCCTTCTCTCTCACGGTTTTTCACTCAAAATATGCAGATCTCTTTTTTTTTTTTTTCTATTTATATTTCTTATGTTTATCTAATTACTACAATACCTTTATTTATTTACACTCCAACTTTTAAGCCTCCAAGGGCTTTATTGTATTTTCCTACTCATTTATTCAAAACATCACACAGAGTCTTTTGCAATGATAGCCTTGGACAAATGTTCAACCAAATGACAATTTTTTTTTTTTGATTTACGTGGGGTGTCCGGGCCAGCTTGCGCGCATCACGACTATTCCCCACGGCCCACTGGACATCCTGCAAGCCCAGGAGCAGGTAAGGCACCGCGGGGGTGACAGGCGTGCACATAGAGGGTCGAACCCGGGACGGGGGCGGAACAAGTCACACGGTTGACCACAGCAGCTAGACCCTTAAGTGCACCAAATGACAATTCTTACTTTCTGCATAGGTATCTTTCAAGGAACATGCTTACAGGGGCCATCCCAAATTGGTTCCACGGAGCAAATCCTCGCTGGTATGTTAGTTTTTTCTTAATTTCCGTATATGAATTATGATTTTTGAGATTTTTGTTCGTAATATATTTTGTTTTTACTCAGTTAGAATTATTGAATATTTTATCCATTACCTCTCGCCTGAAAGATAGAAATGATCATCAACTTCAGTTCGCCTTTATTGTAACATTCTCAACCCAAGAGCTTAATCGTGAACTTCAGGTTTCCCTTATCCTATAACAGATGCGTGTCTGTAGGTTTAATAACATGTCCTAGTCTTTGAAGAGCTATACTGATGAGAAGCTGATAAACAAATGATCCTTCCCAGTTTCCAGATAGTTTTCAGTACAGTTGTGCATGAATGATCAAACTATCTCCAAGGTTTCATTTGGTTATTGTCCTTTCTGTCCAAGCTATACTGATAGAAAAGATAAATACAGTAGGGACAAAAATGGTTTTGTTGCGGTGATGAAGATGAAGATATAAAAATAAATTTTTCTCTGAGATAATTTTAGATTGAATTTTTATATCTTAAAATTAGAAAAGACATGAGGTGAAGACATGTCCTTTCTGTCCCAACTGTCTTCATCTCTTCTGTCTATTCATCTTTTTTGTCTTGAGATGGTAACCAAAAGCCAACCGATTGCAATATCTTCCAAGTATCTGTCTATAATATGTGCATGCGATTTTCTTAATGTTTAAGAAAGCTATCTTTGTGTGCAGCGAAATCGATCTTTCTTACAACAATTTTACTTCGGAAGCAAAATGTAGAGAAACACTGTAAGATTGATTTCATTTTCCTTGCCTTGCCTTTGATTTTGAAAGTCTGCTTCTTCTTACATCACCATTCACTTCATAACCTACAAAACTTAACTCTTCTTGTCTTGCCAGAAATCTGTTCAAAAGTACTTGGGGAGGGAACTATTCGTAAGCTTCTACTTTGATAAATATCTAAAACATAGATCATTTTATTTTCTTCTTCTCTGTCATTTCTTTTACATAAGCTGATGATTCCAGGAAACCTGTTGAGTGCCTGAGTGCTTGTTCTGAAGGTACTCTTAAATTTGTAAAGCTATCCGCTTTTACATTTCACCTGGAAGTAGACAGAAAAATGATGCAGGAACAACCTGTCAGCCTAGACTATATATTTATTTCTATATTCCTTGGATCATAGCATCTCAGTCATAAACTCAATGGTCCTTTTGCGTGTGGCTACCCCATCATGCATCCGACCACTAGGATTTCCATCCCAAGAGGAAGATGATGCTCTGCATCCTCCTCCTCTGTAAAGAAATCGAATCTAAGACCTTCAACTGGTGTAGGAATAAACAACCAGTTGATCCCAAAAGCCTAGACAAATGTTAACGGACAAACTTATTCACTAGATAATACTGTCTCTGTCATAAATATAAAGGTCCTATTATGTGTGGACCATCCCATCGTGGCCCTATAACACCTTTGTGCGGGCATTTACATTGTGGGTGCCACCATGATTTCCACTCTAGGAGGAAATGGATGCTCCTGCATCACAAAATCTTAATTTGCTTTTGTGTTTGATTGTTTCTGTTCTGTTTGGTCCAATTTAGCAGACGGTCTGATCTTAACATTTCTTGTGTTATAATTTGTTTAATCATATCGGTGGCCATAAACATTTTTATTTCTATATATAGAGCGATATTCAGTGCACATAAATTGTGGGGGACCAGAAGCCACCATTGGAAACACCATCTACGAAGCAGATGATGAGCCAGGAGGTGCTGCAAAATATGTGTCTAAAAGAGAGGATTGGCAAATAAGTACCACAGGACATTTCTGGGATATTGATTCTTCCTTGGATAACTACATAGCACAAAACAAGTCCATGCTCAGAATGGACAACTCTGTATTGTACACAAATGCACGCCTCACGCCTTTGTCTCTCACATACCACGTTCCCTGTCTGGTAAATGGGAATTACAAAATCAAGCTGCACTTTGCAGAGATAGTAATCAGGGATAACAGATCCTACTACAGTTTAGGAAGACGGATAGTTGATGTTTATATTCAGGTATCTATTAATTAAAAGATCATAGATTCATTCCTTATGCAATAGGTGACAGCTTAATTGAAGAATTGTTCTCGCAGGACATTGTTGTGCTGAAGGATTTTGATATAGTGAAGGAAGCGGGAGGGGTGGATAAGGTATACATTCATAATTATACAGCAGCTGTAACCAATGGAGCTTTAGAGATCCGCTTTCATTGGGCTGGGAAAGGAACCACAACGTCTCCCAAAAAAGGAATATATGGTCCTCTAATATCAGCCATTGATGTGGAATCTGGTAGGTTGACATATAATGGAATGGCATTGTAATGAAGGAATAATTAGTACTGTGATCTGACAATACTTGCTCTTGTTGCAATTCTATTTCTGCCTAGACTTCAAGCCACCTAATAAAGGCAGGAGGAAGAGATTCATTGTCGCTGGGGCCGTGGTTTTGTCATTATTCCTCGTTTTCATACTTCTATCTGTTGGGCAATTCCAGAACTCAAACACACACACATTTACGTGGTTCGGCAACTTGCCTACTCCACGGAGCTGCTGGTTTGTATTAATCACTCAAAGAAACAATACAAACAAAGGAGGAGGAGAAAACTCTTCTCAACTCAACTCTACTCACTCAAGCTCTCTCTACTGCTCTCTCTTCTCTCTGTGTTTTCTTCTTATCTGCGTTCTTCACACTCTGACAATCCAGCTCTTCACAGAGCATACATATATATTAAGCTAGGAGTGAAGGGCATAAATCATGCCATGATTTATGCCCATCGTTTGTGTCCTCCACCATGTGCCAAGTGGGAGATTAGGTATTCCCACTTGCATATGGTGGGACATTGTTTGTCTCCACTAACTAACAATCTCCCACTTGGAGACAAACAATGAAATCATCATTTATCCTTGAAGACCAACTGAAGTTTTACACAACTTCAGTTTATCGAGTGTAACTCCTTTGGTTAACATGTCAGCTGGATTCTTGCTTCCACAGACCTTTTCTAGCATCAGTTGCTCATCGTCTAGCAATTGTCGGATGAAGTGATATTTGATCTGAATGTGCTTAGTCCTGGAGTGAAATGCTGGATTCTTGGCAAGGAAGATTGCACTCTGACTGTCGCTATACAAAGTACCCTTTCCATTCATCTTGCCCAATTCTTTCAGGAAACTCTGCAGCCATACGATCTCTTTTGCAGATTCTGAGACTGCAACATATTCAGCTTCTGTTGTTGAAAGAGCGACGATCTTTTGCAAGGTAGAACTCCAGGAAACAGCAGTACCTCCTAGAGTATATACATATCCTGTAGTGCTCTTTCTGCTATCAACATCTCCTGCTAGATCAGCGTCTACAAAACCTTCAAGTTTCAAACCACCAGCTGTGAAGGTGAGACATGTCTCCGATGAACCTTTTAAGTACCTCATGATCCATTTCACCGCCTCCCAATGCTGCTTTCCAGGATTGCTCATATATCGGCTTACAACTCCCACTGCATGGGCAATGTCTGGTCTGGTACAGACCATAGCATACATCAAAGAGCCGATAGCTGAGGCGTATGGAATCTTATCCATGTATCCACATTCTAGCTCAGTTTGTGGTGACTGGTCTTTGCTGAGCTTGAAATGATTCCCCAGAGGTGTACTTACTGGTTTAGCATTATCCATACTAAACCTGCTGAGAACCTTCTTGACATACTCTGTTTGTGAAAGCTTTAGTATGCCTTTGTCTTTATCTCTGATGATTCTCATGCCAAGTATTTGTTTAGCAGCTCCCAGATCCTTCATTTCGAACTGTTTTGACAATTGTTGTTTCAGCTTGTCAATCTCCTCAATGCTGGATCCTGCAATCAACATATCATCCACATATAATAGTAGAATGATATAGGAGTTGTCAAAATGTTTGACATAGCAACAATGATCAGCCTGGCATCTTGTGTATCCCGAACTACACATGAAGTTATCAAACTTCTTGTACCACTGTCTTGGAGCTTGCTTCAAGCCGTATAAGCTTTTCTTTAGCTTGCAGACTTGTTTCTCCTTTCCTTGTATTTCAAACCCCTCTGGCTGTTGCATGTAAATGTCTTCCTCTAATTCTCCATGAAGAAACGCTGTTTTTACATCTAATTGTTCAAGATGTAAATTCTCTGCTGCTACTATCCCCAGAACAACTCTGATTGTTGTGAGCTTCACAACTGGAGAAAATATCTCAGAATAGTCAATCCCTTTCTTTTGTTGAAACCCTTTTACAACAAGTCTTGCCTTGAACCGTATGCTTCCGTCATGCTCAGTCTTTACTCTGTAAACCCACTTGTTTTGCAAAGCCTTCTTTCCTTCAGGCAGTGTGGTTAGCTCCCAAGTCTTGTTCTTCAGCAACGAACTCATCTCATCCTTCATGGCTAACTCCCACTTGCTTGAGTTTCCATCTTGTAAGGATTCTTCATAACTTAGCGGCTCACCACCATCTGTCAACAAAATATAATTCAGTAGAAGTGTGAACCGTTGTGGGGGCTTTACAGTCCTTGAAGACCTGCGAACATAAACAATTGGTTCACTTGGCTCTGCATCTTCTTGTGTAGTAGTGGGAACAAATGTGCTTGAATCTTCTTGTAAAGACTCTTTAGTTTTGTTCTGCTCGGTAACATCGGGAAGGCCTTCTAATCTTATGAATTCAGATTTTTGTGGACTTGTATCTGAATCAGCCATATCTGTTTCTACACTTGATCTGTCTTTGTAGAAAACTTTCTCATTGAAGATCACGTTCCTGCTTCTGATAATCTTTCTGTTTTGATCATCCCAGAACCGAAATCCAAATTCTTCATCTCCATAGCCAATGAAGAAACATTTCTTGGATTTGGCATCTAGCTTGTTGCGAGCATCAGAATCTATATGCACATAGGAAACACACCCAAAGACCTTTAAATGAGAGAGTTGTACCTCTTTTCCTCTCCATACTTCCTCGGGCAATCTGAACTCCAAAGGAACTGATGGTCCACGGTTGATCAAGTAAACTGCAGTATGAACTGCATCAGCCCAGAATGTTTGAGGTAGCCCTGAATGCAACCTCATGCTTCTAGCTCGTTCATTGATGGTCCGGTTCATTCGTTCAGCAATGCCATTCTGTTGCGGTGTGCCTGGAACGGTCTTTTCCATTCTGATACCATTAACAGCACAATACTCTTTGAAACCTCCATCAATGTATTCTCCTCCGTTATCAGATCTTAAGCATTTCAACTTCAAACCTGATTCAGTCTCAACCATAGCCTTCCACTTCTTGAATGTTTCAAACACATCAGATTTATTTTTCAGAAAGTAAACCCATACCTTTCTGCTGAAATCATCAATGAAAGTCACGTAATACCGAGAACCTCCAAGAGATGCTACTGGAGATGGTCCCCATAAATCTGTGTGTACCAGTTCTAGCTTTCTTGGTCTTAAGGTCCTGCCAACCTTTAAGAAACTGATCTTCTTCTGTTTTCCAAGAACACAGCTTTCACAAATGTCTAGATCAACATTTTTAAGCTCTGGCAGTTTTCCCTTCGACTGAAGTATCTTCATCCCCTTTTGACTCATATGGCCGAGTCTATAGTGCCATAGCTGTGCTTGATTTTCTGCTTCAGTAGAGGCAATAATGTCTGCAAATCTTGTGGTCATATACAGGGTGCCGGTTTTCTTTCCACGAGCCAAAACCATTGCTCCCTTTGAGACCTTCCACATACCTCCAGAAAAAAGGATTGAATGACCACTCTCATCAAGTTGTCCGACTGAGATCAACTTTTTCTTTAGTCCAGGAACATGCCTTACATTTTGCAAGTTCCATGTAGATCCATTCATTGTCTTGATCTGCACTTCTCCTATACCCACAATCTCCATTGGTTGTCCATCGGCCAGATAGACTACACCGTGATCTCCAGCAACATAGTTTTGCATCATCTCATGGTGTGGTGTACAGTGGAATGAAGCACCAGAATCAAGAATCCAATCATCAATTGGACTTTGTACAGCAAGAATCAAAGCGTCTTGCACCTCATCTGTGGTAGCGTTTGCAGAGTCAGCTTCAGGTTTTTTCAGTTTTGTGCAATTCCTCATGAAATGACCAGGTTTGCCACAATTCCAACATTCAACCTGCTTTCTGGGTCCAAACTTGCTTTTACTTTTGTATCTTGATTTGGATCTGCCTCTGGATAAGCCTCTATCCTGTCTCCTCCCTCGAGTGTTAATGTTGAGAGCTGATCCTGAACTTGAACTTTCACCTGAGTCTTTCCTTCGCACTTCTTCAGCTAAAATCAAGTCTCGGATGTCATCATATTTCAGTTTGGATTTTCCAGCTGAGTTGCTCACGGCTGTCCTCATACCTTCCCAACTGCTTGGAAGTGAAGCTAGCAAAATGAGTGCACGGATCTCATCATCAAACTCAATCTCTACAGATGACAATTGATTTGTGATAGTATTGAAGTTGTTGAGATGCTGTGTAACAGAGGTGCTTTCTGTCATCTTCAAGTTGAACAACTTCTTCATCAGGTGCACTTTATTATTTGCTGAGGGCTTCTCATACATCCCAGACAAGGCTTCCATCAATTTTGCAGTGGATTTTTCTTTTGTAACATTGTGAGCAACTCTTCTTGACAATGATAGCCGGATAATGCCCAAAACCTGTCTATCAAGAATTTGCCAATCGTCTTCTGGCATATTCTCCGGTTTGCTCCCCAATAAAGGAAGATGAAGTTTCTTCCCATATAAATAGTCTTCAATTTGCATTTTCCAATATCCAAAATCTGTTCCATCAAATTTTTCAATTCCCGCGGCCTTTATTTCATCTGCCATTTTAAATACGTCTCGGATTTGAATCTGTCAAATCTGACCTTACAGATGTGTCCGGAACGGCCAAAAATATTGGAAACGACACTGAGATCACCCAAATCGGACTTTGGATGGCTCAGATATTGACAATCAAAGTTTTGGATCAACAAACGGTGCAGATGAAGCCGCGTGTCAGGCCAGAATAGTGTCCGCGAAGCACTGAATCACAACCCAGAGTGATGACGTGTCTTTCTGACGTGTCGTCCACGTAAGCAATACGGGACCCACTTTGATGACGTAGCAGACACACGCGTAATTTCTGCTGACGTGGCTTATGATGACGTGTCTGCTGACTGGTCTGATGACGTGGCGGATGACTGTGCAGAATTGCTGGCGTGGCTGCTGACTGGCTGCTGGCGTGGCGGGTCAACCCGGTTCAGTTGCAGACAATCGGGTGAAGAGGACGCGTGGAGAGCGTGGCGCGAGTGGTCGCGCGTGGGCAGTGCTGTCGTCGGCGCGTGTTGGCGCGTGCGGGCATGAAAGACGTCGGTTCTTCTCCGGGTTTTCACCAGTGAATTCTTCGCTTCTTCCTCTATGCGATGGTAATGTCAAAAACACGTTTTGAGAACTTTGATTTTTGAGTTTGGATCAAACACCCTCTTTTTCAAGAACCTGGCTCTGATACCAGTTGTTGGACAATTCCAGAACTCAAACACACACACATTTACGTGGTTCGGCAACTTGCCTACTCCACGGAGCTACTGGTTTGTATTAATCACTCAAAGAAACAATACAAACAAAGGAGGAGGAGAAAACTCTTCTCAACTCAACTCTACTCACTCAAGCTCTCTCTACTGCTCTCTCTTCTCTCTGTGTTTTCTTCTTATCTGCGTTCTTCACACTCTGACAATCCAGCTCTTCACAGAGCATACATATATATTAAGCTAGGAGTGAAGGGCATAAATCATGCCATGATTTATGCCCATCGTTTGTGTCCTCCACCATGTGCCAAGTGGGAGATTAGGTATTCCCACTTGCATATGGTGGGACATTGTTTGTCTCCACTAACTAACACTATCCTCTCTCTGGTGGAAAGGTTATTTGGGAGGAAGGAAATCGAGGGATCGAGGTACAGTTGATACATTTATTTGATTTTGCAAATTCTAGTGAGGAATCCAGTCACTATAATAACACGGCAATAAACAATTATCTACATCTTATTTGCTGCACGTCTATCCATGAATGTATATATTTTTCAAAGAATTATCTCAATCTGAAGGTTTAAGCCGTTTGGCGAAGCTCAAGGAATGCTTTTATATTAGTAATCTCTAACAATGGTTTTTTCAATGGGAATTGGCAATCTCAATGTTGTTTACTTGTAGGACTGCAAAAACTATCTGTGTTCTTCCTTTGATGAATCATTCATGCAGAACAACTAATATATACATATCCTCTTTGTTCCTTGGGTAGAACTTGTTGGGTTAGATCTGCTAACTGGTATCTTCACCTTCAGACAAATCAAAGCTGCAACGAATGACTTTGATCCAGCAAACAAACTTGGAGAAGGTGGTTTTGGCTGCGTGTACAAGGTATAGTACAGATTTTTGTTTTCATCTAGCTACTTGTCTACTATATTATTTCTTTTTTCTTATCGAAGCATCAAGGAATGGTTAAGTGAACTTATTTTCTTTGTCTAAAATTATTCTCATTATAGGGAGTATTATCAGATGGCTCTCGGATTGCGGTTAAGCAGCTTTCAGCGAAATCAAAACAGGGGAATCGTGAGTTTGTGAACGAGATAGGCATGATTTCTGCTTTGCAACACCCAAATCTTGTTAGATTGTATGGATGTTGCATTGAGGGGAAGCAATTGTTGCTGGTATATGAATACATGGAAAACAATAGCCTTGCGCATGTTTTGTTCGGTAGGCCTCTGATCACTTCCCCATAGTATCTTATGTAAAGTAATGGGAAAGAAAACAAGTTCTTTTAATGGCATATAAATGGAATTAGTGAAGAAGAAATTGATGGGTTGGGTTATGCATGATGATTACAGGGACAAAGGAAATCCCGGCAACGAAGCTAGACTGGCGTACAAGGTAGAGGATATGTGTAAGTATAGCGAATGGTCTGGTTTTCCTGCATGAGGAGTCGGCACTCAAAATTGTTCATAGAGACATAAAAGGTACCAATATCCTTCTTGACAAGGACATGAACGCCAAGATATCTGATTTTGGAATGGCCAAGCTTGATGACGAGGACAACACCCACATCGACACCAGAGTTGCTGGAACAATGTGAGTTTCTGATATTAACACAAGTGGTTTATTGAACAAACTGTAAGGAAAACACACAAGTATTGTCGTTTATCTAAGATAGCTTTTAGTCTTAAACAGTATGATGCTGTAACTGGGCTCAAGTGCCGATGGAAGGGGTTAGCTTCAAAATATGTGGTAGGCAGGCATCTAGGGTTCAAATCACACACCGCAGGGTTCTCATGGATCAGGGTTTCCCCATCTATGGCTGTGTTCCTCTAAGACTAACCCTTGCAGAGGTTTAGCCTGGTTCACATTATCATCCAGGGTTCGACATCCTGTTTAGGCTGCAAGAAATACAATTTTGCCTATCGAAAACAAAAACAAACAATAGACATTTAGCATTTTTTACATGTTTTATTGAAGCAAACTAGTAAAATGTCTGAGTTATTCTTTCTGTGCAGGGGATACATGGCACCGGAATATGCATTATATGGTTACTTAACTTACAAGGCAGATGTATACAGCTTTGGTGTTGTAGCATTGGAAATTGTTTCTGGGATGAACAACGTCAAATTTAGGAGGGATGAAAATTTTGTATGCCTTCTGGATAGGGTAAGTTATACCCATTTAATCTCTTAATTGTCTGTTAATGTTTACTCTTAGTCAGCTATATATCTAGGTTTTTGTTTTTGGTTATTTCAGGCTCTATATTTACAAAAAAATGGGGACATAATGGAGATGGTTGATCCAAGATTGCGGTCTGAATTCAACAAGAAAGAAGTGGTTAGAATGATCAATGTAGCCCTGCTATGCACAAATCAGTCTCCAGCACTTAGACCTACAATGTCTACAGTAGTGAGCATGCTTGAAGGAAAAACTGATGTCGAGGAACTAGTCATGGTTCCAAGCACATTGGGTGATCCATCAGGGTATGCTACGGCCTTACATAACAAGTTCGCTCAATCTTCTGTCAATGGAAATTTAAGTGAAACTCAGTCCCTCGTGAAGTCATCAGAGGGACCGTGGACTGCTTCTTCCTCTTCATCAGCCCAGGATCTTTATCCAATTAGTAGCTGATGCCACGAACCACAAATTTTTTATCATGAAAAATCATGAATAAGAAACAGATTAAAACTAAACAGTCACAAAAGTAATTTTTATAGTTAGTGTTTATATCCTACAGTGAATCGTTACTGTATATATCCTACAGTGAATGGAGTGATTATATGTAATATTGACTTTATTTATGCAAAAATATATATTTTTATTTATAATAATAATTATTATTTAAGTTTGATTAATAAATCTAGAGTAAATATAAAATTTTGAAACATAAATACTTTGTAAATGAAATTATAAAGTAGTTATAATTATGAGTATTTATAGCTATTGCATTAAAACATTGTTTCTAAATATTTATAGTCAGAGTTGTAAAACTGATATATATTATGTTATTTTTTTATATAAAATGAATAATAATTACAATAAAAAAACTTGTTACTGAAAAGCTAAGTTAAACCAGAGTTGGATTCCTTATTTATTACGAGAGTGTTTAAGAGTATGATAGTAGTTGCGGTTCAAAGTATTTTTCGCTTGGAAATGTATCAAAATAATATTTTTTACTTTTGAAAAATTATTTTTGACATTAACATATAAAAAAATCTAAAAACATAAAAAAATTAATTTTAAGTAAAAAAAATTAAATTTTTAGAAAACACGATTTCTACCGCATTCCTAACCACCGCTTCCATCTATCATGGAACAATTGTTCCCATTGAAAATCAATCCAATTCGGTGATAAGTCTCCACATAAAATCATTCATAAGAAGCCTTATTATATTTTATACTTCTACCCTTATCACAGAACCTTTACAGTTTATAGACTCAAGAAAAATCCTTTACCTGTGGGGAAGTCTATCCAACACATTTCCATTATTGCAAACCTTTACATCTTTTGCCAGATAGGAAGCTATTTTCAGTATTTCTGATTCTGATCCTTGAACGTTCATTTTACACAATTGAATCATTTTTAACTTAAATTAGAATCCAATTACATATTTTTTTAGGAGGGAGGGTAATTGAAAGGCAAAGGATTAAAGTGAAAAAAACAGGTAAAATAGGTAATGCCTTTTAAATTGGTTTGTGAAGTTCATTTTAGTCTCATGTCTTTTTTATCTATTAGGTAACTGGTTTATCTAATTGTCAAAAATTCAATTTTGATACGAAACTTTATTTTTTTTAATTTTTTTTCCAGTTCTTTTTGGGTGAAGGAGAGAGAGGGGATCGTCGGATTCCAACGTAGAGAAAGAGAGTTGTTGATGGAGATGATTTTGACCACCAAAATATAATATTTTTGTGTCAAATAGTTTCGTATAATAAGAAGAGTTAAGATTATGTGTTGTTTTATCTTGAAAACACCTACAAAAACAAATATGAGATCGAGAAGAATTTTGATTTCGGGTTGATTTCGAGTTTTGGGGTTTTTTTTTGCATTTTTGGAGGCCATAGATTGGTTTAACAAGGGTTCATAGGATGTTTTCCTAAGTGTTTTGGGTAAAAAATATGTTGAAAATGAGTTTTTGAGTGAAAAAACACTAACCCTATTTTTCGGCCAACTAGTTGCCGAATTCTACGGGGCTCCGGATGACGCATCATTGTTTTTTTTCTCCAAATAATTAGAACAGATGACAAGTTGTCTGCCTTTATTAACTTAAGAAAAATGATTAAAGGCCCCCGCATGTGAGCTTGACCATGCAGGTCCGCACGCTTGTCCTTTCTTATCTTGATCTCATTCTTTTTTTTAATTAATACTTCTTTTTTATGTTTTTTTTTTAAATAATTTTTAAATTTATGTATTAATTAATAGTACTTCTCAATGATTTTTTGGGGCTTATTTAACCTTTTTTAAATAGCGATAATGTTTTTTTATTATATTGAGTGTGTTTAATTTTTTAAAAGGTTATTACAATGCATCTATTATATATATATATATATATATATATATATATATATATATTTATTTTTTATAATATTTTTAATATGTGCAGCTCTGCATAATATTTTTCATAAATTTTATATGTGTGTCGATTTCTATTAGAAATTAATTTTAATAAACAAATTCATTAAACACAATTAGGTAAATAACCCATGTTGAGATATTAAATATCTTGATCTACATTTATCTCTCAATTTTCCAATTATGTTTTTATTTATCATTAATGTTTATTTATTTATTTACACAATAATTCATGATTTATTTAATTTAATGCATGCATAAATTTTTTGATTTACATCTATGATTTTTTTAATATAAAAAAACACGTTGAAAAATACTACAAGTTTATTTATTTTTTATCATGTATTGATGTTTTCAATTTTATCCTTATTCTTATGATTTTTTTTTTCCTTAACCTCTTTGTAAAAGTTTTATTATTTTTAATTTTCCCCTTTAATCCAATTTGATAGTGTATTTGTTTTTTCATTTTGGTCCTTATTCTTTTGATTATTTTTTTTATTTGTTAATATTTTTGTTTTTTTCAATTTAACTCTCAAAGTGAAAATTTATTGTTGCCCTATAATTTATTTTTTATTTTGATTTTAACCCTTTTTTTAATTGATATTTTCTATTTTGAAATTATATATATATTTTAATTGATATTTTCTATTTTGAAATTTTATATATATATATATATATTTAAAATTTTATTATTCAACGTTTCATTTCCCAACTATTGGGATCATTAAAGACTCGATGTTGCCCTGCTTGCTTGTGCTTAAACAAGTTCAGGATCAGCACCCCCAATGCCTAAAAGAATTGATATGGAAAAGGTCCTGAGTTATTGGAACATTGAGTCAAGCCGGAGCAATTATTTTTATATTTTTATTAAAACGTTGTAGTTTTGAATTTTTATAAAGTCAGGGAAGCTCAATAAAATCAATTGAATTTTATAAGATAAATATCTTTTTCAATTTAATTTAAAATTTAATCTAATTCAAGCACTGTAATTTTCTAAGATAAATCTGAAAATCATTTTAGTATAAAATATGTTTAGTATTGTAGTGTAAAATATTTTTTAATAAAAAATATATTAAAATAATATTATATATATAAATAAACAAAAAACAATTTTAAAAAAAAAAATCACAGAAAGCTTTACAACTATATGCTGGAAATACAAAAACTCTTAACCCTTTTTGAAGGGAAAAAAATGGTGAAAGGCAAAGCCCATGTGTTCCTATTGTATTTTCACCTTAGCCCGTTTTTACAAGATAATGGGTCCATGGAGTTCTTATTTTTATTATATATATATATATATATATATATATATATATATATATATATATATATATATATATATATATATCTATATAGTTGTGGTTGAATTTAAATTTAGTTAAATTGATTAATTTAATTAAAAAAAACTTGGGTCAGATTCTAAGTTTTCCATGTTAATATGTCATATTAAGCAGTTTTAATAATTATGCACATTACAATAAACCCATGACTATATGCAGTTTAGAGGCTTCTCGATAGAAGTATGGACTTGCATTTGACCCCATCTAAAACAAACCTCACAAATGACAATTCTATTTTATGAAGCTTAATGGAATTTTATAGATTGATTTTTATAATTTTAGAGGCTTTTTCTGTCATAGATAATACATATTATTATTATTATTATTATTATTATTATTATACTATACTTTAATAAAATGTGTGGAAAAACGTTGTGCAGTACTATATACATAGATTTATTATTATACTATGAACCACATTATAGACATAGAATATATGCACCGTGGATGACATTGTAACATCAGGAGGGCGTTATCTTTTTTATTTTTAATAAAAAAATGCTACAGAATTTCTTTTTTTAGTTAAAAGTGTTGTCGGGTCTGACTTGGCTGCCAACCCAATGCTATTGGGTCCGACTACCAATAGCCTTGAGTCTAGCTGCCTAGCTGGATCCAATAACATTGGGTCTGGCTCAGTAACCAGACTCATAATATTGGGTTTGGCTCGACAACCAGATCAATGATATTTTTATATTTATAATATTTGCTTCTTTTTTTTTTTCATCCAATGCATGTTTGTTTTAATTAATATTTACACACACACTAAACTTAATCACGTTTTCTTTGTCATATTTGTTTTAAAAGTTGTTTGTTTTTATATTATAAAAGTGTATTTATCTTTAAATAACATTATATTAATGTATTTTTTTTATATAATTTTGAGGTATTATTGTTAAAAATAAATAAAAAAACTTATTTGAACTATTTTCAAATAAAAATTACTCTTAAAAAAATATTTTATACCACAATTTCAGACCTAAGACCATTGGTTCAGCTCCATAGCCAGACCCAATAGTATTGGGTGTGGCTGCAGAGTTAGACCCAAGGTTATTGAGCTCTCTTCAGAAGCCAGACCCAATATTGGGCCTAGCTCGGCTGTCAGACCAAAGGATATAGGGCTTGGCTTGTCAGAAAGACCCAATGCTATTAAGTCTGGCTTTACAAAAAAACCAATATTTTTGAGTCAGGCATTCTCGCTAGACCCAATATCATTTGAGTCTGGTATGACCGTCAGATCCAAGGCTATCGTTTTGACTCTATAACCAAACCCAAGAATATTGGGTCTGGCTTAGCCGCCAGACTCAAAATACTTAAAATATTCTCTATACTCTTCATATTTGTTTTACATTTGAAAAACAATTTGTTATTGACCCGTTATAGAACGCAAGCCAATATACTAGTATCTTATTAAATCGTGTTTGTCTTTAATATTTTTTAATTTTGTTATTTGTTTTCTTTCACCATCCTAAATTAAAAAAAAAAACTCTAAGCACTTGACCTATTATTCAAACTTAATCGACCATTAATTAATTCGAAATATCAGCACCTTCCCAATTAAATATTATTTTAGGAGCTTAGAATAACATCTTTTTACTTCTATTTGTTCTTTCAAAACAAATCAAAAAGTACGATTCCAAGAAGAAGATAGAGCTAGGAGGATAAAATAATAAAATGATGTTGTGATCTATAGATTTCTTATTTTCCCAACTAAAATTGGAAACCACACTCCTCATTTTAAAAGAAAAGAAAAAGGGGGTATTTGTAACAATAATAAATATTACATTTCAAAATATTTTTTATTTAAAAATATATTAAACATATATTTTTTATTTATTAAAAATTTGAAACAATTTGATGTAAATTAGATTGTCCATGGAGTTCTTAAAATCGCAGCAAAGAGCTAGAACAGTCAAGCATTAGATTCATGTAAATTCTTTGATCCCCAACGGTCACATGAGTTATGTCAACTATAGTTGTCAAACGTGATCTCTAGGATATGAAAAGAAAAGAAAAAGTTTGGATTTGCGCGGAGGTTATTAAGTCAATTATTTTTATTATTAAACATTTGCTCCTGAACAATGAGAATAGTCACAATTTAGTCCTTCAACAATTTCAATAAAATCCTTGCTACCTTTGAATGGTTTTAATACTGTCTTTCCATCCATTTCACGATGTGTGTGCTGTTGCTTGAATGATGATGAAGAATGCTCTATGTGCTAGGAAATATATATATGTTCATTCAAAGAGAATATATTTTATTTAATGTAATTTTCCCTGTAATTAGTTTTAGTATTTTTTTTTTACATTTAGACTCTTTATAATAAATTAAATAGCATAATTATAACAACTCTCGCAATATAAAAAATACATCCAAATTTCTATTTTATTTTTTACATTGATATTAGAGCTAGATTCAATATAAAAAATACATACAAATTTTTATTTTATTAATTTACATTGATATTAGAGCTAGTTTCAATACCCTAGTCTTTCAATATTTTGGTCAAATATTATGGAGGACTAGAAAACCAACGTGCTAAATTTTCATCTCAGCATATTAAAAGCATAAGAAAACACAAGGAATCTCATAGAGCTACCCAGGAGAGACCGGTAGGAATCCAACTTCGAAATGATATTCTTTAAGATATTTCATTTTGAGAAATTATTCAATGCAATTGGATTAATAAATATATTTTAAAAATACAAAAATAAAAAATAAAAAATATTGTTTCTGAAAATATGTAATTTTTTCTTTGTATTTTCTATTTTAAAAATATAAAAATTCATTGTAAAATTATATTAGAGACAAATTTATTTTTATGTGGCTATTTTTTTTAACTAAATATATTTTTAGTTTTATTGTTATTGTTTCTATTATCATTAGATAATAATTAAATATTATCTAATAAAAAACGTTGATAATATTTACTTATACAATTATAAAACGAGTGGGGCTCGAATATGAGATCTTTATATACAATGAGTCTCTTTGATGGTTTTGTGGATTCAAAGAATTATATGTGAACGTAAAATTCTTCTTTCTTATAGTCGGATACTTCCTCTCCAATTTCCCAATGATATTTATTATTATTTTTTGACCTACCAATCTTCCCGTTGACTAAGAGATAAAATGGAAGGGCACAAGTGGTCTCGTACAGACAATGGTATTCTTGAAGTGTGGGCTTATATATATATATATATATATATATATATAAGACAAGGTAAGAAAGACCCCACATCATCCTGAAAGGTCAACTATGATGGTGCATAAAGCTCTCTCCAGGCAGCCTAATAACTCTTAAAGTGGATTGCAGACAAAGGAAGATGGCTACTGCACTCTCTGATATTTTGAGAGTCACATCTAGCTTACTTATGCTTATGCTACTAATGTTTTGCAGGGGAGCAATTAACTTGGAGGCCCAAGTTGGGAGCCTTGCTCCTGATGAAGGTACATATATATATATATATTTTTAATTTGGTTCAGATGGGCAGAGTCTTAATGTTTAGAGGAAGACATACACTTGTAATGCCTTCTTCTAGCAGTTTTTTTATCTGCAAAATCCTCACTGCATCATACTCTTCGATAATGCAGTCATCAAACTTGATTGTATTGCCGGATTCTGTAACTAATAATGGCATCGTGCATTGATTTTTTTACAGAATTAATTCTGTGTTTTTTGCAAACATTTCTTGGCAAGGCATTGTAGAAGCAACCAACTAATCATCCCAGAATTAGAAGTTGAGATTTAATTTTGATTTATGCAGTGGAAGCTCTACTTGAAGTAGCAACACAACTGGGCAAAAAAGGCTGGAATCGCAATATGAAACTGTGCAATGATACAATTTTACATCCAAAGCCAGATGCTGACAATAAAGTTGTTTGCAACTGCTCATTTCCTGGGGGTGTGTGCCGCGTTATTGCCATGTATATCTCTTCACTTACCACTCCATGCTTTTATTTTCAATTTTAATTTGAGGTCTGAAGGATTCTGATGGGGCCAGTTCAAGGAATGGAGGAATAGTTGTGGTGTATAAAGTCTCTTCAGAAACCCCATTTCGATAGTTGAATTTTATATCAAGAAATTCGGATAAATTCATTAGCAGTAAAATTATCTAAAAACAAGTATGATAAGGATCTCAAGGATAACTTAATCATGCTGAAAATGTCGTGAATAGCAAACAAAGGATCTCCATCAAAGAAAATTGAGCAATTGTCATAAGTTTAGGCTTAAGAGTTTGAAGAAAAACTGAGTTTGTCGGAAAATAATATAAATCTTATTTTGAGATCTCATTTAATAGTTTAAATTTTTAGGATAAAATGATTATTTGACATAACAATATAGTTTTATTGACCAAGTAATAATGAGTTCGAATCTTATCACTCTTATTATTCTATTTGATAAAAATTAAGCATAAAGTTACGTGAATCTCGAATCTCAAGACTTTCATTTTAGATGTGTGGTAGAGAATGGTGTAAATTTTTTAGCATAAGTAAAAATTTGGATTTCTATTCCATTGACTGTTGTAGTTATGTCTCGTATTTTCTTGACATATGATTGTTGATTTGCAATGGTTGAAAGTTTTGAATTCTTACCTTGTATTGAGGAATTGATGGGTCCATGTGTTCTTGCAATGCAGATATCTCAAAAGGCAAGATCTTGATGGCAGTCTCCCAAAAGCTATCGAGAAACTACCACAACTTAAACATCTGTAAGCAGTGCTTCAAATTACTACATTTCTACAGATTGAGCACCGTGAATTTGCATCGTATGATTCGATTTTATTAGAACTCTATCTGCTCTGCAGAGATCTCTGGGCCAACTACCTGAGTGGCAATATACCATCTGAATGGGCTAATACCAAGCTGGAAATATTGTAAGAAAATACTGCTTTCATGTTTTCTAGCCAAGGAATTGCTTACTCATAATTAATAGATTGTATAAACAACAGGTCTATCGGCGTGAATCACTTGACAGGAAAAATTCCTAGCTCTCTGGGAAGGATTACCACACTTAGATCCTTGTATGCATTTTTCTACTAGTCAATTTCTTGTCTTTTTTATTTTATTTAAATCTGTTCAATTGTCTAGTCAGGAGTAATCCTGAGAGATGGCATTTATGCAGGAACGTTCAGAACAATATGTTTTCTGGAACTGTTCCCCCTGAGCTTGGAGGCTTGGTTAACCTGGAGAATCTGTCAGTTCATTCAACCTTTTGTATTAGAATTTAAGTCCTAACTGTTTATTGAATGCTAAGTGTTTTTCTCCTTTTGTGATTGCAGAACTCTCAGTGCCAATTATCTCACTGGAGAGTTACCCCCGGCTCTCACTAATCTTACCGGATTGAAGGAACTGTAGGTTCTCATTTCACATGGTTATTGTGTATCATACTCATTAGTTGCAGCATTTGATATTACAGATGCATCTCTTTACTCTCAAAGTTTCTTGATTCTGTGTTTTCCGTTCGGCGAAAGCAGAAGGCTTAGCAGCAATAACTTCACTGGAGGAATACCTGATTTTATTCAGAGCTGGAAACAACTTGATATATTGTACGTGCTAGTTTCTACCACAAGCTCCGAATCTCATCACTGAAGCAGAACCCTAATCCCCCTTTAATTTTGTATTAACAGAGAGATCCAAGCTGGTGGTTTCACTGGACCCATTCCTTCAAGCATATCTCTCTTGACTAATCTAACTGATCTGTAAGATATTTGTTTTAAATTTATGGTCTCAGTTACAACTTTAATCGTGAACATCTCACATTTATATGTCGGCTAATATTGAGCAGAAAAATAAGTAACTTACTTGGAGATGGTTCAGAGTTTCCCAACCTAGAATCTATAGCAGGCATTAAGTATCTGTGAGTTATTCTTGCAGCTGATACTCTCATACCAGGATCAATTTAATTTACAACACAGTATATATTTAGCTTACATGAAATTAATGTATATTGCAGGATGTTGAGCAACTGCAACTTGTCAGGAAATTTTCCTATATATTTCACCAGAATGGCACAGCTGAAAATTTTGTAATTTACTCTATCCCTTGTATATCATCCATTCTGTCATTCATCTACATGAACATTGAAGTGTGAATCTCATGGATACTTAGAGCTGCTGTCTTTAGATTGCAGCTACATTATTATTTGTAAATAACTTTCAAAATGCATTATGAACCATGGTCTTTACCCTTTTTTTTCCCCTTCTTTTCGAAAACAGGGATCTCAGTTTCAACAGATTAAATGGTTCACTTCCAACAAATTATGATGGCCTAAAAAGCTTGGAGAAAATGTAAGTATACTATATTATATTACCTTCTGAAATTAATGTTTGCCATATGAAAGCATAATTATTAAACCTAAACCAGTCAGACAACTACTCCAAGAAAATCCAGGACTCGGAGCATGACCATGGCCAAGATTCTAGTTGAACCATACAAGACATTGAACTGTCAAACCTATTCAACCTGGCCAAACCCTGTCCAAACCTGATCGGGTCAATATCTTATGAAAAGAATGGAACAAAATTAATTTTTTTAATAAAAATGTTGACCAGAGCTGATCCGATAGCTCAATCCTTTTTTCAAGTTATTCTCATGGTAGAGTACAGCAATTATGATGATAAACTTGTCCTCCAGACAGTCTTTTACAATGATAGCCTTGGACAAATGTTCAACCAAATGACAATTTTTACTTTCTGCATAGGTATCTTACAAGGAACATGCTTACAGGGCCCATCCCAGATTGGATCGAGAAAAGAGATACTCGCTAGTATGTTAGTTTTTTCTTAATTTCTGTATATAAATTATGATTTTTGAGATTTTTGTTTGGAATATATTTTCTTTTTACTCAATTAGAATTATTAAATATTTTATCCAGATTATCCTTCCCAGTTTCCAGATAGTTTTCAGTACAGCTGTGCCTTGAGATAGCAACCATTTGTATTTGGTTACAGTGACGAAGATGAAGATATAAAAATAAATTTGTCTCTGAGATAGTTTTGGAATGAATTGTTTTCTGTTAAAATAAAAACAAATGTGAGATAGCAGCACTTCTGTCTATTCATCTCTTCTGCCTTGAGATAGCAACCAAAAGCTAACCAATTGCAATATCTTCCAAGTGTCTGGCTATAACATTTGCATGCAATTTTCTAAAAAATTCAGAAATACTGGCTGAATGTTTAAGGAAGCTATCTTTGTGTGCAGCGAAATCGATCTTTCTTACAACAATTTTACTTTGGAAGCAAAATGTAGAGAAACACTGTAAGATTGATTTCATTTTCCTTGCCTTGCCTATGATTTTGAAAGTCTGCTTATTTTTACATCACCGTTCACTTCATAACCTACAAAACTTAATTCATGCTGTCTTGCCAGAAATCTGTTCAAAAGTACTTGGGGAGGGAACTATTCGTAAGCTTCTACTTTGATAAATATCTAAAATATAGATCATTTTATTTTCTTCTTCTGTCATTTCTTTTAAATAAGCTGATGATTCTATCTGGCCAATCTTTCCAGGAAACCTGTTGAGTGCCTGAGTGCTTGTTCTGAAGGTACTCTTAAATTTGTAAAGCTATCCGCTTTTACATTTCACCTGGAAGTAGACAGAAAAATGATGCAGGAACAACCTGTCAGCCTAGACTATATATTTATTTCTATATTCGTTGGATCATAGCATCTCAGTCATAAACTCAATGGTCCTTTTGCGTGTGGCTACCCCATCATGCATCCGACCACTAGGATTTCCATCCCAAGAGGAAGATGATGCTCTGCATCATCCTCCTCTGGAAAGAAATCGAATCTAAGACCTTCAACTGGTGTAGGAATAAACAACCAGTTGATCCCAAAAGCCTAGACAAATATTAACGGACAAACTTATTCCTATTTTCACTAGATAATAAATATAAAGGTCCTATTATGTGGGCATTTACATCGTGGGTCCCACCACGATTTCCACTCTAGGAGGAAAGGATGCTCCTGCATCACAAAATCTTAATTGTTTCTGTTCTGTTTGCTCCGATTTAGCGTACGGTCTGATCCTAACATTTCTTGTTATAATTTGTTTTATCATATCGGTGGCCATGACCATTTTTATTTCTATGAAAAGAGCGATATTCAGTGCACATAAATTGTGGGGGACCAGAAGCCACCATTGGAAACACCATCTACGAAGCAGATAATGAGCCAGGAGGTGCAGCAAAATATGCGTCCAAAAGAGAGGATTGGCAAACAAGTACCACAGGACATATCTGGGATGTTCCTGCTTCCTTGGATAACTACATAGCACAAAACAAGTCCATGCTCAGAATGGACAACTCTGTATTGTACACAAATGCACGCCTCACTCCTTTGTCTCTCACATACCACGTTCCCTGTCTGGTAAATGGGAATTACAAAATCAAGCTGCACTTTGCAGAGATAGTAATCAGGGATAACAGATCCTACTACAGTTTAGGAAGACGGATATTTGATGTTTATATTCAGGTATCTGTTAATTAAAAGATCATAGATTCATTCCTTATGCAATAGGTGACAGCTTAATTGAAGAATTGTTCTCGCAGGACATTGTTGTGCTGAAGGATTTTGATATAGTGAAGGAAGCGGGAGGGGTGGATAAGGTATACATTCATAATTATACAGCAGCTGTAACCAATGGAGCTTTAGAGATCCGCCTTCATTGGGCTGGGAAAGGAACCACAACGTCTCCCAAAAAAGGAATATATGGTCCTCTAATATCAGCCATTGATGTGGAATCTGGTAGGTTGACATATAATAGAATGACATGGTAATGAAGGAATACTTAGTACTGTGATCTGACAATACTTGCTCTTGCTGCAATTCTATTTCTGCCTAGACTTCAAGCCACCTGTTAAAGGCAGGAGGAAGAGATTCATTGTCGCTGGAGCTGTGGTTTTGCCATTATTCCTCATTCTCATACTTCTATCCACTCTTTGGTGGAAAGGTTATTTGGGAGGAAGGAAATCGAGGGATCGAGGTACAGTTGATACATTTATTTGATTTTGCGAATTCTAGTGAGGAATCCAGTCACTAAAATAACACGGCAATAAGCAATTTTCTGCATCTTATTTGCTGTATGTCTATCCATGAATGCATATATTTGTCAAAGAATTATCTCAATCCAAAGGTTTAAACTGCTTGGCGAAGCTAAAGGAATGGTTTTATATTACTCTCTAACAATAGTTTTTTCAATGGGAATTATCAATCTCAATGCTGTTTACTTGTAGGACTGCAAAAACCATCTGTGTTCTTCCTTTGATGAATCATTCATGCAGAACAACTAACATATACATATCCTCTTTGTTCCTTGGGTAGAACTTGTTGGGTTAGATCTGCTTACTGGTATCTTCACCTTCAGACAAATCAAAGCCGCAACGAATGACTTTGATCCAGCAAACAAACTTGGAGAAGGTGGTTTTGGCTGCGTCTACAAAGTATAGTACAGATTTTTGTTTTCGTCTAGCTATTTATCCACTATATTATTTATTTTCTCTTATCAAATCAGCAACTTATTTTCTGTCTAAAATTATTCTCATTGCAGGGAGTACTATCAGATGGCACTCAGATTGCGGTTAAGCAGCTTTCGGCGAAATCAAAACAGGGGAATCGCGAGTTTGTGAACGAAATAGGCATGATTTCTGCTTTGCAACACCCAAATCTTGTTAGATTGTATGGATGTTGCATTGAGGGGAAGCAATTGTTGCTGGTATATGAATACATGGAAAACAATAGCCTTGCGCATGTTTTGTTCGGTAGGCCTCTGATCACTTCCCCATAGTATCTTATATAAAGTAATGGGAAAGAAAACAAGTTCTTTGAATGGAATATAGATAGAATTAGTGTTGCAGAAATTGATGGGTTGATTTATGCATGATGATTACAGGGACAAAGGAAATCAAGGCAACGAAGCTAGACTGGCGTACAAGACAGAGGATATGTGTAAGTATAGCGAAAGGTCTGGTTTTCCTGCATGAGGAGTCGGCACTCAAAATTGTTCATAGAGACATAAAAGGTACCAATATCCTTCTTGACAAGGACATGAACGCCAAGATATCTGATTTTGGAATGGCCAAGCTTGATGACGAGGACAACACCCACATCGACACCAGAGTTGCTGGAACAATGTGAGTTTCTGATATTAACACATGAAAAATCCTGAAAAGAAGACATTAACAAACTGTAAGGAAAACACACAAGTATTGTCATTTATCTAAGATAGCTTTTAGTCTTAAACAGTATGATGCTGTAACTGGGCTCAAGTGCCGATGGAAGGGGTTAGCTTCAAAATATGTGGTAGGCAGGCATCTAGGGTTCAAATCACACACTGCAGGGTTCTCATGGATCAGGGTTTCCCCATCTATGGCTGTGTTCCTCTAAGACTAACCCTTGGATAGGTTTTAGTGAATATGCATTATATGGTTACTAGATAGGGTAAGTTAAGCCCTATCTAGTAACCATATAATGCTAAATGAATATACTATTCACATTATCATCCAGGGTTCGAAATCCTATCAAAAACAAAAACAAACTATAGACATTTAGCATTTTTTACATGTTTTAGAGAAGCAAACTAGTAAAATGTCTCTGAGTTATTCTTTCTGTGCAGGGGATACATGGCACCGGAATATGCATTATATGGTTACTTAACTTACAAGGCAGATGTATACAGCTTTGGTGTTGTAGCATTGGAAATTGTTTCCGGGATGAACAACGTCAAATTTAGGAGGGATGAAAATTTTGTATGCCTTCTAGATAGGGTGAGTTATGCCCATTTAGTCTCTTATTAATTGTCTGTTCATGTTTACTCTTAGTCAGATATATATCTAATTTTTTTTTGGTTATTTCAGGCTCTATATTTACAAAAAAATGGGGACATAATGGAGATGGTTGATCCAAGATTGGGGTCTGAATTCAACAAGAAAGAAGTGGTTAGAATGATCAATGTAGCCCTGCTATGCACAAATCAGTCTCCAGCACTTAGACCTACAATGTCTACAGTAGTAAGCATGCTTGAAGGAAAAACTGATGTCGAGGAACTAGTCATGGTTCCAAGCACATTGGGTGATCCATCAGGGTTTTCTACGGCCTTACATAACAAGTTTGCTCAATCTTCTGTCAATGGAAGTTTAAGTGAAACTCAGTCCCTCGTGAAGTCATCAGAGGGACCATGGACTGCTTCTTCCTCTTCATCAGTCCAGGATCTTTATCCAATTAGTAAAAGCTGATGCCACGAACCACAAATTTTTTATCATGAAAAATCATGAATAAGAAACAGATTAAAACTAAACAGTCACAAAAGTACTTTTTATAGTTAGTGTTTCCTGGTATGAATCGTTACTCGTTAATCAATACTTATTATAGTTAGTGTCTGTATCCTATAGTGAACGGAGTGATTATATGTAATATTGACTTTATTTATGCAAAAATATATATTTTTATTTATAATAATAATTATTCAAGTTTGATTAATGAATCTAAAGTAAATATAAAATTTAAAAACATAAATATTTTGTAAATAAAATTATAAAGTAGTTATAATTATGAGTATTCATATCTATTATATTAAAACATTGTTTCTAAATATTTATAGTCAGAATTGTGAAGACTGATATATATTATGTTATTTTTTATAAAATAAATAATAATTACAATAAAAAACCTGTTATTGAAAAGCTAAGTTAAAACCGGAGTTGGATTCCTTATTTATTACAAGAGTGTTTAAGAGTATGATAGTGGTTGCGGTTCAAAATATTTTTCGCTTGAAAATGTATCAAAATAATATTTTTTATTTTAAAAAAATTACTTTTAACATCAACATCACAAAAAAATCTAAAAACATATAAAAAATAATTTTAAGTAAAAAAAAAAAAAGTTAAACAGGAGTTGGATTCATCCTTAACAATTATTCCCATAGAAAGTCAATCCAATTTGGTGATAAGTCCCCATATCAAATCCAACTTGAAATAAGCAAATTGAAGGTTCTGCCTTTGGAAACCCAAAAGTTGCTCCAACAATTAGTGTCTGCATTCTCTAAAGTAAAAGAAGAACCCTCTTTGTAAGAAAAACAAATTTTGATCAATTCCAGATGCTCTTCTTCAAACCGTTTTCCCAAACAAAGAGGCGGTGATTTCAAAAACTCCTCAAAATAATTTCCAAAGCAAAACAATTTTTATATTTTCCCTCCAACTTGGCATTTCAAAGCTTGGGATATGAGTAAATCCAAAATTTATTATGACAATATATTGATAAAGACCGGATCAATGAAAATTAAATACAATACACAAAAAGAAATTAAACCCAGTTTCTTAACCATTCAACAGCCCAAATACTCAGCATTGTTCGTCCCTAGAATGGCCTAAAGGACCAAATTCCTTCCCAAAATTATAGTATAAACTAAAGAAAAAAGAGGTTTTACTGTAGTGTTTTTATTGTTAATTACTGTTCATCTTCTCATATATCAATGTGGATTTCAATAGTGATTTTTTTGAAAATTTTCAATTTGATATGTTGTTATCTATTTTAAAGTCCCCACACAAAAAAAAAAGAAAACAAAATAAAAAAAATCAAAAACATTATCGGAAGAAAACCAAAAAATATATAACAATGAGAAGAGGACATAAAGGCACCCAAAAAATAGCTAAAGATTGGTTGAGAAAGTTTAAAAATACAATGATTAAAATTTAACAATATATTTTTAACTGATAAAGGCCCTATTGATAAAGAAAATTCAATTTGAAGAAGAAAAATTTGAAATTGGATGTTTAAGAAACCAATTAGATTTTGTTTAAGGTCTAATTGAATTTATTGATGGTTTAATTACAAAATAAAATGATTTTTTAAAGTCAATTTAGGCTTTAATTAGAAGAAATTAAAGTTTAGGGGTCAAATCACAACTTTTAAGATTTAATTTGGTCAAATCAAGGGCTTAATTGCATAAATATTGAAGATTGATGGACAATTAGGGACTTGATTGAAGAAATCCAATACCAAGAACCAAACTAGAAAAAACGCTAATAAAATAGCTAAAATTGATCGAATTAGGGGATAAATTGAAGAAATTGAAAGTTTGTTGAACAATTGAGGGTCAAAATGTAGAAATTCAAAACGAAGAACTAAAGTGAAAAAGGCAGCCACCTTCAGAGCTGGCATTTGAATTTGGCAAGGATGCAATTAAATTGATTCTTAAAACCAAAATCTCAATTAAGGACTAGATTGAACAAATAAAAAATTGAGGACTGATTTGGAAATAAAGATTTTTTGGCACCATTTTCTTTTAAATAAAACAACACGTTTTGTACAAAATGATATCGTTTCATTCACTGTTATAAAACATGAACCGATGCCATTTTGATGGCACTGTTTGCCATCTTCCTCTGGACGCGCTACAGGCAAGGGAAGAAGGTTTTTTCCCCTCCTCTCCCCCCTCCCTCTCCCCCATTTTCTTAAAAAACCCGACACAACACACACCCACTTGTGGCCTACCATCATGATGAAAGGGGCAAAGGAGACAAGCCTTGCGGGTGGCTACCCAGTGGCCACCCAACCACCTACTCGTTTGACGTGACTGGACAAGGGTAGGGTGGCTCTCTCCTCCTTTCCTCCTTATAAATACCCCCTCACCAAGAGATGAGAAGGGGGACGAAAAAGAAACATGAAAAAACGGAAGAAAAATCAAAGGATGAAAAGGGACAAAAAAAAAAAGAAATGGAAGAAAACAGGGGATGAAAAGTGGAGAGAAACATAAATGAAGAAGAGGACGAGGACAGAAGAATAGGGAAAAAAAGAGAAAACACAAAAGAGAAGAGAAGGAAGAGAAAAAGAAAACACATAGAGAAGAAGACGAAGAACCACCAATTAGCAAAGCAGCTCCCCAATGCACAATCACCTCGTTTGGAAGAAGAACCACCAACGCCACTGTCAACACCATCGTGAGCCCCACCGCTAGGTCAGCTTCCCCCCTTCCCTCCCATCCTCGTCCTTCTTCTCCTTCAGTTGCTCCATTGTTTGCTTGAACAGTGGAGAGTTTCTCCACCGTTTACTAGGTCGGACCAATTCCGGCCTAGACTAAAATGGCTAGAAGGGGTCCGGCCCAATCCAATAAAAAAAGAAGATATGTTGGGCTGACATCGGCCCACCCCCTATTTTAGGCTAATATTAGCCCAACTCTTTTGGGCCAACCTCAACCTAGTTTCTTTTTGGGCTGACCTCGGCCCAATTGATTTTGGGTTGAAACTCGACCTAACCAGGATGGGCTCCGCCCACATAATTAGGCTAGGCCCATCCCAATATATTTTATTATATAATTATAATAATATATAACATAATATTATATATTAAATAAAAAAACAAACAAAAAAATTCAAAAAATTCTTTCCAAAAATTTGTGATTTTCTCACGGATTTTTCTACCATTTTTTTTTAATAATATTGGTTTATATATTTATATTTGTCGCACCCGACATCGCGGCAACTGTAAAAATATTCTGAAAAAAAAACAGATTTATGACATGTTCTTTTGTATGGAAAGGTCTTGTTTTAGGAGTCACTACCTAATATTATGGTCACTAGGAATCCTAACTGGTCAGCAGAGATTCTATTGTACGAGTTTGGTTATGTAAAGAGGAAGATATTATCACCCCTTAAACGTCTTGTCTGAGGCAAGCTGCATTGCTAGTTCTATCTTAAATTGCTAAAAGTTTGTTGGTTTATGCTACGATGGTTTGCTTGTAATATTCTTGACTCTAGTGTTAGTGAATATTCGACTATGGATAATTCCAACTCTAGTGTTGATAAATATTACGTAACCAAAAATAACAATGAATGGTGTTCATGCCTCTGGCGTCAGTGAATACACCAATAAAATAAATTTAAATTTATGCATGCATATTTTTTTATTTTTTAAAAAATATATCATACATCGGATTTGCATTTCATAATAAAAATCCACAAATTAATTATATAGTAAAATACTTTAAATAAAAAATACAAGAGACTTCCAAATAAATTCAAAAGGGTCCACAAATGTTTTTGGATTTTTTTTTTTTTTGGCTGTGCTGAATTATTCACGTACGCTTGTAACAGTAACAAGCTAATTATATTACCTTTGCACAGTTACAAATGAAACTGAATTTGCAAAGCTGGGAGAAGGAAGGACTTACCTGGTTTGGCAGAGACTTCGCGCGAATCGGCAGACGCTGGGCGAAGCTCCTGTCTTCAAGCTTCCTTCCTGCTCCTTGCTCCTTGCTCTTTGTTTTTTCTGTTATTCTGTTTCTCCCTCTCTTCCTCCTGCTCGTCGTCTCCTCCCCTGTTTTCCTTTGCGTCTGTCTGTTCGGGTGAAGGGGGGAAGTTGGTGCAACCGGAGTCGCGGCTAGCACTGGTCTAGAAGAAGATGATGATGAAGGTGTAGTGTCTGGCCAAAATTTCCTCTCCACTTCTGTTTCGTTCCTCCTGTGTTATTCGTTTTTTTTTCCCCTGTTTTTCTCTCGGTCTTCTCCCTTTTTCTCTGTCTCTCCTCCTGATCGTCGTCTTCTCTCCTCTCTGTTCTCTTGAGTCTCTCTACTCTTTCTCCGTCCCTTCCTTTCTTTTGTTTTCCTCCCTCTGTTCGTGACCTTTTCTGGCTTTTATAAAGCCAGAGGATGGCCTCTGTTGACGTTCATGTGTTCGTGCCTCACGATCGTGAGGAACGAACGCCTTAAAGAAACAGGGGACTGTTCAACGTGGCCTCTTAAAAAAGATAATGGGCAGCTGAGGAGACGTTCATGGGAGATGTGGTTCAGAACGGTTTTGGTTTCCTGTTGAATTGGTCCCTGGTCTGGAGAAGGTGACGAACAGTGGTTCAAAACGGCGCCGTTTGTATCTTGAAAATGGCTATTTTACACTTTGGTCCCTAAACGTTTTAAACTTAACAATTGAGATCTTAATCAGTAATAATCAATTTGTTATTGTGCCCTTGGATTAAATTCAATTGAATCCCTGAGTTATAATGTCATTTACACAACAATCCTGGGTTTCTGGATTATTCAATTTGATCCTTGAACTATAATTTCCTGTCATTTTGCCTTAAATCAGCTTCAAACTTTGTTGTTTCTTTAATTAAAATCCTGATTTCTTTAATTAATCAAATCAAATTTTAATTAAGTCAGTAAACTTATTAATTTTACAATTAAGCTCCTGATTTCATTAATTAAACTAATCCAAATTTTAATTAAATTCTCAAACTTATTAATTCTTCAATTTCTAACCAATTGACTCTCAAATTTGATAATTTCATCCCTGAACTTTGAATTTGTGTTGTCTTAACCCCATTTTCAACTATATATTTTTTTTATTATTTATTCAAAAATTGAGTTATGACAATATTGTAAAGATACAAATTTAGTATTAAAATAGCCATTTTTTTCAAAATGTTACAAGAAAATATATATAAAAACAAAAAAGAAAATAACTTGTTTTCATGCATACAAACAATTCTCTCAAAAAATAAAAAATTCATATCGTACTTTCATATAAAAAAATTAAAAAAAAGTATGTATTAACATTCATTTTGAACTTTAATAACTAGTTTATTAAAACCACGAGAATTAGGCCCATATCTCAAAAATACAAAAACTATTTTGTTTTCCTATAATATCAGAGATTACAAACTTATATGTAAGACATATTCCCAATATTAAATAAAAGGTAGTTCTTTTTTGTTGACAATAGAATAGTTAGGTTTTTACCTGATAAGATAAGAATCTTCTTATTGAGGAGGATTTTGCTTAAACCATAGACAACCAACAATTAGAAAACATGACAATAACTTAGTTTATATATATCAGATAATTAAATGATGCATCTTACCTTAGGTAAGACGTATTAGGGGTGTTAATACCTTCCATTTACGTAACCAGTTCCTGTGCCCGATCTCTAAGATTAGTTAGGGTTCCTAATAACTAAAATATTAGGTGGCGACTCTCATTCCCCTTTTCCACTGATAAAAGACAAGAATGTCCTTTCCATTTCACCACAAGACACCATGAATTCCAAGAGGATGATCGTTGTAATGCCGCACACGTGCAACATGATCTTTAAAATTTTATTTTACACAATTGAACCCTTTTAAGTGCTAATTAGAACCCAATCACATATTTTTTTTAGGGAGGGTTGAATTGGAAGACAAAGGACTAAAGTGAAAAAAAAGAGAGTAGAATAGGTGGCATCTTTTAAATTGGTTTTCATAGTTCATTTTAATCCCCCATATTTTTTAGCTCTTAGGTAATTGGTTCCTCTAATCATCAAAAATTTAATTTTTGTACCAAATTTCATTTCTCTTCTTTTTTTTTTTCGCTTTTTTTGGTGGAGGAGAGAGGGGGTTGCTGGATTCCATTGTAGGGAAAGAGAGTTGTTGTTGGAGATGATTTCAATCACCAAAACTGTAAACCCCGAGAAAAAATAAAGGTTGCTTAGATTGCAAACTAACTACATGAGAAATAAAAATGAAAAAAATCATGCATATGGTTAAATAAAAACGAGAATTCATAAACTTTTGGATATAAGTTTCGAAACGAAATATTTCAAGATATTATAAATCAACCTGAAAATGTTGAGGGTTGGATTAAATTAAAGAAAATAAACTAAACTAAAAGTTATGAGGTGAAATTATAAGAAATGAAAAGAGGTATAACTTAATTATATGAAGAAAAAAAAGATGTGAAGGCTTAAACACAAATAAGAAAAATTATAGAGCATAAATACTCATATTCTCACCAAAAATCTGCAGCAATCGTAAGGAAAAAAAAAGGGAGTTTTGTATCCATTCTTGCAAAATCAAGATATAAACACCAAAATTTCAAGAACCCATCCAAGATTAAAGGTTTATAGATGGAATAAACACTTATGGGCAAGGGATTAACAAGGAAATTGAACAAGAAGAGAAGATGGAGGGCTGACTGTCATTAGATAAGAAAGGAAGGAGTTGAAAATCTTCAACTGGTTGAAGATCAAAACCTTAATTCGTACCAGGTAATAAGTCATTTCAAATTCGATAATGAATTAATGTCTTGATGTGAGTTATAGATTAGGGTTCTTAGACTGGAATTGAGGGAAAAATATTTGTTGTTAAAATTAAGTTAATTCATGTGTGGTTGTGATTGGGGACGTGAAACCATGATAATTTACCTAGAAAATGTAGTTTGTGAAAGTTATGTGTGAAGGGAAGAGGGGGTGACGAATCTGGACAGACTCGTCTCCTGACTTTCAATAAGATTTCGGATAGGAGGATGAGGAAATTAGAACTAGGTTCCCTATAGAAATTGTAGTTTTGAATGTTATCTAACTAAGAAAATTGGTCTTGCTCAATTTGGAGCTGTAGAACTCCAGTTATGGGTTATTAACAAAGACTGGGTCAGGACAGACCTTGTAGAGCAGTAAGTCTGATTTTTTGATGAGCAATTATAACTGTCTTAGGTGCAGAACTGGGTTCTCCTTCCTTCAGAGGACTTGTAGCCTTATCTCTTAGCTTTCCAAAGAGACCATCTCGCTTGAAACGAAGTTCTATAACTTTAGATATAGTTAAAAATCTAAGGAGAGGTCAGACAACAACGATTCAAAAACAAGACAATAACAGTTAGACAGTAACAATCCAAATATTTGTTGATAAGTGATTTTGACTATCTTAGAGGCAGAACTGAGTTCTCCTTCATTCAGAGAACTTGTAGCCTCGTGTCTTAGCTTTTCAACAAAACCAATCTTGCTTGAAAAGGAGTTCTATAACTCTAGATACAGTTAAAATTCTAAGGAGAGGTCGGACAGTAATAGTTCGAGGTTTAAACAGTAACAATTTAAATATAAAGAAAAGAATGATAACCATGGTTGAACAAAGAATGATGATTTAAATAGATGAAATGAGAGAACATACAATATAAAGAAAGGAATAATTGAAAGAAATACTTGTATTGGTTGTTAATATGGTTATTATGAAATATATCCTTGAATAAGGATCACTTATGAGATTATGCATGTGATTACCAAGATGGACCACAAGCGTTGTGTAGTGGCAGTAGCAGGGGAGTACGAGTAGAGCTTCTACTGCAGGTAAGTGATCCGCACCTATACTTTCTAGTTAAATTCTATGATTTAATATGTTATTGATGTGAGATGTGAGTTACTGAACGTTGGATATTAGGAGAAAGGAGAAAAGTTTGCGTAATGATGTTGATATTTTGGATAGTATTCTAAATGTATGTGAATTCAAGGTGAACGGTTGTTGTGTGAATTGTCAAGTGATGAAATTATCGTTGACAAAGAAAATATGAGAAGTGTGATTGGGGCATTAATTAGCATACATTTAGTGTATGTTAGGATTCCGGGTAAGGGGATCAAGATGTATTGACTAGCATACATTTAGTGTATGTTAGGATCCTGGATAAAGGGATCAATCATGTATCGGCTAGCATACATTTAGTGTATGTTAGGATTCTGGGTAAGGGGATCAAGATGTATTGACTAGCATACATTTAGTGTATGTTAGGATCCCGGGTAAGGGGATCAAGATGTATTGACTAGTATACATTTAGTGTATGTTAGGATCCCGGGTAAGAGGATAACCTTGCATTAACTCCTACGGGGTGATGATAATAACAGTGAAATTGGTATCGGTAATGTGTTAAGCGAAAATAATCATGGGTGGTCTTATGAGATCTTGAATGGAGGTTGATAATGGAAGAGGAAATGGTTTTTAGTAGTTGAAGGAGAAAGAGTTTCTAATGAAAATAAAAAAGGAGAAGTGAATAAAATATGAATGTATGTTTGCCTTTTTAAATTGCTGGATATTTGTATTGCTATATTATTGTGATATTCATATTTTAATAATATGTATTTTGTTTTCAGGACCATCACATGCATGACAAGAGTAGATTTTAGCTTAGGTTCACTTTTTGTAATTTAGGTTCTAGGGAGTATACCCTTGTATTTGGTAATATTACAACTTTTATTTAACTCAATTTGTATAATTGATGTTTAAACTTGAATAGATGAATTAAATTATGTAGTTTGTATAACCATGTTCCATGTATGTATGTTTATATCTTTATCCATCCATAATGATAATTGTTGTACAATGTATATCATAAACATTATGGTTGATATGAATGGTGATGTTTGTGGGATTGAGATCTAAGATGATTGGCTTGAATTGAGTTAGGAGAAGTGGTATAATAGAAGTGTAAACAGGTCGTATGTCGATAACTTGGGATCTCCTGGTATAGGAGAGACTCCGTTGAAATTTCGATAAACTTTAATACAAACACCATGAATAGATATAGAGAAAAAAATAATTTAATCACTCTGTTTATCAGTTAACATGAGATCATTGTTTTATCGCGGATATGAGGATGTTACAAAAACAATATATTTTTATGTAAAATGGTTTCATATAATTAATGAAGATTGTTAAGATTACGTGTTGTTTTATAATTAATGAAGAGTGTTAAGATTAAGTGTTGTTTTACCTTGAAAACACCTACAAACAAATATGAGATCGAAAAGATTTTTTTATTTCAGGTTTTGGGGTTGCGTTTTTTTCTTTTTTGAGTTTTTGAAGGTCATGGATTGGTTTAACAATGGTTTATAAGATGTTTTCCTAAGTATTTTGGGTTAAAAGTGAGTTGAAAATAAGTTTTTGGGTGAAAGAACACCAACCTTGTTTTTCCGGCCAACTAGTTGCCAGATTCGGGAGAGCTCTGGATAACGCATAGTCTTTTTTTCTCAAACAATTGAGGCAGATAACATGTTGTTTGCCCTTATTAACTTAAGGAAAAAAAATTAAAGGCCCCCACGTGTGGGCCTAGCAATGCAAGCCCATGCACAAGCTCTTTCTTGTTAGGTTAAGCGCTTAGCCTCATTCTTTTTAATTAATACCACTTTTCATATGTTGTAATAATTTTTAAATTTATTTATTAATTAATACCTCTTCTCAATGATTGTTTTGGCTTATTTATCTTTTTTTAAATATCGATTATTTTTATTATTATATTGGGTGTGTTTAATTTTTTAAGAGGTTAGTATGATGCATCTGTTTTTTTTTATATTTTTAATAGATTAAATATTTATTTTTTTTATAATATTCTTAATATGTGCAACCTTACATAGTATTTTTTTATTTTATTTTATTTTATAAACTTTATTTATGTCTATTTCTATTTCAAATTGGTTTTAATAAACAAATTCATTAAACAAAAAAAGGTAAAGACCTATGTTGCGATATTAAATATCTTAATCTATGTTTATCTCTCAATTTTCCAATTATGTTTTTATTTATCATTGATGAATTATTTATTTACACAATGGTTTATAGTTTATTTAATTTGATGTGTGCATAAGTTTTTTGATTTATATTACACATTAAAAATACTACAAGTTTATTTATTTTTATCATGTATTGATGCTTTCAATTTGATCTTTATTCTTATGATTTTTTTATTTTTTTCTTAACTCTTTTGTAAATTTTTTATTGTTTTTAATTTCACCATTCAATCCAAATTGGTAATGTATTGTTTTTTTTCTTTTCATTTTGGTCCTTATTCTTTTGATTATTTTTTTTCCTTTTGTTAATGTTTTTGTTCTTTTCAATTTAACTCTCAAAGTGAAAATTTATTGTTGCCCTATAATTTATTTATTTTTATTTTGATTTTAACCCTGTTTTCTTTTAATTGATATTTTCAATTTTGGAATTTTTTGTGTAAATTGTTTTTTCAATTTCATCATTCAACGTTTTATTTTCTAAGTATTGGGCTTTATGATTTTTTCATGTATAATGTTTTTAATTTGATGACTCAAGTCATATGTTTGAAAAGTTAATATGAGTTGACTTTTTTATCTTATTTTCTTTTGTGATATTATTATTCAACATTGTTTTGTTTTTTTAAATAAAATGTTTTTGTGGTTTTCTTTAATTTTTTTTTATCAAATTATCTTGATTGCATGACCTTGAATGCGGGTTTGTCAGGTTAATCTAGACTAGCTCACCCTTTAAAATCCAGATTACATGTCTACCGTGTTGGCTCGGGTTGGCTTATACCAATTTTTTTATATCATTTTTTACCCTATTTCATCAATCCAAGTTAAATTGGCTAAAAATTAAACAACATCATCTTTTTTTCTCTTGGATAAAGATTTTTTTCCCCCATGTTACCATGATTATATATATATGTATTTCGGTTGGAATAACTTTCCTATCATTTGTATTCTTTTGACTTTTGAAATATGAACACTGGAATCATTAAAATATTTATTTGATTATGATTAAAAGGGTATTACTCAAAGAATAAATTACTCCACTCATATCAAATAGAATTTTGAAATTAAATTCAATTTCAATATAAATAGTTCATTTTAAAATAGTTAAATTAAAAAGTCTTTGCAGAAGGATTTATAAAAAAATTGATAGAGTTTCATTTCTAATAGTATCCCTAGAGTACACTTTTTCCCCATACTACAAGTGAAAGAGAATACACACACACGTGAGTGTTCTTGTTTTGCTATCAACGTCTCTTTTATTTTCTTTGAAAGTTATAAATAAAAGCTAGCTTATTTAGTTGGTCGGGTCTATAACCCGAGTTATTAAATTTTTATATTTTTTAAAAAATACACTTACAAAGCTTAAATATTTTATTGAAAAAATAATACCAACCCGCATCATACATAGCTAGAGCATCGGTACAGTTTCCAACTAAAATAACTATGAATCCAAAAAACCATCTAATATTTAATTATTACTGGAATTTCCACCAAGCATAGTACTTTAATTAATAACTTTTCAAAACCAACATTTTATGCACTCAAGAATAATTTCCCTAATTTGGTTTATCCAAAGGTGGTCCTGGTTTAGAGCTATTCTAGAAATTCTTCCACTACCAATCTACGACGGATGTCAGACTTTTCCCAATAAATTCCAACCAGTTCTAAAGGAAGAAACGTTGCCAAGACTTCTCTCTATTTTTGCTATAATTTTGGTATTCCATGGATTTGTGCATGAGTCTATGATTTTAAACAAGATGCATAGACCAAAGATTCAATTGCATCCAGTGGCCGGCTTTGCTACCCAATTTAATTTCTGTTTCATGCATTGAATTTAGTGGCTGGCTTTGCCTTCAAAGTTTTATTTAAGTGTAATTTATTCCCATTTATTTTCATCAATTTTATTTACCACCTGGTATCAGATCCATATTTATTTTCATCAATTTAATTAAAAAAAAAAACAGGAAACAAAAGAGAAAAACAATTACATACACCACCGGTTGGAAGTGGGATTCAGAGATTTGTGCGAAAATATTTATTATTATTGTCTCTCGTTCAAAGATAGCTACAAAATCTCTTTACCAATAAATAAATAAAATATCAAATCTCATTCGATGTTATCTAGGGATTAATTTCAGCATTCAATTACATAATTTACTTCTTTTGGTCAAACGTGTATAGATACTAAGCGTATGAAAAACGTGTATAGACTTGGAATTGAATTCTGAATTAATTGCAAGTATAAAAAAATAAAATAAAAATTAAATGAGTGATCCCACTCGAGACCTACCTCAAAAGTAATAGTTGTATACTACTTCTGCTGGACATTCTTTTTGAATCTAGCAATGGTATTCAGTTTAGATAAAAACATATCACTATCTATATTTAAATTGCTCTATATAGACAAATACTTTTGATCGTTTTGGCCAAACATCGTAACTTGCTTAATTTAAGTGCATAAAAATCGACTTAGCTCCTGGTTGACATTGCATTCCAAACGAGAATTTGATAAAATTTCAAAAAAAAAAATTTATTTAAAAAATTTATTTTTATATTTTTGAATCATTTTGATGTATTGATATTAAAAATATATTTTTAAAAAAATTATTTTGATGTATTTTTCAGTGAAAAATACGTTAAAAAATAATTGTTATCATACTCTCAAACCTTTTTCAGAATAACGATGACCACAACAATATACAGTAATAAGATGAACAAAAATAATAATATTAATTTTTTTAATAATAATAGAAGAATTTTATTAAAAAATGTGCTGGTGCCATAGAAGGATGACAAACTAGCACAACCAAGGTTGTTAAAATCACGAGTTGACTTTTAAAATCTTACGATTTTACGAGTTAACATGTATATAACATGTCAAATCAGGTTAAAACTCGAAATCGGTCAAACTCGGTCAAAATCGGTCAAACTCGGTAAAATCAGATCGATTTTACGAGTTTGACCGATTTTGATCGAGTTTGACTGATTTCGAGTTTTAACCTGTAAAAGTTAAAAAAATTACTGTTTCCCTATCCGAGTTCCCTAACACTTCACTACATAGTCCCCACTCCCTGGTCTATATGCACGAAAAAGATAGTTTATCCAAATAGTTCGTAAGAAAACGATCTTATATATCATTCTTGAGGTACAAGTACATGCATGTTACAGCATATTGTCAGACTGTTTTTTTTTTTTTTTTTCGTTTACAAGAAGTCATATTATTAGACTGCTGTTTTGCATAATTTTATCATCGTAACAAAGTAACCAAGACCACCTTATTTTCTATAAATTATTTATGGAATATTATCTTCCTTGACTTAGATCTGCATGTTAACTGATTAAATGACTGATATCGGTTGGATAAGCATCAGATGGAAGAATGGCATTGTACGATCTTCTTGCAGTGAATTGGTTCAAAGCTTCGGTAGGATGAATTGCATCCCAAAACGCATATTCAGTCCTATTTTGGCATGGGTCTTGAATGCATTGGCCATCACTACGTGCTGGACAACATCCAACGTTTGTAACCCTAAACCCTGTTATGCACAAAACAGACAATTTCCATTGCTTAGAGCCAAATATATAGTAATCATTAAAACAAGAAATTATTAGGTATACTGTGAATCGTACTCCTTTTATACAGAGTAATTCCTCGTATTAATAAATTGTAACATCCTCCACCAACAGGTTGGATGACTTACCGAGCACAGAAGGATCGCCAGATGACAATATCCCAGTAGAATTCAAGTATGTAAAGCGTGCGTCATTCAACTCTCTATTCAGTTGATCAACAAGTGATACGAGTCCTGCGTTAAAAGGGAGGACTGCGTTGTTTATATTGGTCACACAAGAGAGATTGTTGGGGCATAGAGTAGAAGATACGTAAGGAATGCTGCCTAATGGTATAAGTCCAGGCAAGGCAATTTTCCTGGCTCCTAGGTGGTACAGAAGCTGAAGAAAAATAGAAACAAAAGACATAAATTCACAAAAAAGATAAATTAAAATATATATGGAATATAATGCATAAATTAAGGTACAAATACAATTATTAAAAATAAATTATAGTGTTCAAGCTCTAACTACGAATCCTCATTCAATAAAATAGATGGATACAAGAATAAGAGAAAAAATCACATCTAGTCCCATAAAAAATGATAAGTATTTCTTATATTTTTCTCTCTTTCTTCTTGTATCCAAGTATCAATGTTTATATTTTGAGCATCATAAAATTTCTCGCGAAACGGATAGTAATACCAACCTTTATTTGCTGACTATACTGGTCAATTAAAACCTTGGCATATTGATCAGGGGTGTATAATCGGCTTGTTGTATAATTGCTAGGCATGAAGTAGTTGTTTAAGTAGTCATTACTGCCCAAGCTGACATAATATAAGCACTTATTAAGGTAATTTTCTGCTGCCTGCTTAGTCCCTAGTAATTGAGTCAAGCGACTGAGTGTAGCGGCATGATTTTGCAATTGCTCATTCAGGCTGATTCTATCACCCTGGAACATGTCAGCAGAAATAGGAAAACAAAAAAAACAGATAAAAGTTAAATCATAGGACGTTGTAAAAATACTCACAGGCAAAAAATTACTACAACGTAAATTATTTGGTACCAGTTGCCTTCCAGTCTCATCACGAATCCCTGCTGCCCCAGATGCATAGTTAACACCAACCAATATGTCTCTGCCTCTAGCAGTTGCAAATGGTGGAATAAATTGGTTAAAGCCCAGAAGTTCACCTGCAAATGCCCAAATGTAATGTCTATTCACCATCTGAACCGTATCCGTATGTGCAAATAAATTGTTCTGCTATGATCACGGTTAAGGGGATTTTGACATATAAATTCTATGGTGAAAGAGATAGACACAAGAAAAGAGAGAAAAAAAAAACTAAGAAATAATTTTTAAGAATAAGAAAGACATTATTATCATTTTGAACATCTATATGATTTTTTCTCTTCTCTCATGTACTGTAATTATTACTGTAGCATTATAAAGTTTTTCTATGCAGGATGTTCTATCAAATCACAGCTTTTGACTAAATACTGCGTCTAATTCTTGAACTATATTTCATGAGAGACGATGTGATTTATTCTTGAACAATAATATATGATGAAACTTTACGTGAAGCTATTAATTAATATATTTGGCTATACTACGTGATAAACAAGACTTAAAACTGATATAATTTGGTATATATGAGACAAATTATTTTGCATTTGGAAACTAATATGAAAGTGATCATAACGTGCAAGGAGATGAGAAGGGATCACCAATCATATCCACTATGGTTCGGCCATTAGTAAACCTTCCGGTGGTTCCATTAGGGAAGTCAATTCCATATGGGCGGTAATTGGCCTTAGCAGCTGTGACAAGGTTGTTGTTGTTGCCACTATCCGCCAACGAGTCTCCAAATATGAAAAAACAAGGCACCTGTGGAGCGGCATGAGCACAATTTTGCAAATTCGACACCAGCTTCAATAGGAAAAGTAGGAAGCACCATACTTTGATCTTGTCTACCATACTTTGAGAAGTATTTGAAGCAATGGAGTTTGAAAACTGCGAGGAGAACAAAGGAATCAATGGTAACACAGCCTGATGAAAACGTTGGGATTTGAAGCAATGCTACAGACATGGTAGCAGTAAATTATTTATATTATTTATATTATTATTATTATTATTATAGTTCACTTTGAATATTTACTTTTAGGTTATTTATATTATTATTATTAGTATTATTATTATTATTTATATGTTTTGAATATTTGAATATTTGCTTTTGCTCATATTTTAAAAAAAATAGCTTTCTTAATTATCTTTTCTTTATTTGGCTATGACGAATGATTTAAACTACTTTTATGAGATTTTGAAATCAATTATTACTTTTAAATAAAATTTCAGACATTTCTATTCTTATTATTTCTAGAAATTATCTAGTTTCCAACATACATTGCATCAATAATGAAAACTAAAAAGTTTTATAGTTTAGCATTTATTCAAAATAGACATGTTTACTCCCCAAGGTAAATTTATTTTATTTCCAGAAAAAATGGAAAAATAACGATTTTTTAAATGAACTATAACAGATAGTATGTATTAAAAAAATGACAAAAAAATTTGGTATGATTTTTTATATTTCCCTTTTAAATTAAATACCGGGGATATAATATTTGAGTTTATTCATCATCGTTTATCTTTTTAGTTCATGTATACGGATACAATTTTATCATATACTTGGAATAATATAAAAAACACCTTGATTATTATAAAGCATATTAGATTTTTTTAAAATCCAATTATAGGTGTATACGGACCATTGCTAGATTTAAAAAGAATGTTTAGTCCGTTTTGCAACGTGACAAAATATAATTGAAACTGTATTTTATTTCAATTATATAATTTTTAATGTATTTAATTAATTAATAAATACTATAATTTTATATGGATCCTACTGAAAGTCCTCTTAGAACTTTTTATATTTTTAAAAAACTTATATTTTCAAACCATAATTATAAAAAACAACAAACACGCATGAAATTTGCAACTATTACTCTTGAGGCTACACCAAGGCAGGTGTAGCGTGGGATCAACTCATTTAATATATTTTTTCATATATACTTGGCATTAATTTAGAATTCAATTTCCCGGCGACCCACACCTTGTGCACGGACCATGCTTCATATCTCTATAGACATTGACCGAAAGAAATAAATTATGTAACTGAATGCTGAAATTAACCCCTCGATAACATCATCAAATGAGATTTGCAAGCAATCTTCGAACGAGATCATAATAATAATAATAATAATATACAATTCGAATGAAGGAGATGATTAAGATGATTAATTCTAAATTAATAAAATATAAAAAAATAAAATTGAAAGTAAAACTTTAATGAAAAAAAAAAGCATGGAAAGAAAGCAGTAGAAGATGGAACTAAAAAAAAAAAAAAGTATTTATATGAAATGGAGGCTACATCTCAATAGGTGATTTGGTGGCCTCTACACGTATTTTGGAGTCCTTAATTTCATATCGGCCGTAATTTAAAAGACTAGACAACTAACCCTTAAAAATCAGAAGAATTACCTAATTTCTGGCGCCGGAGAGGTGCTTCAGTACTTTCTTTATAATTATTTGTTTTGTTTTGTTTTTTTTTTTTTTATAATCTAATTCTATTGAGATATAGTTTTAAATTATATACAAAAACAAAATTAAAAAGAGGATCATAATATAAAATACAAAAAAAAAACACATGATGGATCATAGTTTTTATAGTTTTTATTTTTATCTAAAAGTTCATTTTATTTATTTTTAAGTTTATTAATTTGAGATATAAAAAAGAAAACAATGAAAAAAAAATAAAAGTTGACGGTTGGCCAAATTATGACTATTAAAAAAGTCATTCTTAATATTAATAGGTTTCATTTGATGAGAGAAGTTTTATTGAGATGTTTTCTTTCCTTAATTTTTTTATGAAAAAGTAGATCAGGGAGGGTTAATATGTAATTTTTACTCCAATTTAATTTTGTGTTTTAAACTAATTTTGAAATGTTTTTAGTTGGGAGATTGATTTGTTAACATAATATGAATGTTTATTAAATATTTTAAATTGTTTTTTTCTTTCTTCATGTAGATGTTATCGATAGGAGAATTACTATCATTAATTATTATTTGAAGTTCCCATTTTATTGCCGGATGATCTATTAAATTTTATTCAATATATATATATATATATATATATATATATATATATATATATATATTATTGCATTAATTACAAGCTATATCACATAAATTGGTAAATATAAGTTAATTCAGCAGGATGTTTACGATTTTACTTCCTTCTATCACTAATAAGATATCTTCAATAGGTGAAAATAGTGAGAGCATATATAGATATGGGAACCAAAAGCTTCACCAGCCAATATTTGGCCCTTTTTTTAAAAAAAATTATGTATGCAACTTAGTCTGCACAATTTAAGGAGAATCTTCTAAACCTATTCATAGATGTGAGAATTGACGGGGTTTTGTTAACTCAATTTTTTACCATAATTTTTGTATATATATTTAAAATAAAAAAGTCTAAAAAATATATTAGTCAATAAATTTATCTGTTTTGTTATTTTTATTTAATTTTTGTGTGCAAGAAATATTAAAAACATAAAAAATATATAAATCAATGTTGCTAGGGTTGCAATTGGACCAATATTTAAATATCACGAGCAAAAATGACGTTTGAAAATTTTTAAGTTATAATTGAGGTCTGAATAAAAGAGAAATGGATTTAAATTGGTTTAATTTGGCTAAAATTAAAAGCAATTAAGGTTCAAGGATGAGTTTGGAACAAGTAGCCAAGTTATAAAATCAATTGAAAGCTTGATTGAAAGAGATGAATTTGAAATTTGAAGTCAATTTGGCTTAAAAATAAAGAATTGGAGGAATAAGGATCAGATTGAGTAAAGCAGAGAATTTAGAGGGTGAATTTTATTTTTGTTAGGGACTGAATTGAAAGAAATTAAGAAAAAAGATGGAAATTAACCAAGCATAAGAAATTGAAAAACTAGGAACCAAGGAGCAAAATGCGCCGAAATGGAGAGACTATAATGAAGTTTGGCACAATTAAATCAAAGAAAAGAAGAAACCCTAACCAAGACTCAAAACGACGTCATTTCAAATTAAATGAAACAGTGCATTTTGAGTGAAAAGGGAAGAGCAACAGTTAGAGTTTCAAAATAAACGGCGCCGTTTTGTTCATGGCATTTGCAGATTTTTGGGCAGGAAAGAGACAAAATCAGTGAGGTCTCATGCAACTTTAGGGCTTAGTTTCGGTCCTGATTAAGTCTCTTTATGGTGCAGAAACGATGGAAATGTGTCTTCTAACATATCAGCTACAATCTTGGTGCACGAAATCAGAGTTTAATTTCCAGAATCAGCTAAATGATCAGCCTCCCTCCAAGACTAACTATCGTTCTTTCCATTTGGATGTGAGATTTAGATTGCAAAATCTAACCCTATCTCGATGAATCAAGTAAAGAGCATGTTTTTTAATATGTTGGCTAGCTACAATGATACAAGAAATCAGGCTTTAACTCTTAGAATTCGCTATAGATTTCGTGTGAAACATGCTCACTCAATTAACCTCCTCCCAATGCCAGCAGCCATCCTTTCGATTTTGATGAAAGATTTAGCTTTCAAAATTTGGTCCTATCTCCATGAATCAAGCAAAAATCATGTTTTATGATATATTGGATACAATCACGATACAAGAGATCATGTTTTAACTCTCCGAATCCACTACAGATTCTTAGCCAAACGTGCCCTCTCAGTCACCTTTCTTCAAAGACCAGCAGTCCAGTCCAGCCCTTCCATTCTTGTTCAAGACCCAACCTTTAAACTTTGATTCTCTCCCCATAAATCAAACGAAGAGGGGTTGGCGGCCGGCTCCTAAGCAGATTTTCAATTCAGAATAGTCATAATTTAATTTTTGAATTTTCAAAAACAAAAATAATACGATAAAAAATGAATGACTAAAAAATATTTGAAAACTGAGTTAAGAGAATACAAATTTGAAGTTTGAGGATTGAATTATAATTTGGGAGTCAATTTAGTTAAAAATTGAAAGAATTGAAAGTTTGGTGATTTAATTGAACTTGGAATTGTTTAATTAATGAAATCAGGGACCCAATTGTTAAATGTCAGAAGTTCAGGGGCCAAATTAAAAATAATCATTTCGTGTGAAATCGGTGTCGCTTTCAACGCACACTGATTATCATCTCCTCATCCTGAAGACCAGATCAACAGGAGACTAAGCCAGCAGATCATGGACCACGATGCCTATGATCCCTCACGGAACGTGCCTCATTTCTGGAGGCATGAACACATGACCTTCCTGGCTTTATAAAAGCTAGAGAAAGGCCTCACAGGGAAAAGGACAGGCTAAAAAACACAGAGAGAAAGATAGAAATGAAAAAAAACACAGGAGCAGAGAACGAACGCAAAATAAGAGAGGGAGAGAGAGCCAGACGCAGAGAGACAGAGTGATAAACCAGAGAACCAAGAACGAACGAACGAAAAAACAAGAAAACTATAGAGAACAGAAAAACCAAGGAACACGCAGACAGACAGAGAGGAAAAACAGAAGCGATGTCTATAGCACGCCATCACCATCGTCTTCGACTTCATCTCCCCGCATCAGGTAAGTTCTTTCTCATTCCCCGCTTTCCTCTACATTATAATTCATTTGCTACAGTAGCAGTAAATTATAATTCACTTGATACTATAGTAGTGAATTATAATTCATTTGTTCCTCGCACACACCTGCTACTTGGTAGGGTCACTGGCTTGAGCTAGTGAGCAGGCTGGACTGGCTGGGTCTAGCCCAGCCTGTACGGGCTCGGTCAGACCCAGCCCCGCCCAAAAAAAAAAAAACAGAAATAGCTATGACCGGGCCAGACCAATTTGTTTTGGGCCAAGGGCGTATTTCACAAAACACATCTTTATACTAATTCCCTTTATTTTATTCCTCTTTGTTTTAATATTTGGCCAAACGAGCCCCTTTGTGATATCAGAAAATTGCTTAAAAAATTCATGTAGTTTTTTGAATTTATTTTCAGGTCCCTCATATTTTTATTTTATTTTAGATATTTCATTATATAACTAATATGTGAATTTTTACTATGAAATACAAATTAGTGTATAACACCTTTTTTTTTTAAATATGAATGTATTGATTTTAAAATCATTTTATTGGTTTATTCACTAACGCCAGTGTCGAGAATACCATATGTTTTTTTTACTATGTAATATTTACCAACGCTAGCGTTGAAAGTATTCGTTGTTGAATATACACTAACATCAAAGTCAGGAATATTACAAGCAAACCATCATAACATAAATCAACAAAAATTTAGCAATTTAAGATAAAATTTAGCAATATAGCCTGTCTCAGACATGACGTTTAAGGGGTGATAATATATTTCCTTTTACGTAACCAGTCTCGTACCGTAGAATTTCTCTTGACCAATTAGGGTTTCTAATGACTATAATACTAGGTAACGACTCTTTAAGTCAGATCTTTTCATATCAAAGAACAAGATGTCAGAAATTAATTCTTTAATATTGAATTTTTTAAGGTCGCCGTGATATTGAGTGTGACAATAATTATAGGGATATGATTTGGGATTAAAATCGGTGATTGTTTCCTTTCATTCACCTATAAAATGGCAGACCAGGACTAAAATAACGAGGAGAGGACAAAAAAAAACACATGTGTCGCACCCGACATCGTGGCGTCCGATTAAAAATTATCTCGATTCGAAAAAGAACAAATATCTGGCATCTTGTTCTTTTAGGGGAAAAGGTCTTGTTCGATGAGTCGCCACCTAGTATTATGGTCACTAGGAACCCTAACTGGTCAATAGAGATTCTATGGTCCGGGACTGGTTACGCGAAAGGGTAGATGTTATCACCCCTATAACGTCCTACCTGAGGCAGGCTGCATTGCTGGTTTTGTCTAAAATTGCTAAAGGTTTTGTTTGTGTTATGTTCTTATGGTCATCCTGTAATATTCCCGACTCTGGCGTTAGTGAATATTTGCCTATGAATATTTCCAACTCTAGCGTTGCTAAATATAGCGCAACCCAAAAAGTACGGTATTCCTGACTCTGACGCTAGTAAATAAATCCGTAAAATTTTGTATTTTAAAAGAAACAAAAACTATATATATATTTTTTTTATGTAGTCCGGTCTCAAAAATTTTTTTTTTTTTTGAAGTTGAATCTAACCTAACCTTACGGGCTGGGCTGGATCCAGCCAGTCCAGGGGTTGTCCAGCAGGAGGTACACATACATCAACAGTGACTGGTGAATTAATTTTCACCTGCACAGTAACGAAGGGAATTATGCATGCAACGTAAGAAGAGCTTACCCGGTGCAGAGACAGGGGCTGATGCTCGGGGAGGGGGACAATTGCGATGGAAGAGCAGCCGATACTCTCCTCTCTATATTTCTGTTTTTCTGATTCTTCTTCTCCTGCACAGTAACGAAGGGAATTATGCATGCAAGGTAAGAAGAGCTTACCTGGTGCAGAGACGGGGGTTGATGCTCGGGAAGGGAGACAATTGCGATGGAAGGCCAGCTGATACTCTCCTCTCTGTATTTCTGTTTTTCTGGTTCTTCTTCTCCTTTTTTATTCTCTCTCAGTTTTCCGGTCTCTATTACTTCTCGCTATTATGAAAAGGAAGGGGAGCTGTTGGTCACGGTTTGAGAGAGACTCACCATTGCTGCTGGTACTGGGGGAGAGGTGTTGTCTCGAGCTCGTTCTGTGGAGAAGGAGAGTTACTGATAGGGTGGTCTGGTCCCTGTTTTTCTTGTTGCTGGTCGGTGATGGGTCTTGTGGCTGCCCACGGTGCTGAATACGACGCCGTTGTTGTAGCTGGTGCAGGACGACTAGGCTGTTGAGAAGCATCAGTGAAGCTTGCAGGCGAAGGGAAGGATAAATGCAGGAGGACGAGGGCACCCTGTCACAGCAGCAAGGTCCCTGTTCGACTTTCACCCCACCAGCCTCTCACAGCAACGAATGTTCCTTTCCCTGGTGCAAGAGCTCTCTGCTTCTCTTGATTTGAACAGGACGAGCGTCCTTCCTGCTTGTTGTGAGACGAAAGTCTTTGCTTGTATGTATCTGCTCGCATTTATTATCTTTCACGTCTTCTCACTTCTCCTGGAGATGACTCAGGGAACCCAAGCCGTGGGTAGCAGCAGCCATTATGTGTGTGTTTGTGGGGTTGATCAAGATTTGATGGAGAGGCTAGGGGGTATGGAAGTGAGGAAAAAGCTGGGGGGAAGGGGGGCGGCGGTGGCGGCTAGTCTTGGATTCGGCCGCGCCCCTTCTTTTTTTTTTTTTTATGGAAATGTTTCTTTTTTTTTTGCAAGATTTCTGGTAATGACCTTCTCTTAGGGTTTTTTTTTTTTTTTTAGTGTTTCTCTCTAATCGTCCTCCCTCTTTTTTCATACCCTGAGATCTGTATTTATAGTGTCAGAATCCTTTTGCGTGTGAGAAACCAAGTTTCAATCAAACTCATTCTCTTCTTTGAAGTTTGAATTTGATTAAGAATCAAATTTGAAATCGGATAACTATCATTATCTTAAAGACAAGGATTATCTCGAAGATAAAGATTATCTTGAAGATAGGGATTATCTTGAAGATAAAGATAGAATGACAAAAGCACATTGTAGTCCTTAATTTTCACGGAAGTTTGACAAATCACACTTTTCATCGAAATAAATCTCTGATCTTTTAATTTTTTATTTTAAACCCTGTAAAAATTAAATTAAAAACCACAGGGCCAAAATTGGGTTATGACAGTTGCCCCCTCTTTATAATATTTACGATGCAAAGATATTGAAAAATTTCATTTTCTTTAGCTTTGTGTAGTAAATTTATAAAGAAAAGTAGATACAGAAAGAAGTCTTGAAAACTTCGAAAACAGTAGATTGACATATGACTTTTACAGAGAAAACAAGTTATTTGGAAGACGACCCATTTTTTTGTTGTTTTTTTTGTTTGAAATGGATCAAATTGTTTTGGGCAATCTGCCCAATGATAAAAGAAACCCGAAGAATTTCACGAGTGGTCTAATTGTTCCAGGCGACCTACCCAATGACTGAAAAATACGAGGATTTTTTTTTTGTGATGGTATATTGTAATGGGTTACCGACCCAGATGGTCACATTGTAATGGGTTATCTGCCCAGTGGAAAAATACGAGGATTTTTCAGGATGGTACATTGTAATGGGTTACCAGCCCAGATGGTCTCATTGTAATGGGTTACCTGGCCAGTGGAAAAATACGAGGATTTTTTTTTTTAATAAGAAATGATAGGGCTCGAAGGCGCATTATTCAATAGATGGAAGCTCGAAGGAAATGAGGGCTTGAAGGCGCACTCAAAAGAAGGTAGGATAGGAAATGCACTACCTTTGATGGTCAAGGGCTCGAAGGCGCGCTCGAATGAAGGTTTGATAGGAAATGCACTACTTTTGATGGTCGAGGGCTCAAAGGCGCGCTCGAAAAGAAATAAGACGAGGGCTCGAAGGCGCGCTCGATCGAATTGAGGTAGGATAGGAAATGCACTACCTTTGATGGTCGAGGGCTCAAAGGCGCGCTCGAAAAGAAATAAGACGAGGGCTCGAAGGCGCGCTCGAATGGAGATAAGACGAGGGCTCGAAGGCGCGCTCGAATGGAGGTAGGATAGGAAATGCACTACCTTTGATGGTCGAGGGCTCGAAGACGCGCTTGAAAAGAACTCAAAAGGAGGTAGGATAGGAAATGCACTACCTCGGGAGTGGAAATTGAAAGGTGGTGGAAAAATAGAGAGATTTTTCAGGTGGCCTAATTCTCATGGGCAGCCTGCCCAGGTTGAAAAATTCTCAAAAGTGAAAATTTTCAAAAGCAATTTCAATGTTCGCCATTTCAAGTTGGCCTTCCGCTTGATGGATTTCGTTAGAATTTTCTCTCATAAAATTTGCAAAACTCATTGTTCAATGTCTCAAAGTTTAAATGATATGCATACATCTTTACCTTATTTGAAATATAGGCCCCCCATTTCTTCTTAGTTTTCTTGTTGCTTGGTTGGTGAGATCTTGCTATCTGATTTGAGTCATCTTTGTCGTTTGGCTTTCTAGCCCACTCGAGTTAGCCCATATAAGACTTTTTCCAGATTTGTTTGCACAACTCAGCCTTTGTGGTACCCATCGTGACCCACATGCTTGCTAAAGATTTTCGGACTCGTCAAATAATTTGAGAGGATCATTCATTACCCCTCGTCTCACTACTAAAAACATTCGGTGTCATTAGCTGAAAGGATCAAACTGTGTTTTGTAAACCAAAATGCCAACTTTTCTTGTTGTAAGGGATGATAGATTTTCCTTAAACACAATGTTGCTTGTACTGGTCATTGCCCCCAAGTGTGCTATGTCACTGACTTAGATGAATAATGGTTTTAAGAGGCCATTCTCTCATTTGGTGAAGGAATATGGGTCTAGAATGAATCTTGAAATCTTGATCTTGTCTTTTGACAACAAAAATTGTTTTGATATGAATTTAAAACAATTTGCTTTTGAAATCTTGCAACTCCTTGGTTATTATCTTTCTTGGAAAAGAGATTATTTGCTCTTGTGTTTGGCAATGAGGTCTTCGATGAAAATACATCATGAGATGACCTTTTGTTTCAAAGTGAAGGGCTTGAGCAAAAGCTCGAGGTTTTGTACGAGAAAAAACTTGTCTTTTTTTTTGAACATTTATTTTTATCAACATGAATAATAATGAGTAGTTCATTCTTGATGTCATGAATCTTATGAAAAAAATATTCTTTGCATTTTGAGAGCATTGTTTATTGTTCTAGGTTGCTTGCTTGCTTGCTTGATTAGCAAGGACTTTTATAGGCACGTAACGTAGGCTGTGGTTTTTGGCTATGAAAGAAAAGGCTTCATAAGGCTCAAAGAGTGTTTCAGGGATCAAAGACTGAAGATCACGATCAATAGTTTGACTTTTGACGTCATTCATATTTTCTTTTGCCGCTCTTCTTTGATTTGCCTCCTTTTTTTCTTTTTCATTGCTTTGCTAGAGCATACTCACTTTATCTAGGTTATCACCTTTTCTTATGATTTGGGCATGCCCCCTAGCATTTGAGTTTCTTGGGCTCTTTTGCCTTTTGGCTTTCTCACGGCTTTATCATCTTTCTTGATCATTGAAATTTCACTTGCCCCTTATTTTTTTCTTGTGATTTGGGCATGCTCCCTAGCATTTAAGTTTTTTAGGCTCTTTTGCCTTTTGGCTTTCTCACGGCTTTATCATCTTTCTTGATCATTGAAATTTCACTTGCCCCCAGTGTAGGGTGTGATCTTAGTCGGGATTTTTTTATGAAAGAAAAATTATTCAGGCTCAAAAAGGGATCACAAGGGATGTACTTATTTCAGAATGTGAAAGGAATAACAAAGATGGCCTTTCCTCATTTCAAGCGCAAGCAACTATGATCAATAAACTTTGACCTCATCTAGTGTGATGGTTTAGTCTTTGCAAAGATGTATTTCATGAGTTATGAGCAACAAGTTCACTACATACCATTATTCATACATTTTAAAAAAACATTATTCAAGAGTAATAGGGTATTTATTCATTTCTTTTTTTTTTATAGAGTTTGGTCATCTCTATGAAGGAGTTGCTTGATTCACTTGTCATTCTAGAGGTAGAATGTCAAAAATATTGTTTTTGAATAAACATCAAATTATTTTTGAAATCAAAATGCAAGATCAATTTTTCAAAACTCCAACAGGGAAACTGATTTTGGTAAAAGAGATGAATTGCGTCTATGAGATTGTGCAAGGCTTCAAAGATGTGTTTGTGAGTCTTTATAAGAAAGCTCTCTCAGAAAAATGAATAAAGCTTAATCGTAAACACGATTGAATGACAAACTCATTATTTTCACTGAAACTTTGGAAAATAAATTCAACAACAAAGAACTTATGACAACATCTTGGGCTATGAATACTGGCATGATAACATATAAAGGGGCTAAACATTTAGCGATCATTGATTGGAATTTCTAGAATCTTTCAATCATTCATTCTCCTCAACAAGGGCATCTTTTCAACAGTTAGTTGAAGTCATATGTAAGAACGGTAAGTGCCTTGGCAACCCCCTTCAGTGTCCTTTCCCTTTTCAGTGAAACCGTTCTTTTTCAATCGGATCAACAATTTTACCTAACCCAATTGTTTGTTCAATCCTCTCAGCTATAACAACCAGGTCAGTAAAATGTTGTGCAGAGTTTCTAACCAAGTATTCAAAGTATGGAGCTTTAAAGATGTTGGAAAATAAACTGATCATTTCTTTTCCAACATGGGAGGGTTAACTTGTGTAGCTACCTCACTCCATCTTCGGGCGTATTCCCTTATGGACTCCTTGTTGTCCTTCTCCATAGCTTGCAAGCTTAAACGATCAGGGCCCACGTCTATATTGAACTTATATTGCCTAATGAAGGCATCAACTAAGTCCTTCCACTTTTTTATCTTGATATTGTCCAACCGTAGATACCAAGTAAGGGCAACGTCACTCAACCGTCTTGAAAGAAGTGAATTAACAGTTTCTCGTCATAGACTACCTCAGCCATTTTGTTGCAGTATGTCTTGAGATGAGTTACAGGGCATTAAGTTCCTGTATATTTGATGAATTCTAGCACTCTAAACTTCTTAGGAATGACTACGTTAGGTACCAAACACATCTAAACAACTTTTATATGGTCATGTAGGCTAGTTCCCTCGAATGCCCTCAGCCTTTGTTCCAAGGCAGCCCTTTTATCCAGGCCATCTTCTTTTACCATCTTGTTCTTTTGAGATTCCTTTATTGTAAGGTCAATGGTAGATGACATTCCTATGGGATATGCTGGTTGAGCAAATTGGGAATACATAGCCTGTTGAGACACCTCATTTGCCCCCATATTCTGTGGATTTACGAGCATAGGTTCAGGCTGAGTTGTAGATTTTGCTTCTTCAGGTTTAGATCTCAAGGCTTGTTTGAGTAGGCTAGTAAGCCTGATGACTTTCCATCTCTTTTCGGTGTGGGGCTTCCAATTGGGCTCTTTCCTTGTTTTTCATTTGTCTTTTTCGCAGTCAAGTGCCATAGGTGTGTTTCAATAGGGGACCCGTATTTCACCCGGAGTGCGGTATCATGACAGTTCATAAGTGTATGTTCGAACATGCATGAAGATGAATGCAACATATAGGGTATGGATTCGCCTTTTGGGGGGTGACATAACGATCGCTATTTTTTAAATGTGTGGTTCGAATATGATATTCATTGCAATGTCGAGAGGCGATCTGTTTAGCCTTTTGTCATCTGAGTTTTCAGCCACATTCTTGGTGTCTTTCATTATGCATCTAATGTCTTTGAGTAGCGGTATCTCACCGACATCCAGTCTAGGGAAGCCTCCCTCGGTCATTTGCAAGGATTCAGACTCGAGTCCATACTCAATAGTTGTTACCTCATGAATAGCGGCCATTATGTCACCCAAAAGCCCTAAAATAAGGATGCTTACATGTTTAAGCTTATCTCAGTGAAATTACGCAGGGATCCACCTAAAGGATAGGTTCTAATCTTTAAATGCATCAGGGTAGCTTTGGTATCTAGTCTCAAAGGTCTTTCGCATGCTCAGTGATCGTCCTTGAAAGGTTGATATGAGGTTTACAAGCAGCGTGAAGATAGAGGCCCTGAGTAATATCAGTTTGGCATATTGACCGCTGTCGAGCAAACAATCATGCGAGAGTTGGATAGTTTGGCGAGCCTTATCCAGGCTAAAGCCATTGGGGTGCCGTTACTCCTCCACTTATCTTAAAGTTGATAACACATGTATTTTAAAAACGAGATGAGTGATGTGTGAAAACCTTAGACCTATATCCAATATATATGCATGATAAACATGAATAACTATGCATGTTAAAACAATAAAAAGAGCAAAAATAAATAAAACATGATAAACTCAACATAACCATAACAAGGAAAAAAAACGGTACGACAAATACTGTTTAGCAATAAAAAAGACAAATAGCAAAGCTTAGTCCTAAAATCCCCAGTGGAGTCACCATTCTGTCGCACCCGACATCGTGGCGACCGATTAAAAATTATCTCGATTCAAAAAAGAACAGATATCTAACATCTTGTTCTTTTAGGGGAAAAGGTCTTGTTCGAGGAGTCGCCACCTAGTATTATGGTCACTAGGAACCCTAACTGGTCAATAGAGATTCTATGGTCCGGGACTGGTTACGCGAAAGGGAAGATGTTATCACCCCTATAGCGTCCTACCTGAGGCAGGCTGCATTGCTGGTTTTGTCTAAAATTGCTAAAGGTTTTGTTTGTGTTATGTTCTTATGGTCATCCTGTAATATTCCCGACTCTGGCGTCAGTGAATATTTGCCTATGAATATTTCCAACTCTAGCGTTGCTAAATATAGCGCAACCCAAAAAGTACGGTTTCCTGACTCTGACGCTAGTAAATAAATCCGTAAAATTTTGTATTTTAAAAGAAAAAAAAATATATATATATTTCTTTTATGTAGTCCGGTCTCAAAATTTTTTTTTTTTTTTGAAGTTGAATCTAACCTAACCTTACGGGCTGGGCTGGATCCAGCCAGTCCAGGGGTTGTCCAGCAGGAGGTACACATACATCAACAGTGACTGGTGAATTAATTTTCACCTGCACAGTAACGAAGGGAATTATGCATGCAACGTAAGAAGAGCTTACCCGGTGCAGAGACAGGGGCTGATGCTCGGGGAGGGGGACAATTGCGATGGAAGAGCAGCCGATACTCTCCTCTCTATATTTCTGTTTTTCTGATTCTTCTTCTCCTGCACAGTAACGAAGGGAATTATGCATGCAAGGTAAGAAGAGCTTACCTGGTGCAGAGACGGGGGTTGATGCTCGGGAAGGGAGACAATTGCGATGGAAGGCCAGCTGATACTCTCCTCTCTGTATTTCTGTTTTTCTGGTTCTTCTTCTCCTTTTTTATTCTCTCTCAGTTTTCCGGTCTCTATTACTTCTCGCTATTATGAAAAGGAAGGGGAGCTGTTGGTCACGGTTTGAGAGAGACTCACCATTGCTGCTGGTACTGGGGGAGAGGTGTTGTCTCGAGCTCGTTCTGTGGAGAAGGAGAGTTACTGATAGGGTGGTCTGGTCCCTGTTTTTCTTGTTGCTGGTCGGTGATGGGTCTTGTGGCTGCCCACGGTGCTGAATACGACGCCGTTGTTGTAGCTGGTGCAGGACGACTAGGCTGTTGAGAAGCATCAGTGAAGCTTGCAGGCGAAGGGAAGGATAAATGCAGGAGGACGAGGGCACCCTGTCACAGCAGCAAGGTCCCTGTTCGACTTTCACCCCACCAGCCTCTCACAGCAACGAATGTTCCTTTCCCTGGTGCAAGAGCTCTCTGCTTCTCTTGATTTGAACAGGACGAGCGTCCTTCCTGCTTGTTGTGAGACGAAAGTCTTTGCTTGTATGTATCTGCTCGCATTTATTATCTTTCACGTCTTCTCACTTCTCCTGGAGATGACTCAGGGAACCCAAGCCGTGGGTAGCAGCAGCCATTATGTGTGTGTTTGTGGGGTTGATCAAGATTTGATGGAGAGGCTAGGGGGTATGGAAGTGAGGAAAAAGCTGGGGGGAAGGGGGGCGGCGGCGGCGGCGGCGGCTAGTCTTGGATTCGGCCGCGCCTCTTCTTTTTTTTTTTTTTTATGGAAATGTTTCTGTTTTTTTGGCAAGATTTCTGGTAATGACCTTCTCTTAGGGTTTTTTTTTTTTTTTAGAGTTTCTCTCTAATCGTCCTCCCCCTTTTTTCATACCCTGAGATCTGTATTTATAGTGTCAGAATCCTTTTGCGTGTGAGAAACCAAGTTTCAATCAAACTCATTCTCTTCTTTGAAGTTTGAATTTGATTAAGAATCAAATTTGAAATCGGATAACTATCATTATCTTAAAGAGAAGGATTATCTCGAAGATAAAGATTATCTTGAAGATAGGGATTATCTTGAAGATAAAGATAGAATGACAAAAGCACATTGTAGTCCTTAATTTTCACAGAAGTTTGACAAATCACACTTTTCATCGAAATAAATATCTGATCTTTTAATTTTTCATTTTAAACCCTGTAAAAATTAAATTAAAAACCACAGGGCCAAAATTGGGTTATGACAGTTGCCCCCTCTTTATAATATTTACGATGCAAAGATATTGAAAAATTTCATTTTCTTTAGCTTTGTGTAGTAAATTTATAAAGAAAAGTAGATACAGAAAGAAGTCTTGAAAACTTCGAAAACAGTAGATTGACATATGACTTTTACAGAGAAAACAAGTTATTTGGAAGACGACCTATTTTTTGTTTTTGTTTTTTTTGTTTGAAATGGATCAAATTGTTTTGGGCAATCTGCCCAATGATAAAAGAAACCCGAAGAATTTCGCGAGTGGTCTAATTGTTCCAGGCGACCTACCCAATGATTGAAAAATACGAGGATTTTTTTTTTGTGATGGTATATTGTAATGGGTTACCGACCCAAATGGTCACATTGTAATGGGTTACCTGCCCAGTATAGGATGGTATATTGTAATGGGTTACTGGCCCAGATGGTCACATTGTAATGGGTTATCTGCCCAGTGGAAAAATACGAGGATTTTTCAGGATGGTACATTGTAATGGGTTACCAGCCCAGATAGTCACATTGTAATGGGTTACCTGCCTAGTGGAAAAATAAGAGGATTTTTTCGAAGGCGCATTATTCAATAGATGGAAGCTCGAAGGAAATGAGGGCTTGAAGGCGCACTCAAAAGAAGGTAGGATAGGAAATGCACTACCTTTGATGGTCAAGGGCTCGAAGGCGCGCTCGAATGAAGGTTTGATAGGAAATGCACTACTTTTGATGGTCGAGGGCTCAAAGGCGCGCTCGAAAAGAAATAAGACGAGGGCTCGAAGGCGCGCTCGATCGAATTGAGGTAGGATAGGAAATGCACTACCTTTGATGGTCGAGGGCTCAAAGGCGCGCTCGAAAAGAAATAAGACGAGGGCTCGAAGGCGCGCTCGAATGGAGATAAGACGAGGGCTCGAAGGCGCGCTCGAATGGAGGTAGGATAGGAAATGCACTACCTTTGATGGTCGAGGGCTCGAAGACGCGCTTGAAAAGAACTCAAAAGGAGGTAGGATAGGAAATGCACTACCTCGGGAGTGGAAATTGAAAGGTGGTGGAAAAATAGAGAGATTTTTCAGGTGGCCTAATTCTCATGGGCAGCCTGCCCAGGTTGAAAAATTCTCAAAAGTGAAAATTTTTCAAAAGCAATTTCAATGTTCGCCATTTCAAGTTGGCCTTCCGCTTGATGGATTTCGTTAGAATTTTCTCTCATAAAATTTGCAAAACTCATTGTTCAATGTCTCAAAGTTTAAATGATATGCATACATCTTTACCTTATTTGAAATATAGGCCCCCCATTTCTTCTTAGTTTCTTGTTGCTTGGTTGGTGAGATCTTGCTATCTGATTTGAGTCATCTTTGTCGTTTGGCTTTCTAGCCCACTCGAGTTAGCCCATATAAGATTTTTCCAGATTTGTTTGCACAACTCAGCCTTTGTGGTACCCATCGTGACCCACATGCTTGCTAAAGATTTTCGGACTCGTCAAATAATTTGAGAGGATCATTCATTACCCCTCGTCTCACTACTAAAAACATTCGGTGTCATTAGCTGAAAGGATCAAACTGTGTTTTGTAAACCAAAATGCCAACTTTTCTTGTTGTAAGGGATGATAGATTTTCCTTAAACACAATGTTGCTTGTACTGGTCATTGCCCCCAAGTGTGCTATGTCACTGACTTAGATGAATAATGGTTTTAAGAGGCCATTCTCTCATTTGGTGAAGGAATATGGGTCTAGAATGAATCTTGAAATCTTGATCTTGTCTTTTGACAACAAAAATTGTTTTGATATGAATTTAAAACAATTTGCTTTTGAAATCTTGCAACTCCTTGGTTATTATCTTTCTTGGAAAAGAGATTATTTGCTCTTGTGTTTGGCAATGAGGTCTTCGATGAAAATACATCATGAGATGACCTTTTGTTTCAAAGTGAAGGGCTTGAGCAAAAGCTCGAGGTTTTGTACGAGAAAAAACTTGTCTTTTTTTTGAACATTTATTTTTATCAACATGAATAATAATGAGTAGTTCATTCTTGATGTCATGAATCTTATGAAAAAAATATTCTTTGCATTTTGAGAGCATTGTTTATTGTTCTAGGTTGCTTGCTTGCTTGCTTGATTAGCAAGGACTTTTATAGGCACGTAACGTAGGCTGTGGTTTTTGGCTATGAAAGAAAAGGCTTCATAAGGCTCAAAGAGTGTTTCAGGGATCAAAGACTGAAGATCACGATCAATAGTTTGACTTTTGACGTCATTCATATTTTCTTTTGCCGCTCTTCTTTGATTTGCCTCCTTTTTTTCTTTTTCATTGCTTGCTAGAGCATACTCACTTTATCTAGGTTATCACCTTTTCTTATGATTTGGGCATGCCCCCTAGCATTTGAGTTTCTTGGGCTCTTTTGCCTTTTGGCTTTCTCACGGCTTTATCATCTTTCTTGATCATTGAAATTTCACTTGCCCCTTATTTTTTTCTTGTGATTTGGGCATGCTCCCTAGCATTTGAGTTTTTTAGGCTCTTTTGCCTTTTGGCTTTCTCACGGCTTTATCATCTTTCTTGATCATTGAAATTTCACTTGCCCCCAGTGTAGGGTGTGATCTTAGTCGGGATTTTTTTATGAAAGAAAAATTATTCAGGCTCAAAAAGGGATCACAAGGGATGTACTTATTTCAGAATGTGAAAGGAATAACAAAGATGGCCTTTCCTCATTTCAAGCGCAAGCAACTATGATCAATAAACTTTGACCTCATCTAGTGTGATGGTTTAGTCTTTGCAAAGATGTATTTCATGAGTTATGAGCAACAAGTTCACTACATACCATTATTCATACATTTTAAAAAAACATTATTCAAGAGTAATAGGGTATTTATTCATTTCTTTTTTTTATAGAGTTTGGTCATCTCTATGAAGGAGTTGCTTGATTCACTTGTCATTCTAGAGGTAGAATGTCAAAAATATTGTTTTTGAATAAACATCAAATTATTTTTGAAATCAAAATGCAAGATCAATTTTTCAAAACTCCAACAGGGAAACTGATTTTGGTAAAAGAGATGAATTGCGTCTATGAGATTGTGCAAGGCTTCAAAGATGTGTTTGTGAGTCTTTATAAGAAAGCTCTCTCAGAAAAATGAATAAAGCTTAATCGTAAACACGATTGAATGACAAACTCATTATTTTCACTGAAACTTTGGAAAATAAATTCAACAACAAAGAACTTATGACAACATCTTGGGCTATGAATACTGGCATGATAACATATAAAGGGGCTAAACATTTAGCGATCATTGATTGGAATTTCTAGAATCTTTCAATCATTCATTCTCCTCAACAAGGGCATCTTTTCAACAGTTAGTTGAAGTCATATGTAAGAACGGTAAGTGCCTTGGCAACCCCCTTCAGTGTCCTTTCCCTTTTCAGTGAAACCGTTCTTTTTCAGTCGGATCAACAATTTTACCTAACCCAATTGTTTGTTCAATCCTCTCAGCTATAACAACCAGGTCAGTAAAATGTTGTGCAGAGTTTCTAACCAAGTATTCAAAGTATGGAGCTTTAAAGATGTTGGAAAATAAACTGATCATTTCTTTTTCCAACATGGGAGGGTTAACTTGTGTAGCTACCTCACTCCATCTTCGGGCGTATTCCCTTATGGACTCCTTGTTGTCCTTCTCCATAGCTTGCAAGCTTAAACGATCAGGGCCCACGTCTATATTGAACTTATATTGCCTAATGAAGGCATCAACTAAGTCCTTCCACTTTTTTATCTTGATATTGTCCAACCGTAGATACCAAGTAAGGGCAACGTCACTCAAACCGTCTTGAAAGAAGTGAATTAACAGTTTCTCGTCATAGACTACCTCAGCCATTTTGTTGCAGTATGTCTTGAGATGAGTTACAGGGCATTAAGTTCCTGTATATTTGATGAATTCTGGCACTCTAAACTTCTTAGGAATGACTACGTTAGGTACCAAACACATCTAAACAACTTTTATATGGTCATGTAGGCTAGTTCCCTCGAATGCCCTCAGCCTTTGTTCCAAGGCAGCCCTTTTATCCAGGCCATCTTCTTTTACCATCTTGTTCTTTTGAGATTCCTTTATTGTAAGGTCAATGGTAGATGACATTCCTATGGGATATGCTGGTTGAGCAAATTGGGAATACATAGCCTGTTGAGACACCTCATTTGCCCCCATATTCTGTGGATTTACGAGCATAGGTTCAGGCTGAGTTGTAGATTTTGCTTCTTCAGGTTTAGATCTCAAGGCTTGTTTGAGTAGGCTAGTAAGCCTGATGACTTTCCATCTCTTTTCGGTGTGGGGCTTCCAATTGGGCTCTTTCCTTGTTTTTCATTTGTCTTTTTCGCAGTCAAGTGCCATAGGTGTGTTTCAATGGGGACCCGTATTTCACCCGGAGTGCGGTATCATGACAGTTCATAAGTGTATGTTCGAACATGCATGAAGATGAATGCAACATATAGGGTATGGATTCGCCTTTTGGGGGGTGACATAACGATCGCTATTTTTTAAATGTGTGGTTCGAATATGATATTCATTGCAATGTCGAGAGGCGATCTGTTTAGCCTTTTGTCATCTGAGTTTTCAGCCACATTCTTGGTGTCTTTCATTATGCATCTAATGTCTTTGAGTAGCGGTATCTCACCGACATCCAGTCTAGGGAAGCCTCCCTCGGTCATTTGCAAGGATTCAGACTCGAGTCCATACTCAATAGTTGTTACCTCATGAATAGCAGCCATTATGTCACCCAAAAGCCCTAAAATAAGGATGCTTACATGTTTAAGCTTATCTCAGTGAAATTACGCAGGGATCCACCTAAAGGATAGGTTCTAATCTTTAAATGCATCAGGGTAGCTTTGGTATCTAGTCTCAAAGGTCTTTCGCATGCTCAGTGATCGTCCTTGAAAGGTTGATATGAGGTTTACAAGCAGCGTGAAGATAGAGGCCCTGAGTAATATCAGTTTGGCATATTGACCGCTGTCGAGCAAACAATCATGCGAGAGTTGGATAGTTTGGCGAGCCTTATCCAGGCTAAAGCCATTGGGGTGCCGTTACTCCTCCACTTATCTTAAAGTTGATAACACATGTATTTTAAAAACGAGATGAGTGATGTGTGAAAACCTTAGACCTATATCCAATATATATGCATGATAAACATGAATAACTATGCATGTTAAAACAATAAAAAGAGCAAAAATAAATAAAACATGATAAACTCAACATAACCACAAGGAAAAAAAACGGTACGACAAATACTGTTTAGCAATAAAAAAGACAAATAGCAAAGCTTAGTCCTAAAATCCCCAGTGGAGTCACCATTCTGTCGCACCCGACATCGTGGCGACCGATTAAAAATTATCTCGATTCAAAAAAGAACAGATATCTAACATCTTGTTCTTTTAGGGGAAAAGGTCTTGTTCGAGGAGTCGCCACCTAGTATTATGGTCACTAGGAACCCTAACTGGTCAATAGAGATTCTATGGTCCGGGACTGGTTACGCGAAAGGGAAGATGTTATCACCCCTATAGCGTCCTACCTGAGGCAGGCTGCATTGCTGGTTTTGTCTAAAATTGCTAAAGGTTTTGTTTGTGTTATGTTCTTATGGTCATCCTGTAATATTCCCGACTCTGGCGTCAGTGAATATTTGCCTATGAATATTTCCAACTCTAGCGTTGCTAAATATAGCGCAACCCAAAAAGTACGGTATTCCTGACTCTGACGCTAGTAAATAAATCCGTAAAATTTTGTATTTTAAAAGAAACAAAAACTATATATATATTTCTTTTATGTAGTCCGGTCTCAAAATTTTTTTTTTTTTTTGAAGTTGAATCTAACCTAACCTTACGGGCTGGGCTGGATCCAGCCAGTCCAGGGGTTGTCCAGCAGGAGGTACACATACATCAACAGTGACTGGTGAATTAATTTTCACCTGCACAGTAACGAAGGGAATTATGCATGCAACGTAAGAAGAGCTTACCCGGTGCAGAGACAGGGGCTGATGCTCGGGGAGGGGGACAATTGCGATGGAAGAGCAGCCGATACTCTCCTCTCTATATTTCTGTTTTTCTGATTCTTCTTCTCCTGCACAGTAACGAAGGGAATTATGCATGCAAGGTAAGAAGAGCTTACCTGGTGCAGAGACGGGGGTTGATGCTCGGGAAGGGAGACAATTGCGATGGAAGGCCAGCTGATACTCTCCTCTCTGTATTTCTGTTTTTCTGGTTCTTCTTCTCCTTTTTTATTCTCTCTCAGTTTTCCGGTCTCTATTACTTCTCGCTATTATGAAAAGGAAGGGGAGCTGTTGGTCACGGTTTGAGAGAGACTCACCATTGCTGCTGGTACTGGGGGAGAGGTGTTGTCTCGAGCTCGTTCTGTGGAGAAGGAGAGTTACTGATAGGGTGGTCTGGTCCCTGTTTTTCTTGTTGCTGGTCGGTGATGGGTCTTGTGGCTGCCCACGGTGCTGAATACGACGCCGTTGTTGTAGCTGGTGCAGGACGACTAGGCTGTTGAGAAGCATCAGTGAAGCTTGCAGGCGAAGGGAAGGATAAATGCAGGAGGACGAGGGCACCCTGTCACAGCAGCAAGGTCCCTGTTCGACTTTCACCCCACCAGCCTCTCACAGCAACGAATGTTCCTTTCCCTGGTGCAAGAGCTCTCTGCTTCTCTTGATTTGAACAGGACGAGCGTCCTTCCTGCTTGTTGTGAGACGAAAGTCTTTGCTTGTATGTATCTGCTCGCATTTATTATCTTTCACGTCTTCTCACTTCTCCTGGAGATGACTCAGGGAACCCAAGCCGTGGGTAGCAGCAGCCATTATGTGTGTGTTTGTGGGGTTGATCAAGATTTGATGGAGAGGCTAGGGGGTATGGAAGTGAGGAAAAAGCTGGGGGGAAGGGGGGCGGCGGCGGCGGCTAGTCTTGGATTCGGCCGCGCCCTTCTTTTTTTTTTTTTATGGAAATGTTTCTTTTTTTTGGCAAGATTTCTGGTAATGACCTTCTCTTAGGGTTTTTTTTTTTTTTTAGAGTTTCTCTCTAATCGTCCTCCCCCTTTTTTCATACCCTGAGATCTGTATTTATAGTGTCAGAATCCTTTTGCGTGTGAGAAACCAAGTTTCAATCAAACTCATTCTCTTCTTTGAAGTTTGAATTTGATTAAGAATCAAATTTGAAATCGGATAACTATCATTATCTTAAAGACAAGGATTATCTCGAAGATAAAGATTATCTTGAAGATAGGGATTATCTTGAAGATAAAGATAGAATGACAAAAGCACATTGTAGTCCTTAATTTTCACGGAAGTTTGACAAATCACACTTTTCATCGAAATAAATCTCTGATCTTTTAATTTTTTATTTTAAAACCCTGTAAAAATTAAATTAAAAACCACAGGGCCAAAATTGGGTTATGACAGTTGCCCCCTCTTTATAATATTTACGATGCAAAGATATTGAAAAATTTCATTTTCTTTAGCTTTGTGTAGTAAATTTATAAAGAAAAGTAGATACAGAAAGAAGTCTTGAAAACTTCGAAAACAGTAGATTGACATATGACTTTTACAAGAGAAAACAAGTTATTTGGAAGACGACCCATTTTTTTGTTGTTTTTTTTTGTTTGAAATGGATCAAATTGTTTTGGGCAATCTGCCCAATGATAAAAGAAACCCGAAGAATTTCACGAGTGGTCTAATTGTTCCAGGCGACCTACCCAATGACTGAAAAATACGAGGATTTTTTTTTTGTGATGGTATATTGTAATGGGTTACCGACCCAGATGGTCACATTGTAATGAGTTATCTGCCCAGTGGAAAAATACGAGGATTTTCAGGATGGTACATTGTAATGGGTTACCAGCCCAGATGGTCTCATTGTAATGGGTTACCTGGCCAGTGGAAAAATACGAGGATTTTTTTTTTAATAAGAAATGATAGGGCTCGAAGGCGCATTATTCAATAGATGGAAGCTCGAAGGAAATGAGGGCTTGAAGGCGCACTCAAAAGAAGGTAGGATAGGAAATGCACTACCTTTGATGGTCAAGGGCTCGAAGGCGCGCTCGAATGAAGGTTTGATAGGAAATGCACTACTTTTGATGGTCGAGGGCTCAAAGGCGCGCTCGAAAAGAAATAAGACGAGGGCTCGAAGGCGCGCTCGATCGAATTGAGGTAGGATAGGAAATGCACTACCTTTGATGGTCGAGGGCTCAAAGGCGCGCTCGAAAAGAAATAAGACGAGGGCTCGAAGGCGCGCTCGAATGGAGATAAGACGAGGGCTCGAAGGCGCGCTCGAATGGAGGTAGGATAGGAAATGCACTACCTTTGATGGTCGAGGGCTCGAAGACGCGCTTGAAAAGAACTCAAAAGGAGGTAGGATAGGAAATGCACTACCTCGGGAGTGGAAATTGAAAGGTGGTGGAAAAATAGAGAGATTTTTCAGGTGGCCTAATTCTCATGGGCAGCCTGCCCAGGTTGAAAAATTCTCAAAAGTGAAAATTTTTCAAAAGCAATTTCAATGTTCGCCATTTCAAGTTGGCCTTCCGCTTGATGGATTTCGTTAGAATTTTCTCTCATAAAATTTGCAAAACTCATTGTTCAATGTCTCAAAGTTTAAATGATATGCATACATCTTTACCTTATTTGAAATATAGGCCCCCCATTTCTTCTTAGTTTTCTTGTTGCTTGGTTGGTGAGATCTTGCTATCTGATTTGAGTCATCTTTGTCGTTTGGCTTTCTAGCCCACTCGAGTTAGCCCATATAAGACTTTTTCCAGATTTGTTTGCACAACTCAGCCTTTGTGGTACCCATCGTGACCCACATGCTTGCTAAAGATTTTCGGACTCGTCAAATAATTTGAGAGGATCATTCATTACCCCTCGTCTCACTACTAAAAACATTCGGTGTCATTAGCTGAAAGGATCAAACTGTGTTTTGTAAACCAAAATGCCAACTTTTCTTGTTGTAAGGGATGATAGATTTTCCTTAAACACAATGTTGCTTGTACTGGTCATTGCCCCCAAGTGTGCTATGTCACTGACTTAGATGAATAATGGTTTTAAGAGGCCATTCTCTCATTTGGTGAAGGAATATGGGTCTAGAATGAATCTTGAAATCTTGATCTTGTCTTTTGACAACAAAAATTGTTTTGATATGAATTTAAAACAATTTGCTTTTGAAATCTTGCAACTCCTTGGTTATTATCTTTCTTGGAAAAGAGATTATTTGCTCTTGTGTTTGGCAATGAGGTCTTCGATGAAAATACATCATGAGATGACCTTTTGTTTCAAAGTGAAGGGCTTGAGCAAAAGCTCGAGGTTTTGTACGAGAAAAAACTTGTCTTTTTTTTTGAACATTTATTTTTATCAACATGAATAATAATGAGTAGTTCTTTCTTGATGTCATGAATCTTATGAAAAAAATATTCTTTGCATTTTGAGAGCATTGTTTATTGTTCTAGGTTGCTTGCTTGCTTGCTTGATTAGCAAGGACTTTTATAGGCACGTAACGTAGGCTGTGGTTTTTGGCTATGAAAGAAAAGGCTTCATAAGGCTCAAAGAGTGTTTCAGGGATCAAAGACTGAAGATCATGATCAATAGTTTGACTTTTGACGTCATTTATATTTTCTTTTGCCTCTCTTCTTTGATTTGCCCTCTTTTTTCTTTTTCATTGCTTTGCTAGAGCATACTCACTTTATCTAGGTTATCACCTTTTCTTATGATTTGGGCATGCCCCCTAGCATTTGAGTTTCTTGGGCTCTTTTGCCTTTTGGCTTTCTCACGGCTTTATCATCTTTCTTGATCATTGAAATTTCACTTGCCCCTTATTTTTTTCTTGTGATTTGGGCATGCTCCCTAGCATTTGAGTTTTTTAGGCTCTTTTGCCTTTTGGCTTTCTCACGGCTTTATCATCTTTCTTGATCATTGAAATTTCACTTGCCCCCAGTGTAGGGTGTGATCTTAGTCGGGATTTTTTTATGAAAGAAAAATTATTCAGGCTCAAAAAGGGATCACAAGGGATGTACTTATTTCAGAATGTGAAAGGAATAACAAAGATGGCCTTTCCTCATTTCAAGCGCAAGCAACTATGATCAATAAACTTTGACCTCATCTAGTGTGATGGTTTAGTCTTTGCAAAGATGTATTTCATGAGTTATGAGCAACAAGTTCACTACATACCATTATTCATACATTTTAAAAAAACATTATTCAAGAGTAATAGGGTATTTATTCATTTCTTTTTTTTTATAGAGTTTGGTCATCTCTATGAAGGAGTTGCTTGATTCACTTGTCATTCTAGAGGTAGAATGTCAAAAATATTGTTTTTGAATAAACATCAAATTATTTTTGAAATCAAAATGCAAGATCAATTTTTCAAAACTCCAACAGGGAAACTGATTTTGGTAAAAGAGATGAATTGCGTCTATGAGATTGTGCAAGGCTTCAAAGATGTGTTTGTGAGTCTTTATAAGAAAGCTCTCTCAGAAAAATGAATAAAGCTTAATCGTAAACACGATTGAATGACAAACTCATTATTTTCACTGAAACTTTGGAAAATAAATTCAACAACAAAGAACTTATGACAACATCTTGGGCTATGAATACTGGCATGATAACATATAAAGGGGCTAAACATTTAGCGATCATTGATTGGAATTTCTAGAATCTTTCAATCATTCATTCTCCTCAACAAGGGCATCTTTTCAACAGTTAGTTGAAGTCATATGTAAGAACGGTAAGTGCCTTGGCAACCCCCTTCAGTGTCCTTTCCCTTTTCAGTGAAACCGTTCTTTTTCAGTCGGATCAACAATTTTACCTAACCCAATTGTTTGTTCAATCCTCTCAGCTATAACAACCAGGTCAGTAAAATGTTGTGCAGAGTTTCTAACCAAGTATTCAAAGTATGGAGCTTTAAAGATGTTGGAAAATAAACTGATCATTTCTTTTTCCAACATGGGAGGGTTAACTTGTGTAGCTACCTCACTCCATCTTCGGGCGTATTCCCTTATGGACTCCTTGTTGTCCTTCTCCATAGCTTGCAAGCTTAAACGATCAGGGCCCACGTCTATATTGAACTTATATTGCCTAATGAAGGCATCAACTAAGTCCTTCCACTTTTTTATCTTGATATTGTCCAACCGTAGATACCAAGTAAGGGCAACGTCACTCAAACCGTCTTGAAAGAAGTGAATTAACAGTTTCTCGTCATAGACTACCTCAGCCATTTTGTTGCAGTATGTCTTGAGATGAGTTACAGGGCATTAAGTTCCTGTATATTTGATGAATTCTGGCACTCTAAACTTCTTAGGAATGACTACGTTAGGTACCAAACACATCTAAACAACTTTTATATGGTCATGTAGGCTAGTTCCCTCGAATGCCCTCAGCCTTTGTTCCAAGGCAGCCCTTTTATCCAGGCCATCTTCTTTTACCATCTTGTTCTTTTGAGATTCCTTTATTGTAAGGTCAATGGTAGATGACATTCCTATGGGATATGCTGGTTGAGCAAATTGGGAATACATAGCCTGTTGAGACACCTCATTTGCCCCCATATTCTGTGGATTTACGAGCATAGGTTCAGGCTGAGTTGTAGATTTTGCTTCTTCAGGTTTAGATCTCAAGGCTTGTTTGAGTAGGCTAGTAAGCCTGATGACTTTCCATCTCTTTTCGGTGTGGGGCTTCCAATTGGGCTCTTTCCTTGTTTTTCATTTGTCTTTTTCGCAGTCAAGTGCCATAGGTGTGTTTCAATAGGGGGACCCGTATTTCACCCGGAGTGCGGTATCATGACAGTTCATAAGTGTATGTTCGAACATGCATGAAGATGAATGCAACATATAGGGTATGGATTCGCCTTTTGGGGGGTGACATAACGATCGCTATTTTTTAAATGTGTGGTTCGAATATGATATTCATTGCAATGTCGAGAGGCGATCTGTTTAGCCTTTTGTCATCTGAGTTTTCAGCCACATTCTTGGTGTCTTTCATTATGCATCTAATGTCTTTGAGTAGCGGTATCTCACCGACATCCAGTCTAGGGAAGCCTCCCTCGGTCATTTGCAAGGATTCAGACTCGAGTCCATACTCAATAGTTGTTACCTCATGAATAGCGGCCATTATGTCACCCAAAAGCCCTAAAATAAGGATGCTTACATGTTTAAGCTTATCTCAGTGAAATTACGCAGGGATCCACCTAAAGGATAGGTTCTAATCTTTAAATGCATCAGGGTAGCTTTGGTATCTAGTCTCAAAGGTCTTTCGCATGCTCAGTGATCGTCCTTGAAAGGTTGATATGAGGTTTACAAGCAGCGTGAAGATAGAGGCCCTGAGTAATATCAGTTTGGCATATTGACCGCTGTCGAGCAAACAATCATGCGAGAGTTGGATAGTTTGGCGAGCCTTATCCAGGCTAAAGCCATTGGGGTGCCGTTACTCCTCCACTTATCTTAAAGTTGATAACACATGTATTTTAAAAACGAGATGAGTGATGTGTGAAAACCTTAGACCTATATCCAATATATATGCATGATAAACATGAATAACTATGCATGTTAAAACAATAAAAAGAGCAAAAATAAATAAAACATGATAAACTCAACATAACCATAACAAGGAAAAAAAACGGTACGACAAATACTGTTTAGCAATAAAAAAGACAAATAGCAAAGCTTAGTCCTAAAATCCCCAGTGGAGTCACCATTCTGTCGCACCCGACATCGTGGCGACCGATTAAAAATTATCTCGATTCAAAAAAGAACAGATATCTAACATCTTGTTCTTTTAGGGGAAAAGGTCTTGTTCGAGGAGTCGCCACCTAGTATTATGGTCACTAGGAACCCTAACTGGTCAATAGAGATTCTATGGTCCGGGACTGGTTACGCGAAAGGGAAGATGTTATCACCCCTATAGCGTCCTACCTGAGGCAGGCTGCATTGCTGGTTTTGTCTAAAATTGCTAAAGGTTTTGTTTGTGTTATGTTCTTATGGTCATCCTGTAATATTCCCGACTCTGGCGTCAGTGAATATTTGCCTATGAATATTTCCAACTCTAGCGTTGCTAAATATAGCGCAACCCAAAAAGTACGGTATTCCTGACTCTGACGCTAGTAAATAAATCCGTAAAATTTTGTATTTTAAAAGAAACAAAAACTATATATATATTTCTTTTATGTAGTCCGGTCTCAAAATTTTTTTTTTTTTTGAAGTTGAATCTAACCTAACCTTACGGGCTGGGCTGGATCCAGCCAGTCCAGGGGTTGTCCAGCAGGAGGTACACATACATCAACAGTGACTGGTGAATTAATTTTCACCTGCACAGTAACGAAGGGAATTATGCATGCAACGTAAGAAGAGCTTACCCGGTGCAGAGACAGGGGCTGATGCTCGGGGAGGGGGACAATTGCGATGGAAGAGCAGCCGATACTCTCCTCTCTATATTTCTGTTTTTCTGATTCTTCTTCTCCTGCACAGTAACGAAGGGAATTATGCATGCAAGGTAAGAAGAGCTTACCTGGTGCAGAGACGGGGGTTGATGCTCGGGAAGGGAGACAATTGCGATGGAAGGCCAGCTGATACTCTCCTCTCTGTATTTCTGTTTTTCTGGTTCTTCTTCTCCTTTTTTATTCTCTCTCAGTTTTCCGGTCTCTATTACTTCTCGCTATTATGAAAAGGAAGGGGAGCTGTTGGTCACGGTTTGAGAGAGACTCACCATTGCTGCTGGTACTGGGGGAGAGGTGTTGTCTCGAGCTCGTTCTGTGGAGAAGGAGAGTTACTGATAGGGTGGTCTGGTCCCTGTTTTTCTTGTTGCTGGTCGGTGATGGGTCTTGTGGCTGCCCACGGTGCTGAATACGACGCCGTTGTTGTAGCTGGTGCAGGACGACTAGGCTGTTGAGAAGCATCAGTGAAGCTTGCAGGCGAAGGGAAGGATAAATGCAGGAGGACGAGGGCACCCTGTCACAGCAGCAAGGTCCCTGTTCGACTTTCACCCCACCAGCCTCTCACAGCAACGAATGTTCCTTTCCCTGGTGCAAGAGCTCTCTGCTTCTCTTGATTTGAACAGGACGAGCGTCCTTCCTGCTTGTTGTGAGACGAAAGTCTTTGCTTGTATGTATCTGCTCGCATTTATTATCTTTCACGTCTTCTCACTTCTCCTGGAGATGACTCAGGGAACCCAAGCCGTGGGTAGCAGCAGCCATTATGTGTGTGTTTGTGGGGTTGATCAAGATTTGATGGAGAGGCTAGGGGGTATGGAAGTGAGGAAAAAGCTGGGGGGAAGGGGGGCGGCGGCGGCGGCGGCGGCTAGTCTTGGATTCGGCCGCGCCTCTTCTTTTTTTTTTTTTTTATGGAAATGTTTCTGTTTTTTTGGCAAGATTTCTGGTAATGACCTTCTCTTAGGGTTTTTTTTTTTTTTTTAGAGTTTCTCTCTAATCGTCCTCCCCCTTTTTTCATACCCTGAGATCTGTATTTATAGTGTCAGAATCCTTTTGCGTGTGAGAAACCAAGTTTCAATCAAACTCATTCTCTTCTTTGAAGTTTGAATTTGATTAAGAATCAAATTTGAAATCGGATAACTATCATTATCTTAAAGAGAAGGATTATCTCGAAGATAAAGATTATCTTGAAGATAGGGATTATCTTGAAGATAAAGATAGAATGACAAAAGCACATTGTAGTCCTTAATTTTCACAGAAGTTTGACAAATCACACTTTTCATCGAAATAAATATCTGATCTTTTAATTTTTCATTTTAAACCCTGTAAAAATTAAATTAAAAACCACAGGGCCAAAATTGGGTTATGACAGTTGCCCCCTCTTTATAATATTTACGATGCAAAGATATTGAAAAATTTCATTTTCTTTAGCTTTGTGTAGTAAATTTATAAAGAAAAGTAGATACAGAAAGAAGTCTTGAAAACTTCGAAAACAGTAGATTGACATATGACTTTTACAGAGAAAACAAGTTATTTGGAAGACGACCTATTTTTTGTTTTTGTTTTTTTTGTTTGAAATGGATCAAATTGTTTTGGGCAATCTGCCCAATGATAAAAGAAACCCGAAGAATTTCGCGAGTGGTCTAATTGTTCCAGGCGACCTACCCAATGATTGAAAAATACGAGGATTTTTTTTTTGTGATGGTATATTGTAATGGGTTACCGACCCAAATGGTCACATTGTAATGGGTTACCTGCCCAGTATAGGATGGTATATTGTAATGGGTTACTGGCCCAGATGGTCACATTGTAATGGGTTATCTGCCCAGTGGAAAAATACGAGGATTTTTCAGGATGGTACATTGTAATGGGTTACCAGCCCAGATAGTCACATTGTAATGGGTTACCTGCCTAGTGGAAAAATAAGAGGATTTTTTTTTTAATAAGACATGATAGGGCTCGAAGGCGCATTATTCAATAGATGGAAGCTCGAAGGAAATGAGGGCTTGAAGGCGCACTCAAAAGAAGGTAGGATAGGAAATGCACTACCTTTGATGGTCAAGGGCTCGAAGGCGCGCTCGAATGGAGGTAGGATAGGAAATGCACTACTTTTGATGGTCGAGGGCTCAAAGGCGCGCTCGAAAAGAAATAAGACGAGGGCTCGAAGGCGCGCTCGATCGAATTGAGGTAGGATAGGAAATGCACTACCTTTGATGGTCGAGGGCTCAAAGGCGCGCTCGAAAAGAAATAAGACGAGGGCTCGAAGGCGCGCTCGATCGAATTGAGGTAGGATAGGAAATGCACTACCTTTGATGGTCGAGGGCTCAAAGGCGCGCTCGAAAAGAAATAAGACGAGGGCTCGAAGGCGCGCTCGAATGGAGATAAGACGAGGGCTCGAAGGCGCGCTCGAATGGAGGTAGGATAGGAAATGCACTACCTTTGATGGTCGAGGGCTCGAAGACGCGCTTGAAAAGAACTCAAAAGGAGGTAGGATAGGAAATGCACTACCTCGGGAGTGGAAATTGAAAGGTGGTGGAAAAATAGAGAGATTTTTCAGGTGGCCTAACTCTCATGGGCAGCCTGCCCAGGTTGAAAAATTCTCAAAAGTGAAAATTTTTCAAAAGCAATTTCAATGTTCGCCATTTCAAGTTGGCCTTCCGCTTGATGGATTCCGTTAGAATTTTCTCGAATAAAATTTGTAAAACTCATTGTCCAATGTTTCAAAGTTTAAATGACGGGGAAACCCTGATCCATGAGAACCCTGCAGTGTGTGATTTGAACCCTAGATGCCTGCCTACCACATATTCTAAAGCTAACCCCTTCCATCGGCACTTGAGCCCAGTTACAGCATCATACTGTTTAAGACTAAAAACTATCTTAGATAAACGACAATACTTGTGTGTTTTCCTTACAGTTTGTTACCGTCTTCTTTTCAGGATTTTTCACGAGTTCAATAAACCCCTTGTGTTAATATCAGAAACTCACATTGTTCCAGCAACTCTGGTGTCGATGTGGGTGTTGTCCTCGTCATCAAGCTTGGCCATTCCAAAATCAGATATCTTGGCGTTCATGTCCTTGTCAAGAAGGATATTGGTACCTTTTATGTCTCTATGAACAATTTTGAGTGTCGACTCCTCATGCAGGAAAACCAGACCTTTCGCTATGCTTACACATATCCTCTGCCTTGAATGCCAGTCTAGCTTCGTTGCCTGGATTTCCTTTGTCCCTGTAATCATCATGCATAACCCTACCCGTCACTTTCTTCTTCACTAATTCTATCTATATTCCATTCAAAGAACTTGTTTTCTTTCCCATTACTTTACATGAGATACTATGGGGAAGTGATCAGAGGCCTACCGAACAAAACATGCGCAAGGCTATTGTTTTCCATGTATTCATATACCAGGCTACCAGCAACAATTGCTTCCCCTCAATGCAACATCCATACAATCTAACAAGATTTGGGTGTTGCAAAGCAGAAATCATGCCAATTTCGTTCACAAACTCACGATTCCCCTGTTTCGATTTCGCCGAAAGCTGCTTCGATCACCGCAATCTGAATGCCATCTGATAGTACTCCCTGCAATATGAGAATAATTTTAGACAAAGAAAATAAGTTCACTTGGCCATTCCATGCTGATTTGATAAGAAAAAAGAAATAATATAGTAGATAAGTAGCTAGATGAAAACAAAAATATGTACTATACTTTGTAGACGCAGCCAAAACCACCTTCTCCAAGTTTGTTTGCTGGATCAAAGTCATTCGTTGCGGCTTTGATTTGACTGAAGGTGAAGATACCAGTTAGCAGATCTAACCCAACAAGTTCTGCCCAAGGAACAAAGAGGATATGTATATGTTAGTTGTTCTGCATGAATGATTCATCAGAGGAAGAACACAGATAGTTTTTGCAGTCCTACAAGAAAACAGCATTGAGATTGCCAATTCCCATTGAAAAAACCATTGTTATAGAGTAATATAAAAGCATTCCTTGAGCTTCGCCAAATGGTTTCAACCTTTGGATTGAGATAATTCTTTGAGAAATGTATGCATTCATGTATAGACATACAGCAAATAAGATGCAGAAAATTGTTTATTGTCGTGTTATTATAGTGACTGGATTCCTCACTAGAATTTGTAAAATCAAGTAAATGTATCAACTGTACCTCGATCCCTCGATTTCCTTCCTCCCAAATAACCTTTCCACCAGAGAGAGGATAGAAGTATGAAAATGAGGAATAATGACAAAACCACAGACCCAGCCACAATGACCTTCTTCCTCTTGCCTTGCGTAGGAGGCTTGAATTCTATGTAGAAATAGGAACAGTAAAAGCAATTTGTTAGATTGTAGAGTTATTCATTACTATGCCACTTCATTACATGCCAACATGCTCCATGTGGTATTGAATATTATATTAAAATTTACAATATAAGAGGTATGACTTACCAGGTTCTATATCAATGGCCGATATTAGTGGACCGTATATTCCAATTTTCGGTGACGTTGTTGTCCCTTTCCCAGCCCAATGAAGGCGGATCTCTAAAGCTCTATCTGTAACTTTCGCTGTAGAATTATGAATGTATACCTTATCTACCCCTTGTGCTGCCTTTTCAATATTAAATCCTTCAACACAATTCTGTCCTGCAAGAACAATTCTTCAGTCAATTCATTTCCAATTAAATAAGGAATTAATATGTGATCTTCAATACCTGAATATAAACATCAGATATCCGTCTTCCAAGACTATAGAAGGATCTGTTGTCCCTCATTACTATTTCAGCAAAGTGAAGCTTCACATTGTAATTCCCATTAACAAGACAACGCACGTGGTATGTGAGAGACAAAGGAGTGAGGCGAGCTTTTGTGTACAGTTGAGAGTTTTTCATTCTTAGTATGGACATATTTTGTGCTATGTAGTCGTCTTCGGAAGGTTTAACATCCCAGACATGTCCTGTGGTACTTATTTGCCAAACCTCTCTTTTGGGTACATATTTTGTTGCGCCTCCTGGCTCATCATCTGCTTCATAGATGGTATTTCCAACGGTGGTTTCTGATCCACCACAATTTATGCGCACCGAGTATTGATCTATACGGAATTGTCAAAATGTTTACTGTCATCAATATGAGCATTTGGAAAACAAGAAACAAATTTCACTTACTTTGGCACATCCAACCGAACATAAAACGTCATAGATGCTGAACAAGAAACTCACGTAAGTTTTTACTCCAAGGAAAAAACAGCAGCTAACGTTTTCTCTTCTTCTTGCTCTTCTTATTTCTGAACATTCAAGGTGGCTTTAAATAGTCTTATAAATCCTACCAATCTAAGACTTGTATCTTAATCTAATTATGAAGAAAACTAATCAACTAACTATATCCTAACAGCACTAAAAGTCTAACAAATCATTGGTCTTAATATTGGAGAGTTTTGACAATATCAGAACTCTCGCGAACTCTAATTCCTATGAACATAAATACAAAACAAGAGGAGCACATGTATCATAAATTTGATGCAAAAGCATGAGTGTTTTTTGAACAATAATCACTGAGGCACTCGACAGGCTTCATGGACAGATTGGTGGGAGAGAACCATCAGCTTATCTTAAAAATGAAGTGAAAAGGAGAAGAAAATGAAAAGATATCTGTCTTAAGAGTTTAATGAAGTAGAAGCTTACGAGTAGTTCCCTCCCCAAGAACATTTGAACAAATTTCTGGCGAACCAACTCAGAAGTTATTTACAAGTTATGAAGTGAAAGCATATAAACAACAAGCTCAATTAATTAAAGGAAAGACAAGCAAAAGGAAGTCAATGTTACAGTGTTTCTGTCACGACACAAAACCCGGATCCATGACCGGCACATAAGCAAGGTTCACTTCCAAGGTTTCATATCTATACGAACCCAAACTTACATACAAACTTCTCATAACTCAATTAGAGTTCAACGCAACATTTATAACAAAATTAACTTCATAATATAATTGAATTGTCTTAATACAAGAGTTATATAATTTCATAGTTTTGGAGCACTAACTAGACAAAAAGAAAGGTACAAATTACAACCGAAAAGCAGGTTTGGAAGGTTCAACAAAAATGACCCGCTAACAAGCTATAAGCCTGAAAATCTAAATAATGAGAGGGTGAGTTTAACAACTCAGTGAGTAGATAACGTTCAATATACACACACGAGGTAATACAACAATGAAAAATATATATACAAGTATGGCTCTAGGTTCTTATAGGAAGGTTTCTCAAATAGGCTATAACAAGAATATCAGAAGGTAAAGCTCGTCAGAAAATCAAAATGCAATGAGCATGAGGCTCTGTACTGTGGGATGATCAATCCACACAGGTTGGTGACTCCTCCGACCAACTAGGGCTCAGATACGATGTGCACAAAGACTAACACTACCCTGTTAGTATGGGTATTCTGACTGGCATACTATAGGGTCATAATCATAATCAAATAGACGTATTCATATCTCAAGGCTCAACTCATGACATCAATCAAATGAGGAGCTATCAATTCAGAATTCAATTCAAAATATATACTGGTTCATATCAAGAATTCAGATTCAACAATTGATCATGCTTTATCAAAACAAGAATAATAATCAACATATGTATTATCAAGAAGCATGATCCAATTCATATTAACAAATCAAATATTTATAATATTTCTCATGCATATGAAAAATTATCCACTCACCTGACTCGAAAGCAAACAGAAGTCAAAAGCAGACACCGAAGAAAATCCTACTAACGTCCCGCCGGTAGAATATAAGGATTATCTTAATATAAAGAAGACATATTCAATGACTCAAAAGAATATATAACCTATTTAATACACTTATCTAAGGGTGTATTCCATAACCCTATATGTTTTTGAACTAACTAGTTATTTTTCCTAAAAACCCAACATTTAACGGTTTTCCCGAAATCTAATCCATAATAAAACAAATAATAAAATTGATAATAATTCAATAAATAACCCTAAATTATTCATCAAAACAATCTGAAAAAAGTTAATATTACAGCTAGGGACTAATCTGGAATTTATCATATTTTTAATGGTCAAATTGTAACTTTTGTCAAATTGAAGGACCAAACTAAAAATATCATAAATCCATGACTATAATGAAATTCTGACCATAATTAATCCTCAATTCTGTCCAGAATATCTCATTATACTTCAGGGACCATTCTGGAATTTTACCAAATTTTTAGGGTCAAATTGTAATTTTTGTCAAATTGGAGGACTAAATTGAAAGTGTTAAAATTTCATAACTATACTGGAAATCTGCCCATAATTCATCTTTTATTCTGTTCAGAATCTCGGAATATGCCCCAGGGACCAATCTGTAATATTTCAAAGTTTGGGGCTAAACTGTAATTTTCCAAAATTGAGGGACCAAACTGAATTTTCATCATCTTCAACTTCAACCCAGAATTTTCACAGATTACCTACTGTTATCCCCTGATTTTTAACACAAATTCACCATTCAAACGAAACCATAACTCAAAATCATCATTTTTATCTACAATCTCTCAAATTCAACTTAACAATCCATTATCCATGACAATCAACCTTATAACATTCAATTTAATTAATTAATTAAACCCAAAACATAAATTTTCAAAACCCTAACATTCATCAAAACTGAAATTAAAGCTAAAGAAAACATATTATACACATTAAAACATAATCTTACCCTTTTTACTTATTTCCTCCAATTCCTTTCTATTTCCCTTCTAATTTCCCTCTTTTCTCTTCTTCTTCTTCTTTCTCCCTTCTCTCTCACGGTTTGCTCTCAAGAACACAGCTCCCTCTTTTGTTTTTTTTTTACTTTCTATTTATATTTATCATCTCTTTATATAATTAGTACAATACCCCTCATTTAATTATACTTTCTTCTAAGCCACCAAGGGCTTGGTTGCCTTTTCCTATCTCTTTTAATTCAAAACATTACAGTTTCTTTACAATTAGTTGGGATTTCAGTGAAATTGTTGTAAGAAAGATCAAATTCACTGCATGCAAAGATAGCTTCTTTCAACATTGAGACAACTTTGCACAGATTTTTAGAATTTTTATTACAAAGTTATAGATAGTAACTTGAAAGATATTGCAATTGGAAATAGTTTGATTATCCATACATATCTGTACTGAAATCAATAAATTATGGGAATGATTGTCTGTTTATCAGTTGCCCATCAGTATAGTTCTTCAAAAGCGGCCACAGACAGATTAATCCTACAAAATTATATAAATAATGGCCTAAATCTCTTTTTTTTTATGCTCTCACAGACAAGGGAAACCTGGAAGTGCCAGTAAAAGTTGATCATTTCAGTCATTCGTATGACAAGGGAGACAAGATGGACTAAGCATAATTCTCAATATAATATGTATGCATTAAAATTATGTTGATAAAGGTAAATACATTATGAAATTTCTAACGTATTTCATATAGAAATTAAGAAAAATAACTTACTAGCGAGTATTTCTGCTCTGGATCCAGGGCGGGATGGGTCCGGAAAGCATGTTCCTTGTAACATAACTATGCAATAATAAAAAATTATCATTCGGTTGAGCATCTAACCATGATTACTATAGCCAAATCCTGTCCCGAGACTAGACAAAATTTTGAAGCTTAGATGATGGCTTGGGACAATAAGCTTATCATATGACTACTTATATGCTGTTTACAGCACAGTGGAGGCTGCTCATGCACCATAAGACACAGTAGCTAGCCATCCTCATGAATCTAGAATACTTACATTTTCTCCAAGCTTATTAGGTCATCATAATCTGTTGGAAGATCTCCTTTCAATCTGTTGAAACTGAGATCCCTGTAACCAAAACAAAAGGTGCATATTGTTCTTAATTCTACGTTATGAAAGTTCACAAAAAAGTACAAATAATAACTAAATTAGCAATCTAAGGTCGGCAGCTCTAAGTATGCGTGAAATTCACATTTCAATATTGATGTAGATGAATGAAAAATTAAGCATAAGAGATAATGAAGATTACAAAACTTTCGGTCGTTTCATTTCAGTCAAGTTTCTGGGAAAAGATCCTGACAAGTTGCAGTTGCTCAGCATCCTGCAGCATGCATTTAATTCATGTAAGCTAAATACTGCATTGTAAATATCCTGATATGAGAGCGTCAACAGAGAGAATGACTCACAAATAGGTCATGTTTTGCATAGATTCTAGGTTTGGAAACTCTGAAACATCTCCAAGTAAGTTACTGATTCTTCTGGAAAACATCAACCGCAAATAAATGTGAGACTTTCATGTTTTTATAGTTGATGATTTTTCATGAACTATGACCCAGGAACACAACTTACAACTGAGTTAGACTGTTCAAGAGAAAAATGCTTAAAGGAATGGGCCCTGAGAAACCTTTGTTAATATAAAATAAAAAGGTCGATTATGATAGACAGTAATGTTTATATAGAAATGAAATAGAAATGAAGAAAAAGCAGAGAGTGAAAAGAACGAAGAACAGAGAATGAATGAATCTGTTATGCACAGAGAAGCAAAAGACGAATTCTAGCACTGTTTTTTGTTATTTGCTTTTGCTTAATGTTTACATTACTCATACTCAGTTTATATATATAGTATTGGAAAGATACTATACAAAGAATATTCTTCCTTTTACACACAATATTAATGCTAACAGATTCTCCTTTTGTAACAAAACTACTAACAACATTGTAACAATATTAATTGCTAATCTTCTGACACTTGGCATCATTAGGATCGTTGATATCTTTACATGCGCCCTCAATCGCAGGCTGGGAGGAGCCAAGCATGAGATTGGAGCAATGATGCTGAAATAAAGAAATGGAAAGGCCTTTGGTGAGGATATCAGCAAACTGATCACTAGAGGAGACATGTTGGACCAGTAAATCACCCATGATAACCCGCTCCCTAACAAAATGATAATCGATCTGGAGATGTTTCATCCTGGAATGGAACACTGGATTGGAAGCAAGGGAGATAGCAGAAATATTATCACAATGAATTAAAGGTGGAAGAAGTAAAGAAATATGAATGTCACAAAGCAGTTGACGAATCCAGGCAAGCTCTACAGCAGTGATAGCGAGAGCGCGATATTCAGCCTCCGTAGACGAACGAGAAATAGTATGTTGTTTCTTAGAAGCCCAAGAAATAGGACTGGAACCAAAATAGACAAGAGAACCAGAGACAGACCGGCGGTCATTAGGATCTCCAGCCCAGTCGACATCACTATAGGCCTGCAAATGAAGAGGACCAGGATGAAAGTGAAGGCCAAGATGTAGGGTACCTTTGAGATATCGCAAAATACGTTTGACTGCGACAACATGAGAGACCATTGGATTATGCATGAACTGGCAAGCTTGATTCACCGAAAAGGCAATATCAGGCCTTGTGAAAGTGAGATACTGCAAGGCTCCCACAATGCTCCTGTATTGCTGCGGATTAGAATATGGCTGGCCGTCATCCTTGAGCAGGTGATGATGAGGAAGACAAGGAGTAGCACAAGATTTTGAATTCTGCAAATCAACCCTGGCAAGTAAGTCAGTGATATAGCTAGTTTGAGACACAAGTAAACAGAAGGCAGATAGGAAATCTGCAGGCCCAAAAAATGATACAATGGACCCAAATCTGTGAGGTCAAATTCCTGAGACATAGCAGCAATAACAGACGAAAAAAGAGAGGAATGGCTGCCAGTAAGAATGATATCGTCAACATAGAGGAGCAAGATCAGAGTGCCATGAGAAGAGTGCTGAACAAATAAAGAGGAATCAACAAGAGATGCTTGAAACCCCAAGCTGGGCAAAAAACTGGTGAACCGCTCATTCCAGGCACGAGGAGCCTGCTTAAGACCATACAAAGACTTCCTCAGCCGGCAAACAAAATCAGAGGGATGAGCCTTACTAACAAAGCCCGGAGGTTGAGTCATATAAACCTCCTCAATTTCCTCCTGCATGGTTGATTGCCATTCAACAGTGGCAGAAGCAATCTTGAAGGAACGAGGTTCAACCTGAGAAAGAGCAAGAGACTGAACAGTGGCAGAATAGGCCTTTTTCTTGGAAATGCCACTTTTAGACCTGGTAGTCATGGGATGAAGATTCATGGGGGAGAGAGGCAGAACGACACATAGGCGCTCAGGGTGGAAGTCAGGATCCACGGAGAGAGGAGAATGTGCAGGGGAGTGCAAGTCAGATGAGGGCTGTGAAGACAGACCAGGTGACAAAGAAGGTAATGATGCAGAAGGAGTAGAAGAAAAGGAAGGAGAGGAAGAAACAAAAGGCAAAACAGAGTTATGAAGAGAGATAGATGGGGAAGAAGGAGAGACAACAGACACATGCAGAGAAGGAGAGACTGCAGGCATAGGCACAGAGATATAAGGAAACAATGATTCATCAAAGAGGACATGACGAGACACAAAGATGCGATTGGTATAAAGGGAAAAAACAAATATACCCTTTATATTGGCCGGCATAGTCCAAAAAGATGCATGTGGAAGTTTTTAGCTGGCATAGTTTATTAGTGTTGTAAGGCCGAAGTAAAGGGAAACAAGCACAACCAAAGATGCGCAAGTGATGGATGATAGGGGAAGAACCATACAACAAGAAAAAAGGAGATTTCAGCCATAGAATTTGACAAGGCAATCTATTAATCAAATAGATGGAAGTAGCACAAGCATGAAACCAGAATTTATTAGGGAGATGGGTAGTTTGTAACAAAGTGACAATGGTTTCCACAATATGTCTATGCTTTCTCTCAGCAAGACCATTTTGTTCAGGGGTATAGGGACATGACATTTGATGAACAATGCCCTTAGTATGAAGATAGTTTTTGAAGTTGGTGCTAATATATTCACCACCTCCATCACTTTGAAAGATCCTAAGTGTAGCAGAAAATTGAGTAACTAAAAATGTATGGAAATGGACAAAAATAGAATAAACCTCTCCTTTATTGATCATTGGAAAAATCCAAGAGTACCGTGTACATTCATCAACAAAACTAACATAATATCTAATGCCATCAACAGACATTACGGGTGCAGGGCTCCAAACATCACTATGTATGATTTCTAAAGGGTGAATAGACTTAACTGCTGGATATGGAAAAGGAAGCTTAGTAATTTTGCCCTCTAAACAAATGGTACAAATAGACTTGGTAGGATCTGAAGTGAAGGGAATCTGAGACTGAGTGAGAAGAGTGGACGTGATGCTATTAGAGGGATGACCAAATCGCTTGTGCCAAAGACTGGTTTGAACCTGTTGACCAAGATAGCAAGACTGATTATGATGGGAAGCTGATGCAAGTTGAAAAGGTGTGTGGGAACTAGAAGAAACAGAAAAAGGAATATGATATAAACCATTACTACACAGGCCCTTGAGAAGGACATTCCCCGTGATTTTGTCCTGAATCCAAAAACCAAAGTCATCACAAATAAATCGACAATGATTATCTTTACACAGCCTATAAACTGACAGCAGATGTTGAGATAGCTTAGGAACATGCAACACTTGGTGTAATTGTAAGGAGCATTGTGGAATAGGCAAAACAGAAGAGCAAATACTAGAAATGCTCAAACCTGAACCGCCAGCAGTGGTAATAGCATCAGGACCAGAGTAAGAAGTAGCCTCCTGAAGGTGAGACAAATCAGATGTCATATGAGCTGTGGCGCCAGTATCAGCCACCCAAAATGGTTCAGGAGGTGGAGGAAAGGTAGCAGCCATAACACTAAGATTGATGGAAGGAGGACGGCCTTGATAGGAGAAGTTGCCTCTATGATAACATTGGATGGCAGATGCCCATATTTCCAGCAAATTTGACATTGAACAGAAGAGGTAGGGGCTGAGGATTGGTTGTGACGTTGATAACAATCGGCAGCAACATGACCTCTCTTACCACAGATTTGGCAAGTAGGCATATCAGTTCGAGGACCAAGAATACCAGGATTAGAGCTTGGTTGAGCAGGATAATGTCGTTGGCCAGATTGGAAAGTATGGCGACCTCTACCACGGCCCCTAAACTAAGAGCCACAGTGGTGAAAATAACCACCAGTGTTATGACCATTGAAACCACTCTGATAGCCGTTAGAACCTCCATGGAAGCTAGAGGAAAATTGAGAAGATAGAGCTGACTTGAAGTTGGAAGAAAAAGGATTAGAATTACCTTCATCAAGAACCAGAGCCTTGCCTTGAGACACTTGATTCTGAACGTGCATAGCAGAGACAAATGGAGAAGAGGAATGGGTCTGCTCAATAGTAGCTTCTTCAGCAAGCAATTGAGAGCGAAAATCTTTAAGAGATAACACATTATCTCTGCCTCGAACCATACATCGGAACGTGTTATAGTCAGAAGAAAGGCCATTGAGAGCCAAGATCACAATATCCTCATCTTCAAAATAAACTCCAGCGGCAAAGAGATGATCACGGGCATCTTTGATTCTTTGCAGATACTGATACACAGGTTCTAAACCTTTCTTGATAGTTTGAAGTTCACTCTTCATTTGAAAGATTCTTGCCTTGGTTACTGTAGAAAAACGATCCTGCAATTGAACCCACATATCATGAGAACTGATGCAGCCACTGACATAGGAAATGGCAGTAGAAGAAAGAGTGGCTGTAAAACCCGGGAAAAATAATAAATAAATAAAAGTGAAAGAATTCATGCATATGATTAAATAAAAACAGAAATTCAGAAATTTTTGAATATAAATTTCTGGGCGAAATAATTCGAGATATTATAATAAACCCGGTACTGTTGAGGGTTAGATTTAATTGAAAAGAATAATGCACTTAAAGGAAAAGGGGGTCTAAATGCAAATAAGGGAAAATATAGATTATGAATACTCTCTCCTCACCAAGACAATCGGTAGGAACCATAAGGAGAGAAAATAGGGAGTTTTATACCCATTCTTGAGAAATCAAGAGAGAGATACTAAAATTTCAAGAACCCATCCAAGATTAAGAGCTTAAAGAAGGGATAAACACTTGAGAGCAAAGGATTATCAAGAAATTGAACAAGAAGAAAAGACAGGAGAGAAATTGAACAAGAAGAAAAGAAAGGAGGGAGTTGAAAATCTTCAACTGGTTGAAGATCAAAATCTTAATTTATACTGGGTAAGGTATTCTAAACATGATCTTAAAAAAATTCATTTTTTAAATTTGATGAAGAATTGATGCCTTGATATTGAATCATAGGTTAGGGTTCTTAGACTTAAATTGGGGAAAAAGTACTTATTGTTGAGATTAAGTTAATTCATGTGTGTAGTATGTAGTTTATGAAAGTATTGTGTGAAGGGGAGGGGGAGACGAATCTGGACAGACTTGTCTCCTAACTTTCGAAGAGATTTCGGGTAGGAGGATGAGGGGATTAGGATCGGGTTCCCCATAGAAATTATATACTTGAATGTTAGCTAACCAAGGAAACTGGTCTTGCTCAATTTGAAAATATAGAACTCCAATTATGGGTTACCAACTAAGACTGAGTCGTGACTGATTATGTAGGGCAGTAGGACTAATTAGTAAATGAACAATTTTGACTATCTTGGAGGCAAAATTGGGTTCTCCTCCATCAGAGAACTAGTAGCCTCGTGTATTAGCTTTCTAATGAGATCAATCTTAGTTAAAATGGAGTTTTAGAACTTTAGATATAGTTAAAAATCTGATGAGTGTTCAGACAGTAACAGTTGGAAATTTGACAGTAACAGTTGGAATTGGACAGTAACAGTTCAAAGTCAAACAGTAACAATAGGAAAAGTCAGACAGTAACGGTTGGAAAAGTCAGACAGTAACGGTTGGAAAAGTCAAACAGTAACAATACGAAAAGTCAAACAGTAACGGTTGGAAAAGTCAGACAGTAACGGTTGGAAAAGTCAACAGTAACAGTTCAAAGTCAGACAGTAACAGTTGAAAATTGGACAGTAACAGTTGGAAATTTAACAGTAACAGTTGGAAATTGGACAGTAACAGTTCAAAGTTAGACAGTAACAGTAGACTTCATGTGAATACTATAAATAAGAATATAAAAGAATTGAGTCATACGAACACTTGTATATTGAGATATTAACTCTGAAAATATACATGATATATGTATGTATGTTATTATGAGGAAATGAACATGCATAGAAAGTAAAAAAAAAACTTCCTTGTGATTCAGGAGGAGCAACCAGGATTGGATCTTCTGTTAGGGGAGGTCGTGAGACAGGCGAAGCAGGTGCGTGATTTTCCCTCCTATTTGCACTTATACAATTTAGAATCCTTCTGGTGAATGCAATTATAATAAATATTGTGTTCAATGTAAATAAAGCCTAGTGTATTTACAAGATTAGTTTCGGCTAATGGCATCCGTGATAGGATTGCCGGGATGAGATTTACATGATTAGCTTCGGCTAATGGCATCCGTGATAGGATTGCCGGGATAAGATTTACGTGATTAGCTTCGGCTAATGGCATCCGTGATAGGATTGCTGGGATATGATTTACGTGATTAGCTTCGGCTAATGGCATCCGTGATAGGATTGCCGGGATAAGATTTACGTGATTAGCTTCGGCTAATGGCACGATTGCCGGGATATGATTTACATGATTAGCTTCGGCTAATGGCATCCGTGATAGGATTGCCGGATAAGATTTACATGATTAGCTTCGGCTAATGGAATGCGTGATAGGATTGGCGGGATATGATTTACATGATTAGCTTCGGCTAATGGTGTCCGTGATAGGATTGCCGGGATATGATTTACATGATTAGCTTCGGCTAATGGCGTCCGTGATAGGATTGCCGGCATATGATTTACAGGATTAAACCTTGCAATGTCACCCAGTTTTTGCAAGTAAATAAGATTATTCAATTTAGAATATACAAATGAGTGTTAATTGGGTTTAAAAGATTTACAAGCAAAATATAAGTTTTTGTTAGAGTTTTCATGGAGTCGATAGAAAGCAAATACTTCATTCGTATTCATTACATGAGCATACATATATTCATTAGCAACATAATGGTATGTTTATTTATGTTACAGGTCCATCAAACATCCAGGAAGATCATTAGTTTAGGACTCTACTTTGTGAAACTTATATAATTATTTAACTTAAAACAAAAGGGAATTAACGTGTTTAGGCAGTATACTTTTGTGCAAACCTTGATGTATTTATAAAGGTTCAGCTTAGCATGTAGTATCTTAGTTATCTTGTAATCAACCCTTTTGAAATATTTAAGAACACTTCTTATTTTGTAAATACTTTCTTTGCATGTGAGTACTCCTTTTCCTTTAAATTTTATGATATAACGTGTTGGACTAAGTTTATATTGAACTTACTCGTAGGATATATATATATATATATATATATATATATATATATATATATATATATATATATATATATATATATATATATATATATTGTGTGGATTGTATGAGGTGTGGAATCATGAGGTTTGATATAAGGTCTGGAATTAAGGGACCTTGTGATGATGGGTTGTTTGAGTAAACTGATAGTAGTCGATAACTTGGAATGTCTTACATGCAAACGAAACTCTGACGATTTTTGGAAGGAAAAAAAAAAATTACCCTTAAATAAAGAGGATATGTTGGAATCTTTTAACATTGATCGAGTCGTACAGTCGGACTATTACAGTGGCAATAAGTAGCTGCATCAGTGCTCTGTCATGCATTTTCCAAATCTGATGATCATCAGATTCAACACCTTCAATATCAGAATCTGTATCAAATCGACTTGGACATTTTCTGGAACCATCAACAAATCCTAGAATTCCATGACTTTCAAGAAGAATTTTCATTTGAAATTGCCAAATGAGGTAGTTTGTATCGTCAAGCTTCACTGTTATAGCAGTAGAGATTGCAGGAAGCAGAGAAGTGATAGGAGATTGAATAATCTGAAGTTGAGAGCTAGTCACCATTTTAGAATGTAGGAGAAAGCAGAAAATTGAAGATTATAATGTTCGGTGAAGTAATAGAAAACTGGAGTTTTGAAGAAGAAAATCAGTGAGGCAATATATCAAATAGCTGATAGGCACATCAATAAGTGCACAAGAATTTTATGAAGAGGATGAGAATAAAGCCAAAATTCAGAAGTTAATGGCCACAAGATCAAGAGTTCCAGTACTCTGATACCACGATAGACAGTAATGTTTATATAGAAATGAAATAGAAATGAAGAAAAAGCAGAGAGTGAAAAGAACGAAGAACAGAGAATGAATGAATCTGTTATGCACAGAGAAGCAGAAGACGAATTCTAGCACTGTTTTTTGTTATTTGCTTTTGCTTAATGTTTACATTACTCATACTCAGTTTATATATGTAGTATTGGAAAGATACTATACGAAGAATATTCTTCCTTTTACACACAATAGTAATGCTAACAGATTCTCCTTTTGTAACAAAACTACTAACAGCATTGTAACAATATTAATTGCTAATCTTCTGACACTTGGTATCATTAGGATCGTTGATATCTTTACAGATTAAGGCTCTGTTTCTAGAGCTGTAGAGATGAGATTGAATATTTGAGGTGGAAAAGAAGCACATCCACAATGTATCAAGATGTTTCCATCTCTGAATAAAATTAGGTATTCTTCCAGTGAAGTTATTGCTGCTAAGCCTTCTGCATTCGCCGAACGGAAAACACAGAATCATGAAACTTGGAGAGTAAAGAGATGCATCTGTAATATCAAATACTGCAACTAACGAGTATGATACACAATAACCATGTGAAATGAGAACCTACAGTTCCTTCAAACCGGTCAGATTAGTTTCATGATTAGCCGGGGGTAACTCTCCAGTGAGATAATTGGCACTGAGAGTTCTGCAATCACAAAAGGAGAAAAACACTTAGCTTTCAATAATCAGTTAGGACTTAATTTCAAATGTAAAAGGTTGAATGAACTGACAGATTCTCCAGGTCAACCAAGCCTCCAATCTCAGGGGGAACAGTTCCAGAAAACATATTGTTCTGAATGCTCCTGCATAAATGCCTACTATCAGGATTACTCCTGACTAAACAATTAAACAGATTTAAATTTAAAAAAAGACAAGAAATTGACTAGCAGAAAAATGCATACAAGTATCTAAGTGTGGTAATCGTTCCCAGATAGCTAGGAATTTTTCCTGTCAACCGATTCACGCCGATAGACCTGTTGTTAATTATGAGTAAGCAATTCCTTGGCTAGAAAACATGAATGCAGTATTTTCTTACAATAATTCCAGCTTGGTATTAGCCCATTCAGGTGGTATATTGCCAATCAGGTAGTTGGCCCAGAGATATCTGCAGAGCCGATAGAGTTCTAATAAAATCGAATTATACAGTACAAATTCACGGTGCTCAATCTGTAGAAATGTAGTAATTTGAAGCACTGCTTACAGATGTTTAAGCTGTGGTAGTTTCTCGATAGCCTTTGGGAGAGTACCGTCAAGATCTTGCCTTTTTAGATATCTGCATTGCAAGAACACATGGACCCATCAACTCCTCAATACTTTCAACCATTGCAAATCAACAATCATATGTCAAGAAAATACAAGACAGAACTCCTCAATGCTTTTCTTCGAATGATTTTAAACTCTTAAGCCTAAACTTCTGACAAAAGGACCATTTTCTTCGCTGAAGATCCTTTCTTTGCTATTCACTACATGCTTATCTTGTTTTTATATAATTTTACTGCTAATGAATTGCATCTGAATTTCTTAAAATAAAATTCAACTATCGAATGGGGTTTATTAGGAGATTTAATCCACCACAAATAGTCCTCCACTGTATTATTTTCCGGTGCTACGGATTATTTTTTTAGCTTAAAAAATTATTTAAGCATTATTAATATGTTTTCTAATAAAAAATTTATTTTTAACTTGAAATATTATGCATATTAAATGACATATTTTTTAAATATTTATTCGGTAATATATTTGATGATATTTTTTTAAAAATATTAAGATAATAACATATTAAATCGATGATCTAGTTAACTTGTCAAGTTTGTAACCGAGAATCAACTTTACCTTATAGAAAAAAATTAAAATAAATTATGAAGATCAATTACTAATTAAGTCCAATATTATCAACTATAATATTATACTCTTGCAAATATAAATTTAAGTAAGTAAAATCAATTGATCCTACTAAAAAAAGTAAAATTAAAAAGTCCAAAACAAAAAAAAAATTGGTTAAAATTTAATTTGGTCCCTCTAAATTCATCAATATTTGCTTCTATACCTTAAAATCTGTTAATGCTACCGTTGTGGTTTTCTAAACGTTTCAATGCCACTCCCAACCATCAACTAAACTATTTTTTAATTTTGCTTTTTGAGTTTTCTAGGTTTCTAAATGCATGTGATAACATTAAACTTCTGTTAGTTTTTAATAATGAAGAGCAAAATTTAAACTGGAAGAGTAGAACTGGAAAGTTGATAATCTATATGCACGAAAAAGATAGTTTATCCAAATATTTCGTAAGAAAACGATCTTATATATCATTCTTGAGGTACAAGTACATGCATGTTACAGCATATTGTCAGACTCTTTTTTTTTCGTTTACAAGAAGTCATATTATTAGACTGCTGTTTTGCATAATTTTATCATCGTAACAAAGTGACCAAGACCACCTTATTTTCTATAAATTATTTATGGAATATTATCTTCCTTGACTTAGATCTGCATGTTAACTGATTAAATGACGGATATCGGTTGGATAAGCATCAGATGGAAGAATGGCATTGTACGATCTTCTTGCAGTGAATTGGTTCAAAGCTTCGGTAGGATGAATTGCATCCCAAAACGCATATTCAGTCCTATTTTGGCATGGGTCTTGAATGCATTGGCCATCACTACGTGCTGGACAACATCCAACGTTTGTAACCCTAAACCCTGTTATGCACAAAACAGACAATTTCCATTGCTTAGAGCCAAATATATAGTAATCATTAAAACAAGAAATTATTAGGTATACTGTGAATCGTACTCCTTGTATACTGAGTAATTCGTATTAATAAATTGTAACATCCTCCACCAACAGGTTGGATGACTTACCGAGCACAGAAGGATTGCCAGATGACAATATCCCAGTAGAATTCAAGTATATAAAGCGTGCGTCATTCAACTCTCTATTCAGTTGATCAACAAGTGATACGAGTCCTGCGTTAAAAGGGAGGACTGCGTTGTTTATAGAGGTCACACAAGAGAGATTGTTGGGGCATAGAGTAGAAGATGCGTAAGGAATGCTGCCTAATGGTATAAGTCCAGGCAAGGCAATTTTCCTGGCTCCTAGGTGGTACAGAAGCTGAAGAAAAATAGAAACAAAAGACATAAATTCACAAAAAAGATAAATTAAAATATATATGGAATATAATGCATAAATTAAGGTACAAATACAATTATTAAAAATAAATTATAGTGTTCAAGCTCTAACTACGAATCCTCATTCAATAAAATAGATGGATACAAGAATAAGAGAAAAAATCACATCTAGTCCCATAAAAAATGATAAGTATTTCTTATATTTTTCTCTCTTTCTTCTTGTATCCAAGTATCAATGTTTATATTTTGAGCATCATAAAATTTCTCGCGAAACGGATAGTAATACCAACCTTTATTTGCTGACTATACTGGTCAATTAAAACCTTGGCATATTGATCAGGGGTGTTTAATCGGCTTGTTGTATAATTGCTAGGCATGAAGTAGTTGTTTAAGTAGTCATTACTGCCCAAGCTGACATAATATAAGCACTTATTAAGGTAATTTTCTGCTGCCTGCTTAGTCCCTAGTAATTGAGTCAAGCGACTGAGTGTAGCGGCATGATTTTGCAATTGCTCATTCAGGCTGATTCTATCACCCTGGAACATGTCAGCAGAAATAGGAAAACAAAAAAAACAGATAAAAGTTAAATCATAGGACGTTGTAAAAATACTCACAGGTAAAAAATTACTACAACGTAAATTATTTGGTACCAGTTGCCTTCCAGTCTCATCACGAATCCCTGCTGCCCCAGATGCATAGTTAACACCAACCAATATGTCTCTGCCTCTAGCAGTTGCAAATGGTGGAATAAATTGGTTAAAGCCCAGAAGTTCACCTGCAAATGCCCAAATGTAATGTCTATTCACCATCTGAACCGTATCCGTATGTGCAAATAAATTGTTCTGCTGTGATCACGGTTAAGGGGATTTGACATATAAATTCTATGGTGAAAGAGATAGACACAAGAAAAGAGAGAAAAAAAAAAACTAAGAAATAATTTTTAAGAAGAAGAAAGACATTATTATCATTTTGAACATCTATATGATTTTTTCTCTTCTCTCATGTACTGTAATTATTACTGTAGAGTTTTTCTATGCAGGTTGTTCTATCAATTCACAACTTTTGACTAAATACCTGAACTATACTTCAGGAGAGATGATGTAATTTATTCTTAAACAATATATAATATATGATGAAACTTTATGTGGAAATAATTTCATAACCATGTTATTGTGATATTAATTACGCTATACTAGTGATAAACAAGACGTAAACTGATATAATTTGGTATATATGAGACAAATTATTTTGCATTTCGAAACTAATGTGAAAGTGATAACGTGCAAGGAGATGAGAAGGAAGCACCAATGATATCCACTACGGTTCGGCCATTAGTAAACCTTCCGGTGGTTCCATTTGGGAAGTCAATTCCATATGGGCGGTAATTGGCCTTAGCAGCTGTGACAAGGTTGTTGTTGTTGCCACTATCCGCCAACGAGTCTCCAAATATGAAAAAACAAGGCACCTGTGGAGCGGCATGAGCACAATTTTGCAAATTCGACACCAGCATCAATAGGAAAAGTAGGAAGCACCATACTTTGATCTTGTCTGCCATTTCTAATCAATTTTCAGGAAATTAAGGTGGGAGCTGTTGAGAAGTATTTGAAGCAATGGAGTTTGAAACTGCGAGGAGAACAAAGGAATCAATGGTAACACAGCCTGATGAAAACGTTGGGATTATATAGGGTTGGAAGAGGAGTGCAATGCTACAGACATGGTAGCAGTAAATTATTTATATTATTATTATTATTATTATTATTATTATTATAGTTCACTTTGAATATTTACTTTTAGGTTATTTATATTATTTATATGTTTTGAATATTTGCTTTTGCTCATATTTAAAACAAAAAATTGCTTTCTTAACTATCTTTTCTTTATTTGGCTTTTTTTTTTTTGAGAAGTATATGATTTCATTAAACGCCATAACCTGACGGCATGTGAAATTACAGAGCCTGCAGCATATTAATTTGCTGGAACTACCAAACAAAGCAAGGTCCATTTAAAGAGGACAAAACAACAGATATAGCCTAAGAAAGCAACATTGGAATCTACACAAGATAACCATCACAACAAAATCCAGGGGAAACTTCCAAGAGTCTTCAATTCATCTCTCTAGTGAATCTGAACCTCTGAAGTGGAGCACCTTTAGTAGCCTGATAGACATAAGCTGAGAGATTGATCAAAACCAAGCAATGAAATCACTGGATCTTCGCACTCCCTCCTTAATCATACAATCTGCCAGACTATTGCTCTCACAGTACACATGAGAAAAAGTAAATGAGCCAAAAAATCTAGTCAATTTCTGAACTGTGGAGAAGAGCTCTCGGTGCATCCATGGCCTGTTATGAGAATTGTGCATCCAGCTGATTACATTGGATTTCTTTATTTGGCTATGACGAATGATTTAAACTACTTTTATGAGATTTTGAAATCAATTATTACTTTTAAATAAAATTTCAGACATTTCTATTCTTATTATTTCTAGAAATTATCTAGTTTCCACCATACATTGCATCAATAATGAAAACTAAAAAGTTTTATAGCATATATTCAAAATAGACATGTTTACTCCCCAAGGTAAATTTATTTTATTTCCAGAAAAAAATGGAAAAATAACGATTTTTTAATAAACTATAACAGATAGGTGATAATATAAATTGTATGTATTAAAAAAATGACAAGAAAAATTGATTTTTTATATTTCCATTTTAAATTAAATACTGGGGATACTAAATTAAAATTAAACGTTTTTTATTCTTATAATTTAAACTATAACAGATAGAACTAACGTTTTTTATTCTTATTATTTAAACTAAGAGCATAATATTCATGATAAATTAAAATTTATTCTTCATTTGGGAAAGGGAGATTAATCCTCACATTAATTAAGATAAAGAATGATCACTTTATCCCAAGCACAATATTACTTGAAACGTTGCCGTTCCTAGCTAGCTCACTTTCTTGGCCTCTTTGTCAGCATTTCATGAGGTGGTTGGGCATTAACGCTGCGTATGGGAGCATTTGATTTTGTGGAAAATTTGAGGATATTATACAAATTTAGAATACAATATTTAAGTTTATTCATCATCGTTTGTCTTTTAGTTCATGTATACAAATTTGAGGATATATGATACAAATTTATCATATACTTGGAATAATATAGAAAACACCTTGATTATTATAAAGCATATTAGATTTTTTAAAATCCAATTATAGGTGTATACGGACCATTGCTAGATTTAAAAAGAATGTTTGGTCCGTTTTGCAACGTGATAAAATATTGAATTGAAACTGTATTTTATCTCAATTATATAATTTTTAATGTATTTAATTAGTTAATAAATACTATAATTTTATATGGATTCTACTGAAAATCCTCTTAGAACTTTGATAAAATATAATTGATTTATATATTTTTTAAAAAACTTATATTTTCAAACCATAATTATAAAAACAACAAACACACATGAAATTTGCAACTATTACACTTGAGGCAGGTGTAGCGTGGGATCACAACTCATTTAATATATTTTTTCATATGTACTTGGCATTATTTAGAATTCAATTTCCCGGCGACCCACACCTTGTGCACGGACCATGCTTCATATCTCTATAGACATTGACCGAAAGAATAAATTATGTAACTAATGCTGAAATTAATCCCTCGATAACATCATCAAATGAGATTTGCAAGCAATCTTCGAACGAGATCATAATAATAATATAATAATAATAATAATAATAATATACAATTCGAATGAAGGAGATGATTAAGATGATTAATTCTAAATTAATAAAATATAAAAAAATAAAATTGAAAGTAAAACTTTAATGAAAAAAAAAGAGCATGGAAAGAAAGCAGTAGAAGATGGAACTTAAAAAAAAAAAAGTATTTATATGAAATGGAGGCTACATCTCAATAGGTGATTTTTTCGGTTAGTGATCAATATTGGCGGCTGATTTGGTGGCCTCTACACGTATTTTGGAGTCCTTAATTTCATATCGACTGTAATTCAAAAGGCTGAAGTCACCGTTTTGTTTTAAATTGGGAAGACTAGACAACTAACCCTTAAAAATCAGAAGAATTACCTAATTTCTGGCGCCGGAGAGGTGCTTCAGTACTTTCTTTATAATTATTTGTTTTTTTGTTTTTTTTTTTATAGTCTAATTCTATTGAGATATAGTTTTAAATTATATACAAAAACAAAATTAAAAAGAGGATCATAATGTAAAATACAAAAAAAAAACACATGATGGATCATAATTTTTATAATTTTTATTTTCATCTAAAAGTTCATTTTATTTTTTTAAGTTTATTAATTTGAGATATAAAAAAGAAAACAACAAGAAAACAAAGAAAAAAAATAAAAGTTGATGGTTGGCCAAATTATGACTATTAAAAAAATCATTCTTAATATTAATAGGTTTCATTTGATGAGAAAAATTTTATTGAGATTTTTTATGAAAAATTAGATCAGGGTTAATAGGTAATTTTTAGTCTAATTTAATTTTGTGTTTTAAACTAATTTTAAATGTTTTTAGTTGGGAGATTGATTTGTTAACATAATATGAATGTTTATTAAATATTTTAAATTGTTTTTTCTTTCTTCATGTAGATGTTACGATAGAGAATTACTATCATTAATTATTATTTGAAGTTCCTATTTTATTGCCGGATGATCTATTAAATTTTATTCTATATATATATATATATATGCATTAATTACAAGCTATATCACATAAATTGGTAAATATAAGTTAATTCAGCAGGATGTTTACGATTTTACTTCCTTCTATCACTAATAAGATTTCAATAGGTGAAAATAGAGAGAGCATATATACATATGGGAACCAAAAGCTTCACCAGCCAATATTTGGCCTTTTTAAAAAAAAAAATTATGCCTGCAACTTAGGCTGCACAATTTAAGGAGAATCTTCTAAACCTATTTATAGATGTGATAATTGATGGGGTTTTGTTGTAACTCAATTTTTTACCAAAATTTTTGTATATATATATAAAATAAAAAAGTCTAAAAAATATATTTTTTCAAAAAATTTATCTATTTTGTTATTTTTTTAATTTTTGTGTGCAAGAAATATTTAAAACATAAAAAAATATATAAATTGATATAGCTAGGGTTGCAATCGGACCAATATTTAAATATCACGAGCAAAAATGACGTTTGAAAATTTTTAAGTCATAATTAAGGTTTTAATCAAAGAGAAATGGGTTTAAATTGGTTTAATTTGGCTAAAATTAAAAGCAATTAAGGTTCAAGGATGAATTTGGAACAAGTAGCTAAGTTATAAAATCAATTGAGGGCTTGATTGAAAGAGAAAAATTTGAAATTTGAAGTCAATTTGGCTTAAAAATAAAGAATTGGAGGAATAAGGATCAGATTGAGTAAAGCAGAGAATTTAGAGGGTGAATTTTATTTTTGTTAGGGACTGAATTGAATGAAATTAAGAAAAAGATGGAAATTAACTAACCATAAGAAATTGAAAAACTAGCAACCACGGAGCAAAATGCGCCGAAATGGAGAGACTATAATGAAGTTTGGCACAATTAAATCAAAGAAAAAAAGAAACCCTAACCAAGACTCAAAACGACGTCATTTCAAATTAAATGAAACAGTGCATTTTGAGTGGAAAGGGAAGAGCAACAGTTGGAGTTTCAAACTAAACGGCGCCGTTTTGTTCATGGCATTTGCAGATTTTTGGGCAGGAAAGAGACAAAATCAGTGAGGTCTCATGCAACTTTAGGGCTTAGTTTCGGTCCTGATTAAGTCTCTTTATGGTGCAGAAACGATGGAAATGTGTCTTCTAACATATCAGCTACAATCTTGGTGCACGAAATCAGAGTTTAATTTCCAGAATCAGCTAAATGATCAGCCTCCCTCCAAGACTAACTATCGTTCTTTCCATTTGGATGTGAGATTTAGATTGCAAAATCTAACCCTATCTCGATGAATCAAGTAAAGAGCATGTTTTTTAATATGTTGGCTAGCTACAATGATACAAGAAATCAGGCTTTAACTCTTAGAATTCGCTATAGATTTCGAGTGAAACATGCTCACTCAATTAACCTCCTCCCAATGCCAGCAGCCATCCTTTCGATTTTGATGAAAGATACAGATTTCAAAATTTGGTCCTATCTCCATGAATCAAGCAAAAATCATGTTTTATGATATATTGGATACAATCACGATACAAGAGATCATGTTTTAACTCTCCGAATCCACTACAGATTCTTAGCCAAACGTGCCCTCTCAGTCACCTTTCTTCAAAGACCAGCAGTCCAGTCCAGCCCTTCCATTCTTGTTCAAGACCCAACCTTTAAACTTTGATTCTCTCCCCATAAATCAAACGAAGAGGGGTTGGCGGCCGGCTCCTAAGCAGATTTTCAATTCAGAATAGTCATAATTTAATTTTTGAATTTTCAAAAACAAAAATAATACGATAAAAAATGAATGAATAAAAAATATTTGAGAACTGAGTTAAGAGAATACAAATTTGAAGTTTGAGGATTGAATTATAATTTGGGAGTCAATTTGGTTAAAAATTGAAAGAATTGAAAGTTTGGTGATTTAATTGAACTTGGAATTGTTTAATTAATGAAATCAGGGAGCCAATTGTTAAATGTCAGAAGTTCAGGGGCCAAATTAAAAATAGTCATTTCGTGTGAAATCGGTGTCGCTTTCAACGCACACTGGTTATCATCTCCTCATCCTGAAGACCAGATCAACAGGAGACTAAGCTAGCAGATCATGGACCACGATGCCTATGATCCCTCACGGAACGTGCCTCATTTCTGGAGGCATGAACACATGACCTTCCTGGCTTATAAAAGCTAGAGAAAGGCCTCACAGGGAAAAGGACAGGCTAAAAAACACACAGAGAGGAAGACAGAAATGAAAAAAAACACAGGAACAACACAGCAGCCGAGAACGAACGCAAAATAAGAGAGGGAGAGAGAGCCAGACGCAGAGAGACAGAGTGATAAACTAGAGAACCAAGAACGAACGAACGAAAAAAACAAGAAAACTATAGAGAACATAAAAACCAAGGAACACGCAGATAGACAGAGAGGAAAAACAGAAGCGATGTCTATAGCACGCCATCACCATCGTCTTCAACTTCATCTCCCCACATCAGGTAAGTTCTTTCTCATTCCCTGCTTTCCTCTGCATTATAATTCATTTGCTACAGTAGCAGTAAATTATAATTCACTTGATACTATAGTGGTGAATTATAATTCATTTGTTCATCGCACACGCCTGCAACTTAGGCTGCACAATTTAAGGAGAATCTTCTAAACCTATTTATAGATGTGATAATTGATGGGGTTTTGTTGTAACTCAATTTTTTACCAAAATTTTTGTATATATATATATAAAATAAAAAAAGTCTAAAAAATATATTTTTTCAAAAAATTTATCTATTTTGTTATTTTTATTTAATTTTTGTGTGCAAGAAATATTTAAAACATAAAAAAATATATAAATTGATATAGCTAGGGTTGCAATCGGACCAATATTTAAATATCACGAGCAAAAATGACGTTTGAAAATTTTTAAGTCATAATTAAGGTCTTAATCAAAGAGAAATGGGTTTAAATTGGTTTAATTTGGCTAAAATTAGAAGCAATTAAGGTTCAAGGATGAATTTGGAACAAGTAGCTAAGTTATAAAATCAATTGAGGGCTTGATTGAAAGAGAAAAATTTGAAATTTGAAGTCAATTTGGCTTAAAAATAAAGAATTGGAGGAATAAGGATCAGATTGAGTAAAGCAGAGAATTTAGAGGGTGAATTTTATTTTGTTAGGGACTGAATTGAAAGAAATTAAGAAAAAAGATGGAAATTAACCAACCATAAGAAATTGAAAAACTAGCAACCACGGGCGTATTGTGCAGCCTAAGGTGCAGGCTATGACCGGGCCAGACCAATTTGTTTTGGGCCAAGGGCGTATTTCACAAAACACATCTTTATACTAATTCCCTTTATTTTATTCCCCTTTGTTTTAATATTTGGCCAAACGAGCCCCTTTGTGATATCAGAAAATTGCTTAAAAAATTCATGTAGTTTTTTGAATTTATTTTCAGGTCCCTCATATTTTTATTTTATTTTAGATATTTCATTATATAACTAATATGTGAATTTTTACTATGAAATACAAATTAGTGTATAACACCTTTTTTTTTTAAATATGAATGCATTGATTTTAAAATCATTTTATTGGTTTATTCACTAACGTCAGTGTCGGGAATACCATGTGTTTTTTTTACTATGTAATATTTACCAACGCTAGCGTTGAAAGTATTCGTTGTTGAATATACACTAACATCAAAGTCAGGAATATTACAAGCAAACCATCATAACATAAATCAACAAAAATTTAGCAATTTAAGATAAAATTTAGCAATGTAGCCTGTCTCAGACATGACGTTTAAGGGGTGATAATATCTTTCCTTTACGTAACCAGTCTCGTACCGTAGAATTTCTCTTGACCAATTAGGGTTTCTAATGACTATAATACTAGATAACGACTCTTTAAGTCAGATCTTTTCATATCAAAGAACAAGATGTCAGAAATTAATTCTTTAATATTGAATTTTTTAAGGTCGCCGTGATATTGAGTGTGACAATAATTATAGGGATTTGATTTGGGATTAAAATCGGTGATTGTTTCCTTTCATTCACCTATAAAATGGCAGACCAGGACTAAAATAACAAGGAGGAGAGGACAAAAAAAAAACATGTGTCGCACCCGACATCGTGGCGTCCGATTAAAAATTATCTCGATTCGAAAAAGAACAAATATCTGGCATCTTGTTCTTTTAGGGGAAAAGGTCTTGTTCGAGGAGTCGTCACCTAGTATTATGGTCACTAGGAACCCTAACTGGTCAATAGAGATTCTATGGTCCGGGACTGGTTACGCGAAAGGGAAGATGTTATCACCCCTATAGCGTCCTACCTGAGGCAGGCTGCATTGCTGGTTTTGTCTAAAATTGCTAAAGGTTTTGTTTGTGTTATGTTCTTATGGTCATCCTGTAATATTCCCGACTCTGGCGTCAGTGAATATTTGCCTATGAATATTTCCAACTCTAGCGTTGATAAATATAGCGCAATCCAAAAAGTACGATATTCCTGACTCTGACGCCAGTAAATAAATCCGTAAAATTTTGTATTTTAAAAGAAACAAAAACTATAAATATATTTTTTTATGTAGTCCGGTCTCAAAACCCCCCTTTTTTTTTTTTAAAGTTGGATCTAACCCAGCCTTACGGGCTGGGCTGGATCCATCCAGCCCAGCCGGTTGTCCAGCAGGAGGTACGCATACATCAACAGTGACTGGTGAATTAATTTTCGCCTGCACAGTAACGAAGGGAATTATGCATGCAACGTAAGAAGAGCTTACCCGGTGCAGAGACAGGGGCTGATGCTCGGGGAGGGGGACAATTGCGATGGAAGACCAGCCGATACTCTCCTCTCTATATTTCTGTTTTTCTGATTCTTCTTCTCCTGCACAGTAACGAAGGGAATTATGCATGCAAGGTAAGAAGAGCTTACCTGGTGCAGAGACGGGGGTTGATGCTCGGGAAGGGAGACAATTGCGATGGAAGGCCAGCTGATACTCTCCTCTCTGTATTTCTGTTTTTCTGGTTCTTCTTCTCCTTTTTTATTCTCTCTCAGTTTTCCGGTCTCTATTACTTCTCGCTATTATGAAAAGGAAGGGGAGCTGTTGGTCACGGTTTGAGAGAGACTCACCATTGCTGCTGGTACTGGGGGAGAGGTGTTGTCTCGAGCTCGTTCTGTGGAGAAGGAGAGTTACTGATAGGGTGGTCTGGTCCCTGTTTTTCTTGTTGCTGGTCGGTGATGGGTCTTGTGGCTGCCCACGGTGCTGAATACGACGCCGTTGTTGTAGCTGGTGCAGGACGACTAGGCTGTTGAGAAGCATCAGTGAAGCTTGCAGGCGAAGGGAAGGGTAAATGCAGGAGGACGAGGGCACCCTGTCACAGCAGCAAGGTCCCTGTTCGACTTTCACCCCACCAGCCTCTCACAGCAACGAATGTTCCTTTCCCTGGTGCAAGAGCTCTCTGCTTCTCTTGATTTGAACAGGACGAGCGTCCTTCCTGCTTGTTGTGAGACGAAAGTCTTTGCTTGTATGTATCTGCTCGCATTTATTATCTTTCACGTCTTCTCACTTCTCCTGGAGATGACTCAGGGAACCCAAGCCGTGGGTAGCAGCAGCCATTATGTGTGTGTTTGTGGGGTTGATCAAGATTTGATGGAGAGGCTAGGGGGTATGGAAGTGAGGAAAAAGCTGGGGGGAAGGGGGGCGGCGGCGGCGGCTAGTCTTGGATTCGGCCGCGCCCCCCCTTCTTTTTTTTTTTATGGAAATGTTTCTTCTTTTTTTTTGCAAGATTTCTGGTAATGACCTTCTCTTAGGGTTTTTTTTTTTTTTTAGGGTTTCTCTCTAATCGTCCTCCCCCTTTTTTCATACCCTGAGATCTGTATTTATAGTGTCAGAATCCTTTTGCGTGTGAGAAACCAATTTTCAATCAAACTCATTCTCTTCTTTGAAGTTTGAATTTGATTAAGAATCAAATTTGAAATTGGATAACTATCATTATTTTAAAGACAAGGATTATCTTGAAGATAAAGATTATCTTGAAGATAGGGATTATCTTGAAGATAAAGATAGAATGACAAAAGCATATTGTAGTCCTTAATTTTCATGGAAGTTTGACAAATCACACTTTTCATCGAAATAAATCTCTGATCTTTTAATTTTTCATTTTAAACCCTGTAAAAATTAAATTAAAAGCCACAGGGCCAAAATTGAGTTATGACAGTTGCCCCCTCTTTATAATATTTACGATGCAAAGATATTGAAAATTTTCATTTTCTTTAGCTTTGTGTAGTAAATTTATAAAGAAAAGTAGATACAGAAAGAAGTCTTGAAAACTTCGAAAACAGTAGATTGACATATGACTTTTACAGAGAAAACAAGTTATTTGGAAGACGACCCATTTTTTTGTTGTTTTTTTTTGTTTGAAATGGATCAAATTGTTTTGGGCAATCTGCCCAATGATAAAAGAAACTCGAAGAATTTCACGAGTGGTCTAATTGTTCAAGGCGACCTACCCAATGATTGAAAAATACGAGGATTTTTTTTTTTGTGATGGTATATTGTAATGGGTTACCGACCCAGATGGTCACATTGTAATGGGTTACCTGCCCAGTATAGGATGGTATACTGTAATGGGTTACTGGCCCAGATGGTCACATTGTAATGGGTTATCTGCCCAGTGGAAAAATACGAGGATTTTTCAGGATGGTACATTGTAATGAGTTACCAGCCCAGATGGTCACATTGTAATGGGTTACCTGGCCAGTGGAAAAATACGAGGATTTTTTTTTAATAACACATGATAGGGCTCGAAGGCGCATTATTCAAAAGAAGGTAGGATAGGAAATGCACTACCTTTGATGGTCAAGGGCTCGAAGGCGCGCTCAAAAGAAGGTAGGATAGGAAATGCACTACTTTTGATGGTCAAGGGCTCGAAGGCGCGCTCAAAAGAAGGTAGGATAGGAAATGCACTACTTTTGATGGTCGAGGGCTCAAAGGCGCGCTCGAAAAGAAATAAGACGAGGGCTCGAAGGCGCGCTCGATCGAATTGAGGTAGGATAGGAAATGCACTACCTTTGATGGTCGAGGGCTCAAAGGCGCGCTCGAAAAGAAATAAGACGAGGGCTCGAAGGCGCGCTCGAATGGAGATAAGACGAGGGCTCGAAGGCGCGCTCGAATGGAGGTAGGATAGGAAATACACTACCTTTGATGGTCGAGGGCTCGAAGACGCGCTTGAAAAGAACTCAAAAGGAGGGTAGGATAGAAAATGCACTACCTCGGGAGTGGAAATTGAAAGGTGGTGGAAAAATAGAGAGATTTTTCAGGTGGCCTAACTCTCATGGGCAGCCTGCCCAGGTTGAAAAATTCTCAAAAGTGAAAATTTTTCAAAAGCAATTTCAATGTTCGCCATTTCAAGTTGGCCTTCCGCTTGATGGATTCCGTTAGAATTTTCTCTAATAAAATTTGTAAAACTCATTGTCCAATGTTTCAAAGTTTAAATGACGGGGAAACCCTGATCCATGAGAACCCTGCAGTGTGTGATTTGAACCCTAGATGCCTGCCTACCACATATTCTAAAGCTAACCCCTTCCATCGGCACTTGAGCCCAGTTACAGCATCATACTGTTTAAGACTAAAAACTATCTTAGATAAACGACAATACTAGTGTTTTCCTTACAGTTTGTTACCGTCTTCTTTTCAGGATTTTTCACGAGTTCAATAAACCCCTTGTGTTAATATCAGAAACTCACATTGTTCCAGCAACTCTGGTGTCGATGTGGGTGTTGTCCTCGTCATCAAGCTTGGCCATTCCAAAATCAGATATCTTGGCGTTCATGTCCTTGTCAAGAAGGATATTGGTACCTTTTATGTCTCTATGAACAATTTTGAGTGTCGACTCCTCATGCAGGAAAACCAGACCTTTCGCTATGCTTACACATATCCTCTGCCTTGAATGCCAGTCTAGCTTCGTTGCCTGGATTTCTTTTGTCCCTGTAATCATCATGCATAACCCTACCCGTCACTTTCTTCTTCACTAATTCTATCTATATTCCATTCAAAGAACTTGTTTTCTTTCCCATTACTTTACATGAGATACTATGGGGAAGTGATCAGAGGCCTACCGAACAAAACATGCGCAAGGCTATTGTTTTCCATGTATTCATATACCAGGCTACCAGCAACAATTGCTTCCCCTCAATGCAACATCCATACAATCTAACAAGATTTGGGTGTTGCAAAGCAGAAATCATGCCAATTTCGTTCACAAACTCACGATTCCCCTGTTTCGATTTCGCCGAAAGCTGCTTCGATCACCGCAATCTGAATGCCATCTGATAGTACTCCCTGCAATATGAGAATAATTTTAGACAAAGAAAATAAGTTCACTTGGCCATTCCATGCTGATTTGATAAGAAAAAAGAAATAATATAGTAGATAAGTAGCTAGATGAAAACAAAAATATGTACTATACTTTGTAGACGCAGCCAAAACCACCTTCTCCAAGTTTGTTTGCTGGATCAAAGTCATTCGTTGCGGCTTTGATTTGACTGAAGGTGAAGATACCAGTTAGCAGATCTAACCCAACAAGTTCTGCCCAAGGAACAAAGAGGATATGTATATGTTAGTTGTTCTGCATGAATGATTCATCAAAGGAAGAACACAGATAGTTTTTGCAGTCCTACAAGAAAACAGCATTGAGATTGCCAATTCCCATTGAAAAAACCATTGTTATAGAGTAATATAAAAGCATTCCTTGAGCTTCGCCAAATGGTTTCAACCTTTGGATTGAGATAATTCTTTGAGAAATGTATGCATTCATGTATAGACATACAGCAAATAAGATGCAGAAAATTGTTTATTGTCGTGTTATTATAGTGACTGGATTCCTCACTAGAATTTGTAAAATCAAGTAAATGTATCAACTGTACCTCGATCCCTCGATTTCCTTCCTCCCAAATAACCTTTCCACCAGAGAGAGGATAGAAGTATGAAAATGAGGAATAATGACAAAACCACAGACCCAGCCACAATGACCTTCTTCCTCTTGCCTTGCGTAGGAGGCTTGAATTCTATGTAGAAATAGGAACAGTAAAAGCAATTTGTTAGATTGTAGAGTTATTCATTACTATGCCACTTCATTACATGCCAACATGCTCCATGTGGTATTGAATATTATATTAAAATTTACAATATAAGAGGTATGACTTACCAGGTTCTATATCAATGGCCGATATTAGTGGACCGTATATTCCAATTTTCGGTGACGTTGTTGTCCCTTTCCCAGCCCAATGAAGGCGGATCTCTAAAGCTCTATCTGTAACTTTCGCTGTAGAATTATGAATGTATACCTTATCTACCCCTTGTGCTGCCTTTTCAATATTAAATCCTTCAACACAATTCTGTCCTGCAAGAACAATTCTTCAGTCAATTCATTTCCAATTAAATAAGGAATTAATATGTGATCTTCAATACCTGAATATAAACATCAGATATCCGTCTTCCAAGACTATAGAAGGATCTGTTGTCCCTCATTACTATTTCAGCAAAGTGAAGCTTCACATTGTAATTCCCATTAACAAGACAACGCACGTGGTATGTGAGAGACAAAGGAGTGAGGCGAGCTTTTGTGTACAGTTGAGAGTTTTTCATTCTTAGTATGGACATATTTTGTGCTATGTAGTCGTCTTCGGAAGGTTTAACATCCCAGACATGTCCTGTGGTACTTATTTGCCAAACCTCTCTTTTGGGTACATATTTTGTTGCGCCTCCTGGCTCATCATCTGCTTCATAGATGGTATTTCCAACGGTGGTTTCTGATCCACCACAATTTATGCGCACCGAGTATTGATCTATACGGAATTGTCAAAATGTTTACTGTCATCAATATGAGCATTTGGAAAACAAGAAACAAATTTCACTTACTTTGGCACATCCAACCGAACATAAAACGTCCATAGATGCTGAACAAGAAACTCACGTAAGTTTTTACTCCAAGGAAAAAACAGCAGCTAACGTTTTCTCTTCTTCTTGCTCTTCTTATTTCTGAACATTCAAGGTGGCTTTAAATAGTCTTATAAATCCTACCAATCTAAGACTTGTATCTTAATCTAATTATGAAGAAAACTAATCAACTAACTATATCCTAACAGCACTAAAAGTCTAACAAATCATTGGTCTTAATATTGGAGAGTTTTGACAATATCAGAACTCTCGCGAACTCTAATTCCTATGAACATAAATACAAAACAAGAGGAGCACATGTATCATAAATTTGATGCAAAAGCATGAGTGTTTTTTGAACAATAATCACTGAGGCACTCGACAGGCTTCATGGACAGATTGGTGGGAGAGAACCATCAGCTTATCTTAAAAATGAAGTGAAAAGGAGAAGAAAATGAAAAGATATCTGTCTTAAGAGTTTAATGAAGTAGAAGCTTACGAGTAGTTCCCTCCCAAGAACATTTGAACAAATTTCTGGCGAACCAACTCAGAAGTTATTTACAAGTTATGAAGTGAAAGCATATAAACAACAAGCTCAATTAATTAAAGGAAAGACAAGCAAAAGGAAGTCAATGTTACAGTGTTTTCTGTCACGACACAAAACCCGGATCCATGACCGGCACATAAGCAAGGTTCACTTCCAAGGTTTCATATCTATACGAACCCAAACTTACATACAAACTTCTCATAACTCAATTAGAGTTCAACGCAACATTTATAACAAAATTAACTTCATAATATAATTGAATTGTCTTAATACAAGAGTTATATAATTTCATAGTTTTGGAGCACTAACTAGACAAAAAGAAAGGTACAAATTACAACCGAAAAGCAGGTTTGGAAGGTTCAACAAAAATGACCCGCTAACAAGCTATAAGCCTGAAAATCTAAATAATGAGAGGGTGAGTTTAACAACTCAGTGAGTAGATAACGTTCAATATACACACACGAGGTAATACAACAATGAAAAATATATATACAAGTATGGCTCTAGGTTCTTATAGGAAGGTTTCTCAAATAGGCTATAACAAGAATATCAGAAGGTAAAGCTCGTCAGAAAATCAAAATGCAATGAGCATGAGGCTCTGTACTGTGGGATGATCAATCCACACAGGTTGGTGACTCCTCCGACCAACTAGGGCTCAGATACGATGTGCACAAAGACTAACACTACCCTGTTAGTATGGGTATTCTGACTGGCATACTATAGGGTCATAATCATAATCAAATAGACGTATTCATATCTCAAGGCTCAACTCATGACATCAATCAAATGAGGAGCTATCAATTCAGAATTCAATTCAAAATATATACTGGTTCATATCAAGAATTCAGATTCAACAATTGATCATGCTTTATCAAAACAAGAATAATAATCAACATATGTATTATCAAGAAGCATGATCCAATTCATATTAACAAATCAAATATTTATAATATTTCTCATGCATATGAAAAATTATCCACTCACCTGACTCGAAAGCAAACAGAAGTCAAAAGCAGACACCGAAGAAAATCCTACTAACGTCCCGCCGGTAGAATATAAGGATTATCTTAATATAAAGAAGACATATTCAATGACTCAAAAGAATATATAACCTATTTAATACACTTATCTAAGGGTGTATTCCATAACCCTATATGTTTTTGAACTAACTAGTTATTTTTCCTAAAAACCCAACATTTAACGGTTTTCCCGAAATCTAATCCATAATAAAACAAATAATAAAATTGATAATAATTCAATAAATAACCCTAAATTATTCATCAAAACAATCTGAAAAAAGTTAATATTACAGCTAGGGACTAATCTGGAATTTATCATATTTTTAATGGTCAAATTGTAACTTTTGTCAAATTGAAGGACCAAACTAAAAATATCATAAATCCATGACTATAATGAAATTCTGACCATAATTAATCCTCAATTCTGTCCAGAATATCTCATTATACTTCAGGGACCATTCTGGAATTTTACCAAATTTTTAGGGTCAAATTGTAATTTTTGTCAAATTGGAGGACTAAATTGAAAGTGTTAAAATTTCATAACTATACTGGAAATCTGCCCATAATTCATCTTTTATTCTGTTCAGAATCTCGGAATATGCCCCAGGGACCAATCTGTAATATTTCAAAGTTTGGGGATTTTTTTTTTTTTTTTTTTTGATAGTAATCGAGAATATTATAAATAGGCGACCCCATTAAGAAGATGAGGGCTGAAATAAGAAAGATTACAGGGGGGGAATTAAATCATGAAGAGAGCGAGGAATTTACAACCCCGACTAGTTAGTCTAGTTCATGATACATTCAGGATTTCTATAAAGATCGGAACCTGTGTAACTGAAATTTTTAACAGAGGACTTCAACCAAAAGGCCAACCGATGAAAGGTGAGGTCAAAAATCACATCCCAGTCTGGAGTTTTGGAGTCGAAGATCATATTGTTGCGCGCTATCCAAATTGACCAGTATAATCCTTTACAGAGAAGGGTAATTGCTTGACGTTGAAAATTTCCTTTTAACAGGCCGGACCATTTCTGAAGGTTATGATTTGGGTCTTTTGGCAGACAGCCTACACACCCAAACCATCTGAAGAGTCTACCCCAGAGAGACCAAGATGTAGGACAGAGATGGAAGAGATGATGTATAGTCTCAATCTCCTTGCAGCAGAAAGGGCAAAGAGCTTCCTCATAATTGATGATTCTTCTCTTAGCTAAGAAATCTTTTGTGCAAACACTGCCGTTTAGGAGAAGCCATATGAACACATCTATTTTCGGAGGAGCAAACCCTTTCCAAAGCAGAGCAGGGGAGTGAATGTTTGTTGAAACAATTAAACCATCTAGAAGATGGCATCCTGAGGAGACTGTGTAGACGTTGGAGCTGTGGGATTTCCAAATCTTTCTGTCTTCAGAGAAGACTAGACCACGTTCCACTTCTGCTATCAAGCTTTCCCGCATACAGAGCTCGCGGGATCTAAGGGGTCTTCTCCAAGAAAGATTGATTGAGTTATCACTTTGGTTATGGACTTCTGCAATGCTTAAAGATTGCTTGCAGGGAGAGGTTGTAAAGCCTAGGAAACATGAACTGAAGAGGGGCTGCATGGCCTAGCCAGGAATCAGACCAGAACCTGATGTTTCTCCCATCGCCCACCTTGAACCCGACATTGGATTGTAGGCGAGCGGATATGCTGTGATTTAAGGAAATTGCAGATACCAAGCCACGCCAAGTTGGGGATAAAGAGCCTGCAAAAACAGGAAGGCCATTTACGAAATATGGCCGGTGCTTTCGAAGGATAAGATCTTGCCAACCTCCTACCACTCTTTTATCAAGGTTCCAGAGCCATTTAAACATCAGAGCTAAATTTTGTTGTGAATAGAACCCAACCCAAGACCTCCAAGCGACTTACTCTTGATTACCTTGTTCCAAGCAACCTTACAAATACCATGTGAATTTGAGGTGCCCTTCCAGAGAAAACGACGATTGATGGAGGATATAGCCTTTGTAATGCCCTTTGGCATAGTAAAAACAGACATGTAGTATAGAGGTAGAGAGTTTAAGACAGATTTAATAAGACATATTCTCCCAGCCATGCTCAGAAGCTTCCCTTTCCATTTGCTTAACTTTGCTCTGATTGTTTACAATACCGGTTTCCAAGTGGAGAGCCTATTTGGGTTAGCACCAAGAGGCAGCCCAAGGTATGTGACTGGGAAAGTGTCACTGCGACAGAAAATTGCGTTAGCCAGACCTGAAGTGTATTCGTTGTCCAAATTAATTCCTATAAGTGAGCTCTTATAGAAATTAACTTTCAGCCCGGAAATGATCTCAAACCAGCGAAGGATCCTCTTGGCATGCAGAAGAGAGAATAATCATTTGGCAGGAAAATCAAAGTGTCATCTGCATATTGCAATGGGTTATGTGGTGCCCTGGAAAAGTCTGCAAGCCTTTGAAATAACCCGAATCAGATGCCCTGTTGAATAAAACTGATAGCCCCTGAACTGCTATGTCAAATAGGAAAGGAGAGAGGGGGTCTCCTTGCCTGAGACCCCTCTCCACACTGAATTCTCTGCTAGGAGAGCCGTTTATGAGGATGGCCAATTTAGATGTGGACAAACATTCAGAAATCAGATTCCTCCAATGAGAGCCGAAACCCATATAGTCCATGGTAGAATCAATATGCTCCCACAATATCGAGTCGAAGGCTTTATGAAAATCTACCTTTAGCAAAAACCCGTGGTCCTTCTTACTGCGAATAGTATGGACAACCTCGTTTGCTATCATGAACCCATCTAGAATCTGACGCCCTGCAATGAAAGCAGACTGGTTTACACTTATCACATCTGGCAAGACACTTCTGAGCCTAGTGGATAATAGTTTTGCCACTATTTTATATAACCCATGAATCAAAGTTTGGGGACTAAACTGTAATTTTCCAAAATTAAGGGACCAAACTGAATTTTCATCATCTTCAACTTCAACCAGAATTTTCACAGATTACCTACTGTTATCCCCTGATTTTTAACACAAATTCACCATTCAAACGAAACCATAACTCAAAATTATCATTTTATCTACAATCTCTCAAATTCAACTTAACAATCCATTACCCACGACAATCAACCTTATAACATTCAATTTAATTAATTAATTAAAGCCAAAACATAAATTTTCAAAACCCTAACATTCATCAAAACTGAAATTAAAGCTAAAGAAAACATATTATACACATTAAAACATAATCTTACCCTTTTTACTTATTTCCTCCAATTCCTTTTTATTTCCCTTCCAATTTCCCTCTTTTCTCTTCTTCTTCTTCTTTCTCCCTTCTCTCTCACGGTTTGCTCTCAAGAACACAGCTCCCTCTTTTGTTTTTTGTTTTTTTTTTTACTTTCTATTTATATTTATCATCTCTTTATATAATTAGTACAATACCCCTCATTTAATTATACTTTCTTCTAAGCCACCAAGGGCTTGGTTGCCTTTTCCTATCTCTTTTAATTCAAAACATTACAGTTTCTTTACAATTAGTTGGGATTTCAGTGAAATTGTTGTAAGAAAGATCAAATTCACTGCATGCAAAGATAGCTTCTTTCAACATTGAGACAACTTTGCACAGATTTTTAGAATTTTTATTACAAAGTTATAGATAGTAACTTGAAAGATATTGCAATTGGAAATAGTTTGATTATCCATACATATCTGTACTGAAATCAATAAATTATGGGAATGATTGTCTGTTTATCAGTTGCCCATCAGTATAGTTCTTCAAAAGCTAGGGTTACTTTTATGGCCACAGACAGATTAATCCTACAAAATTATATAAATAATGGCCTAAATCTCTTTTTTTTTATGCTCTCACAGACAAGGGAAACCTGGAAGTGCCAGTAAAAGTTGATCATTTCAGTCATTCGTATGACAAGGGAGAGAAGATGGACTAAGCATAATTCTCAATATAATATGTATGCATTAAAATTATGTTGATAAAGGTAAATACATTATGAAATTTCTAACGTATTTCATATAGAAATTAAGAAAAATAACTTACTAGCGAGTATTTCTGCTCTGGATCCAGGGCGGGATGGGTCCGGAAAGCATGTTCCTTGTAACATAACTATGCAATAATAAAAAATTATCATTCGGTTGAGCATCTAACCATGATTACTATAGCCAAATCCTGTCCCGAGACTAGACAAAATTTTGAAGCTTAGATGATGGCTTGGGACAATAAGCTTATCATATGACTACTTATATGCTGTTTACAGCACAGTGGAGGCTGCTCATGCACCATAAGACACAGTAGCTAGCCATCCTCATGAATCTAGAATACTTACATTTTCTCCAAGCTTATTAGGTCATCATAATCTGTTGGAAGATCTCCTTTCAATCTGTTGAAACTGAGATCCCTGTAACCAAAACAAAAGGTGCATATTGTTCTTAATTCTACGTTATGAAAGTTCACAAAAAAGTACAAATAATAACTAAATTAGCAATCTAAGGTCGGCAGCTCTAAGTATGCGTGAAATTCACATTTCAATATTGATGTAGATGAATGAAAAATTAAGCATAAGAGATAATGAAGATTACAAAACTTTCGGTCGTTTCATTTCAGTCAAGTTTCTGGGAAAAGATCCTGACAAGTTGCAGTTGCTCAGCATCCTGCAGCATGCATTTAATTCATGTAAGCTAAATACTGCATTGTAAATATCCTGATATGAGAGCGTCAACAGAGAGAATGACTCACAAATAGGTCATGTTTTGCATAGATTCTAGGTTTGGAAACTCTGAACCATCTCCAAGTAAGTTACTGATTCTTCTGGAAAACATCAACCGCAAATAAATGTGAGACTTTCATGTTTTTATAGTTGATGATTTTTCATGAACTATGACCCAGGAACACAACTTACAACTGAGTTAGACTGTTCAAGAGAAAAATGCTTAAAGGAATGGGCCCTGAGAAACCTTTGTTAATATAAAATAAAAAGGTCGATTATGATAGACAGTAATGTTTATATAGAAATGAAATAGAAATGAAGAAAAAGCAGAGAGTGAAAAGAACGAAGAACAGAGAATGAATGAATCTGTTATGCACAGAGAAGCAAAAGACGAATTCTAGCACTGTTTTTTGTTATTTGCTTTTGCTTAATGTTTACATTACTCATACTCAGTTTATATATGTAGTATTGGAAAGATACTATACGAAGAATATTCTTCCTTTTACACACAATATTAATGCTAACAGATTCTCCTTTTGTAACAAAACTACTAACAGCATTGTAACAATATTAATTGCTAATCTTCTGACACTTGGCATCATTAGGATCGTTGATATCTTTACATGCCCCCTCAATCGCAGGCTGGGAGGAGCCAAGCATGAGATTGGAGCAATGATGCTGAAATAAAGAAATGGAAAGGCCTTTGGTGAGGATATCAGCAAACTGATCACTAGAGGAGACATGCTGGACCAGTAAATCACCCATGATAACCCGCTCCCTAACAAAATGATAATCGATCTGGAGATGTTTCATCCTGGAATGGAACACTGGATTGGAAGCAAGGGAGATAGCAGAAATATTATCACAATGAATTAAGGTGGAAGAAGTAAAGGAATATGAATGTCACAAAGCAGTTGACGAATCCAGGCAAGCTCTGCAGCAGTGATAGTGAGAGTGCGATATTCAGCCTCCGTAGACGAACGAGAAACAGTATGTTGTTTCTTAGAAGCCCAAGAAATAGGACTGGAACCAAAATAGACAAGAGAACCAGAGACAGACCGGCGATCATTAGGATCTCCAGCCCAGTCGACATCACTGTAGGCCTACAAATGAAGAGGACCAGGATGAAAGTGAAGGCCAAGATGTAGGGTACCTTTGAGATATCGCAAAATACGTTTGACTGCAACAACATGAGAGACCATTGGATTATGCATGAACTGGCAAGCTTGATTCACCGAAAAGGCAATATCAGGCCTTGTGAAAGTGAGATACTGCAAGGCTCCCACAATGCTCCTGTATTGCTGCGGATTAGAATATGGCTGGCCGTCATCCTTGAGCAGGTGATGATGAGGAAGACAAGGAGTAGCACAAGATTTTGAATTCTGCAAATCAACCCTGGCAAGTAAGTCAGTGATATAGCTAGTTTGAGACACAAGTAAACCAGAAGGCAGATAGGAAATCTGCAGGCCCAAAAAATGATGCAATGGACCCAAATCTGTGAGGTCAAATTCTTGAGACAGAGCAGCAATAACAGACGAAAAAAGAGAGGAATGGCTGCCAGTAAGAATGATATCGTCAACATAGAGGAGCAAGATCAGAGTGCCATGAGAAGAGTGCTGAACAAATAAAGAGGAATCAGCAAGAGATGCTTGAAACCCCAAGCTGGGCAAAAAACTGGTGAACCGCTCATTCCAGGCACGAGGAGCCTGCTTAAGACCATACAAAGACTTCCTCAGCCGGCAAACAAAATCAGAGGGATGAGCCTTACTAACAAAGCCCGGAGGTTGAGTCATATAAACCTCCTCAATTTCCTCCTGCATGGTTGATTGCCATTCAACAGTGGCAGAAGCAATCTTGAAGGAACGAGGTTCAACCTGAGAAAGAGCATGAGACTGAACAGTGGCAGAATAGGCCTTTTTCTTGGAAATGCCACTTTTAGACCTGGTAGTCATGGGATGAAGATTCATGGGGGAGAGAGGCAGAACGACACATAGGCGCTCAGGGTGGAAGTCAGGATCCACGGGGAGAGGAGAATGTGCAGGGGAGTGCAAGTCAGATGAGGGCTGTGAAGACAGACCAGGTGACAAAGAAGGTAATGATGCAGAAGGAGTAGAAGGAAAGGAAGGAGAGGAAGAAACAAAAGGCAAAACAGAGTTATGAAGAGAGATAGATGGGGAAGAAGGAGAGACAGCAGACACATGCAGAGAAGGAGAGACTGCAGGCATAGGCACAGAGATATAAGGAAACAATGATTAATCAAAGAGGACATGACGAGACACAAAGATGCGATTGGTATAAAGGGAAAAAAAAATATACCCTTTATATTGGCCGGCATAGTCCAAAAAGATGCATGTGGAAGTTTTTGGCTGTAGTTTATTAGTGTTGTAAGGCCGAAGTAAAGGGAAACAAGCACAACCAAAGATGCGCAAGTGATGGATGACAGGGGAAGAACCATACAGCAAGAAAAAAGGAGATTTCAGCCGTAGAATTTGACAAGGCAATCTATTAATCAAATAGATGGAAGTAGCACAAGCATGAAACCAGAATTTATTAGGGAGATGGGCAGTTTGTAACAAAGTGACAGTGGTTTCCACAATATGTCTATGCTTTCTCTCAGCAAGACCATTTTGTTCAGGGGTATAGGGACATGACATTTGATGAACAATGCCCTTAGTATGAAGATAGTTTTTGAAGTTGGTGCTAATATATTCACCACCTTCATCACTTTGAAAGATCCTAAGTGTAGCAGAAAATTGAGTAACTAAAAATGTATGGAAATGGACAAAAATAGAATAAACCTCTCCTTTATTGATCATTGGAAAAATCCAAGAGTACCGTGTACATTCATCAACAAAACTAACATAATATCTAAAGCTATCAACAGACATTACGGGTGCAGGGCCCCAAACATCACTATGTATGATTTCTAAAGGGTGAATAGACTTAACTGCTGGATATGGAAAAGGAAGCTTAGTAATTTTGCCCTCTAAACAAGTGGTACAAACAGACTTGGTAGGATCTGAAGTGAAGGGAATCTGAGACTGAGTGAGAAGAGTGGACGTGATGCTATTAGAGGGATGACCGAATCACTTGTGCCAAAGACTGGTTTGAACCTGTTGACCAAGATAGCAAGACTGATTATGATGGGAAGCTGATGCAAGTTGAAAAGGTGTGTGGGAACTAGAAGAAACAGAAAAAGGAATAGGATATAAACCATTACTACACAGGCCCTTGAGAAGGACATTCCCCGTGATTTTGTCCTGAATCCAAAAACCAAAGTCATCACAAATAAATCGACAATGATTATCTTTACACAGCCTATAAACTGACAGCAGATGTTGAGATAGCTTAGGAACATGCAACACTTGGTGTAATTGTAAGGAGCATTGTGGAATAGGCAAAACAAAAGAGCCAATACTAGAAATGCTCAAACCTGAACCGCCAGCAGTGGTAATAGCATCAGGACCAGAGTAAGAAGTAGCCTCCTGAAGGTGAGACAAATCAGATGTCATATGAGCTGTGGCGCCAGTATCAGCCACCCAAAATGGTTCAGGAGATGGAGGAAAGGTAGCAGCCATAGCACTAAGATTGATGGAAGGAGGACGGCCTTGATAGGAGAAGTTGCCTCTATGATAACATTGGATGGCAGAATGCCCATATTTCCAGCAAATTTGACATTGAACAGAAGAGGTAGGGGCTGAGGATTGGTTGTGACGTTGATAACAATCGGCAGCAACATGACCTCTCTTACCACAGATTTGGCAAGTAGGCATATCAGTTCGAGGACCAAGAATACCAGGATTAGAGCTTGGTTGAGCAGGATAATGTCGTTGGCCAGATTGGAAAGTATGGCGACCTCTACCACGGCCCCTAAACTGAGAGCCACGGTGGTGAAAATAACCACCAGTGTTATGACCATTGAAACCACTCTGATAGCCGTTAGAACCTCCACGGAAGCTAGAGGAAAATTAAGAAGATGGAGCTGACTTGAAGTTGGAAGAAAGAGGATTAGAATTACCTTCATCAAGAACCAGAGCCTTGCCTTGAGACACTTGATTCTGAACGTGCATAGCAGAGACAAATGGAGAAGAGGAATGGGTCTGCTCAATAGTAGCTTCTTCAGCAAGCAATTGAGAGCGAAAATCTTTAAGAGATAACACATTATCTCTGCCTCGAACCATACATCGGAACGTGTTATAGTTAGAAGAAAGGCCATTGAGAGCCAAGATCACAATATCCTCATCTTCAAAATAAACTCCAGCAGCAGAGAGATGATCACGGGCATCTTTGATTCTTTGCAGATACTGAGACACAGGTTCTAAACCTTTCTTGATAGTTTGAAGTTCACTCTTCATTTGAAAGATTCTTGCCTTGGTTACTGTAGAAAAACGATCCTGCAATTGAACCCACATATCATGAGAACTGATGCAGCCAATGACATAGGAAATGGCAGTAGAAGAAAGAGTGGCTGTAAAACCCAGGAAAAATAATAAATAAATAAAAGTGAAAGAATTCATGCATATGATTAAATAAAAACAGAAATTCATAAAATTTTTAATATAAATTTCCGGGCGAAATAATTCGAGATATTATAATAAACCCGGTACTGTTGAGGGTTAGATTTAATTGAAGAGAATAATGCACTTAAAGGAAAAGGGGGTCTAAATGCAAATAAGGGAAAATATAGAGTATAAATACTCTCTCCTCACCAAGACAATCAGTAGGAACCATAAGGAGAGAAAATAGGGAGTTTTATACCCATTCTCGAGAAATCAAGAGAGAGATACTAAAATTTCAAGAACCCATCCAAGATTAAGAGCTTAAAGATGGGATAAACACTTGAGAGCAAAGGATTACCAAGAAATTGAACAAGAAGAAAAGACAGGAGAGAAATTGAACAAGAAGAAAAGAAAGGAGGGAGTTGAAAATCTTCAACTGGTTGAAGATCAAAATCTTAATTTATACCGGGTAAGGTATTCTAAACATGATCTTAAAAAAAATCATTTTTTAAATTCGATGAAGAATTGATGCCTTGATATTGAATCATAGGTTAGGGTTCTTAGACTTAAATTGGGGAAAAAGTACTTATTATTGAGATTAAGTTAATTCATGTGTGTAGTATGTAGTTTATGAAAGTATTGTGTGAAGGGGAGGGGGAGACGAATCTGGACAGACTTGTCTCCTAACTTTCGATGAGATTTCGGGTAGGAGGATGAGGGGATTAGGATCGGGTTCCCCATAGAAATTGTATATTTGAATGTTAGCTAACCAAGGAAACTGGTCTTGCTCAATTTGAAAATATAGAACTCCAATTATGGGTTACCAACTAAGACTGAGTCGTGACTGATTATGTAGGGCAGTAGGACTAATTAGTAAATGAACAATTTTGACTATCTTGGAGGCAAAATTGGGTTTTCCTCCATCAGAGAACTAGTAGCCTCGTGTATTAGCTTTCTAACGAGATCAATCTTAGTTAAAATGGAGTTTTAGAACTTTAGATATAGTTAAAAATCTGATGAGTGTTCAGACAGTAACAGTTGGAAATTTGACAGTAACAGTTGGAATTGGACAGTAACAGTTCAAAGTCAGACAGTAACGGTTGGAAAAGTCAGACAGTAACGGTTGGAAAAGTCAAACAGTAACAACAGGAAAAGTCAAACAGTAACAGTTGGAAAAGTCAAACAGTAACGGTTGGAAAAGTCAGACATTAACGGTTGGAAAAGTCAAACAGTAACAAGAGGAAAAGTCAACAGTAAGAGTTCAAAGTCAGACAGTAACAGTTGAAAATTGGACAGTAACAGTTGGAAATTTAACAGTAACAGTTGGAAATTGGACAGTAACAGTTCAAAGTTAGACAGTAACCGTAGACTTCATGTGAATACTATAAATAAGAATATAAAAGAATTGAGTCATACGAACACTTGTATATTGAGATATTAACTCTGAAAATATACATGATATATGTATGTATGTTATTATGAGGAAATGAACATGCATAGAAAGTAAAAAAAAAACTTCCTTGTTATTTAGGAGGAGCAACCAGGATTGGATCTTCTATTAAAGGAGGTCGTGAGACAGGCGAAGCAGGTGCGTGATTTTCCCTCCTATTTGCACTTATACAATTTAGAATCCTTCTGGTGAATGCAATTATAATAAATATTGTGTTCAATGTAAATAAAGCCTAATGTATTTACAAGATTAGTTTCGGCTAATGGCATCCGTGATAGGATTGCCGGGATAAGATTTACATGATTAGCTTCGGCTAATGGCATCCGTGATAGGATTGCCGGGATAAGATTTACGTGATTAGCTTCGGCTAATGGCATGGGATATGATTTACATGATTAGCTTCGGCTAATGGCATCCGTGATAGGATTGTCGGGATATGATTTACGTGATTAGCTTCGGCTAATGGCACGATTGCCGGGATATGATTTACATGATTAGCTTCGGCTAATAGCATCCGTGATAGGATTGCCGGGATAAGATTTATGTGATTAGCTTCGGCTAATGGCATGGGATATGATTTACATGATTAGCTTCGACTAATGGCATCCGTGATAGGATTGTCGGGATGTGATTTACGTGATTAGCTTCGGCTAATGGCACGATTGCCGGGATATGATTTACATGATTAGCTTCGGCTAATAGCATCCGTGATAGGATTGCCGGGATATGATTTACATGATTAGCTTCGGCTATTGGCGTCCGTGATAGGATTACCGGGATATGATTTACAGGATTAAACCTTGCAATGTCACCCAGTTTATGCAAGTAAATAAGATTATTCAATTTAGAATATACAAATGAGTGTTAATTGAGTTTAAAAGATTTACAAGCAAAATATAAGTTTTTGTTAGAGTTTTCATGGAGTCGATAGAAAGCAAATACTTCATTCGTATTCATTACATGAGCATACATATATTCATTAGCAACATAATGGTATGTTTATTTATGTTACAGGTCCATCAAACATCCAGGAAGATCATTAGTTTAGGACTCTACTTTGTGAAACTTATGTAATTATTTAACTTAAAACAAAAGGGAATTAACGTGTTTAGGCAGTATACTTTTGTGCAAACCTTGATGTATTTATAAAGGTTCAGCTTAGCATGTAGTATCTTAGTTATCTTGTAATCAACCCTTTTGAAATATTTAAGAACACTTCTTATTTTGTAAATACTTTCTTTGCATGTGAGTACTCATTTTCCTTTAAATTTTATGATATAACGTGTTGGACTAAGTTCATATTGAACTTACTCGTAGGATATATATATATATTCAGAAGTTAATGGCCACAAGATCAAGAGTTCCAGTACTCTGATACCACGATAGACAGTAATGTTTATATAGAAATGAAATAGAAATGAAGAAAAAGCAGAGAGTGAAAAGAACGAAGAACAGAGAATGAATGAATCTGTTATGCACAGAGAAGCAGAAGACGAATTCTAGCACTGTTTTTTGTTATTTGCTTTTGCTTAATGTTTACATTACTCATACTCAGTTTATATATGTAGTATTGGAAAGATACTATACGAAGAATATTCTTCCTTTTACACACAATATTAATGCTAACAGATTCTCCTTTTGTAACAAAACTACTAACAGCATTGTAACAATATTAATTGCTAATCTTCTAACACTTGGTATCATTAGGATCGTTGATATCTTTACAGATTAAGGCTCTGTTTCTAGAGCTGTAGAGATGAGATTGAATATTTGAGGTGGAAAAGAAGCACATCCACAATGTATCAAGATGTTTCCATCTCTGAATAAAATTAGGTATTCTTCCAGTGAAGTTATTGCTGCTAAGCCTTCTGCATTCGCCGAACGGAAAACACAGAATCATGAAACTTGGAGAGTAAAGAGATGCATCTGTAATATCAAATACTGCAACTAACGAGTATGGTACACAATAACCATGTGAAATGAGAACCTACAGTTCCTTCAATCCGGTCAGATTAGTCAGAGCCGGGGCTAACTCTCCAGTGAGATAATTGGCACTGAGAGTTCTGCAATCACAAAAGGAGAAAAACACTTAGCATTCAATAATCAGTTAGGACTTAATTTCAAATGTAAAAGGTTGAATGAACTGACAGATTCTCCAGGTTAACCAAGCCTCCAATCTCAGGGGGAACAGTTCCAGAAAACATATTGTTCTGAATGCTCCTGCATAAATGCCTACTATCAGGATTACTCCTGACTAAACAATTGAACAGATTTAAATTTAAAAAAAGACAAGAAATTGACTAGCAGAAAAATGCATACAAGTATCTAAGTGTGGTAATCGTTCCCAGATAGCTAGGAATTTTTCCTGTCAACCGATTCACGCCGATAGACCTGTTGTTAATTATGAGTAAGCAATTCCTTGGCTAGAAAACATGAATGCAGTATTTTCTTACAATAATTCCAGCTTGGTATTAGCCCATTCAGGTGGTATATTACCAATCAGGTAGTTGGCCCAGAGATATCTGCAGAGCCGATAGAGTTCTAATAAAATCGAATTATACAGTACAAATTCACGGTGCTCAATCTGTAGAAATGTAGTAATTTGAAGCACTGCTTACAGATGTTTAAGCTGTGGTAGTTTCTCGATAGCCTTTGGGAGAGTACCGTCAAGATCTTGCCTTTTTAGATATCTGCATTGCAAGAACACATGGACCCATCAACTCCTCAATACTTTCAACCATTGCAAATCAACAATCATATGTCAAGAAAATACAAGACAGAACTCCTCAATGCTTTTCTTCGAATGATTTTAAACTCTTAAGCCTAAACTTCTGACAAAAGGACCATTTTCTTCGCTGAAGATCCTTTCTTTGCTATTCACTACATGCTTATCTTGTTTTTATATAATTTTACTGCTAATGAATTGCATCTGAATTTCTCAAAATAAAATTCAACTATCGAATGGGGTTTATTAGGAGATTTAATCCACCACAAATAGTCCTCCACTGTATTATTTTCCGGTGCTACGGATTATTTTTTTAGCTTAAAAAATTATTTAAGCATTATTAATATGTTTTCTAATAAAAAATTTATTTTTTAACTTGAAATATTATGCATATTAAATGACATATTTTTTAAATATTTATTCGGTAATATATTTGATGATATTTTTTAAAAATATTAAGATAATAACATATTAAATCGATGATCTAGTTAAATTGTCAAGTTTGTAACCGAGAATCAACTTTACCTATAGAAAAAAATTAAAATAAATTATGAATATCAATTACTAATTAAGTCCAATATTATCAACTATAATATTATACTCTTGCAAATATAAATTTAAGTAAGTAAAATCAATTGATCCTACTAAAAAAAGTAAAATTAAAAAGTCCAAAAGAAAAAAAAAATTGGTTAAAATTTAATTTGGTCCCTCTAAATTCATCAATATTTGCTTCTATACCTTAAAATCTGTTAATGCTACCGTTGTGGTTTTCTAAACGTTTCAATGCCACTCCCAACCATCAACTAAACTATTTTTTAATTTTGCTTTTTGAGTTTTCTAGGTTTCTAAATGCATGTGATAACATTAAACTTCTGTTAGTTTTTAATAATGAAGAGCAAAATTTAAACTGGAAGAGTAGAACTGGAAAGTTGATAATCTATATGCACGAAAAAGATAGTTTATCCAAATATTTCGTAAGAAAACGATCTTATATATCATTCTTGAGGTACAAGTACATGCATGTTACAGCATATTGTCAGACTCTTTTTTTTTCGTTTACAAGAAGTCATATTATTAGACTGCTGTTTTGCATAATTTTATCATCGTAACAAAGTGACCAAGACCACCTTATTTTCTATAAATTATTTATGGAATATTATCTTCCTTGACTTAGATCTGCATGTTAACTGATTAAATGACTGATATCGGTTGGATAAGCATCAGATGGAAGAATGGCATTGTACGATCTTCTTGCAGTGAATTGGTTCAAAGCTTCGGTAGGATGAATTGCATCCCAAAACGCATATTCAGTCCTATTTTGGCATGGGTCTTGAATGCATTGGCCATCACTACGTGCTGGACAACATCCAACGTTTGTAACCGTAAACCCTGTTATGCACAAAACAGACAATTTCCATTGCTTAGAGCCAAATATATAGTAATCATTAAAACAAGAAGTTATTAGGTATACTGTGAATCGTACTCCTTGTATACTGAGTAATTCCTCGTATTAATAAATTGTAACATCCTCCACCAACAGGTTGGATGACTTACCGAGCACAGAAGGATCGCCAGATGACAATATTCCAGTAGAATTCAAGTATATAAAGCGTGCGTCATTCAACTCTCTATTCAGTTGATCAACAAGTGATACGAGTCCTGCGTTAAAAGGGAGGACTGCGTTGTTTATAGAGGTCACACAAGAGAGATTGTTGGGGCATAGAGTAGAAGATGCGTAAGGAATGCTGCCTAATGGTATAAGTCCAGGCAAGGCAATTTTCCTGGCTCCTAGGTGGTACAGAAGCTGAAGAAAAATAGAAACAAAAGACATAAATTCACAAAAAAGATAAATTAAAATATATATGGAATATAATGCATAAATTAAGGTACAAATACAATTATTAAAAATAAATTATAGTGTTCAAGCTCTAACTACGAATCCTCATTCAATAAAATAGATGGATACAAGAATAAGAGAAAAAATCACATCTAGTCCCATAAAAAATGATAAGTATTTCTTATATTTTTCTCTCTTTCTTCTTGTATCCAAGTATCAATGTTTATATTTTGAGCATCATAAAATTTCTCGCGAAACGGATAGTAATACCAACCTTTATTTGCTGACTATACTGGTCAATTAAAACCTTGGCATATTGATCAGGGGTGTTTAATCGGCTTGTTGTATAATTGCTAGGCATGAAGTAGTTGTTTAAGTAGTCATTACTGCCCAAGCTGACATAATATAAGCACTTATTAAGGTAATTTTCTGCTGCCTGCTTAGTCCCTAGTAATTGAGTCAAGCGACTGAGTGTAGCGGCATGATTTTGCAATTGCTCATTCAGGCTGATTCTATCACCCTGGAACATGTCAGCAGAAATAGGAAAACAAAAAAAACAGATAAAAGTTAAATCATAGGACGTTGTAAAAATACTCACAGGCAAAAAATTACTACAACGTAAATTATTTGGTACCAGTTGCCTTCCAGTCTCATCACGAATCCCTGCTGCCCCAGATGCATAGTTAACACCAACCAATATGTCTCTGCCTCTAGCAGTTCCAAATGGTGGAATAAATTGGTTAAAGCCCAGAAGTTCACCTGCAAATGCCCAAATGTAATGTCTATTCACCATCTGAACCGTATCCGTATGTGCAAATAAATTGTTCTGCTATGATCACGGTTAAGGGGATTTTGACATATAAATTCTATGGTGAAAGAGATAGACACAAGAAAAGAGAGGAAAAAAAAAACTAAGAAATAATTTTTAAGAAGAAGAAAGACATTATTATCATTTTGAACATCTATATGATTTTTTCTCTTCTCTCATGTACTGTAATTATTACTGTAGAGTTTTTCTATGCAGGTTGTTCTATCAATTCACAACTTTTGACTAAATACCTGAACTATACTTCAGGAGAGATGATGTAATTTATTCTTAAACAATATATAATATATGATGAAACTTTATGTGGAAATAATTTCATAACCATGTTATTGTGATATTAATTACGCTATACTAGTGATAAACAAGACGTAAACTGATATAATTTGGTATATATGAGACAAATTATTTTGCATTTCGAAAGTAATGTGAAAGTGATAACGTGCAAGGAGATGAGAAGGAAGCACCAATGATATCCACTACGGTTCGGCCATTAGTAAACCTTCCGGTGGTTCCATTTGGGAAGTCAATTCCATATGGGCGGTAATTGGCCTTAGCAGCTGTGACAAGGTTGTTGTTGTTGCCACTATCCGCCAACGAGTCTCCAAATATGAAAAAACAAGGCACCTGTGGAGCGGCATGAGCACAATTTTGCAAATTCGACACCAGCATCAATAGGAAAAGTAGGAAGCACCATACTTTGATCTTGTCTGCCATTTCTAATCAATTTTCAGGAAATTAAGGTGGGAGCTGTTGAGAAGTATTTGAAGCAATGGAGTTTGAAACTGCGAGGAGAACAAAGGAATCAATGGTAACACAGCCTGATGAAAACGTTGGGATTATATAGGGTTGGAAGAGGAGTGCAATGCTACAGACATGGTAGCAGTAAATTATTTATTATTATTATTGATTTTCAAAAGGTTGAAGTCACCGTTTTGTTTTAAATTGGGAAAACTAGACAACTAACCCTTAAAAATCAGAAGAATTACCTAATTTCTGGCGCCGAAGAGGTGCTTCAGTACTTTCTTTATAATTATTTGTTTTTTTTTATATATAGTCTAATTCTATTGAGATATAGTTTTAAATTATATACAAAAACAAAATTAAAAAGAGGATCATAATGTAAATTACAAAAAAAAAAACACATGATGGATCATAGTTTTTATAATTTTTATTTTCATCTAAAAGTTTATTTTATTTATTTTTAAGTTTATTAATTTGAGATATAAAAAAGAAAACAACAAGAAAACAATGAAAAAAAATAAAAGTTGATGGTTGGCCAATTATAACTATTAAAAATATCATTCTTAAGATTAATAGGTTTCATTTGATGAGAGAAGTTTTATTGAGATTTTTTATGAAAAAATAAATCAGGGTTAATAGGTAGTTTTTAGTCTAATTTAATTTTGTGTTTTAAACTAATTTTGAAATGTTAACATAATATGAATGTTTATTAAATATTTTAAATTGTATTTTTCTTTCTTCATGTAGATGTTACCGATAAGAGAATTACTATCATTAATTATTATTTGAAGTTCCTATTTTATTGCCGGATGATCTATTAAATTTTATTCAATATATATATAATATATATATATATATAAATTATTGCATTAATTACAAGCTATATCACATAAATTGGTAAATATAAGTACTTAATTCAGCAGGATGTTTACGATTTTACTTCCTTCTATCACTAATAAGATTTCAATAGGTGAAAATAGTGAGAGCATATATAGATATGGGAACCAAAAGCTTCACCAGCCAATATTTGGCCTTTTTAAAAGTAAAAATAAAATTATGCATGCAACTTAGGCTGCACAACTTAAGGAGAATCTTCTAAACCTATTTATAGATGTGAGAATTGATGGGGTTTTGTTGTAACTCAATTTTTTACCAAAATTTTTGTATATATATTTAAAATAAAAAAGTCTAAAAAATATATTTTTTCAAAAAATTTATCTATTTTATTATTTTTATTTAATTTTTGTGTGTAAGAAATATTTAAAACATAAAAAATATATAAATTGATATAGCTAGGGTTGCAATTGGACCAATATTTAAATATCACGAGCAAAAATGATGTTTGAAAATTTTTAAGTCATAATTAAGGTCTGAGCAAAGAGAAATGGGTTTAAATTGGTTTAATTTGGCTAAAATTAAAAGCAATTAAGGTTCAAGGATGAATTTGGAACAAGTAGCCAAGTTATAAAATCAATTGAGGGCTTGATTGAAAGAGAGAAATTTAAAATTTGAAGTCAATTTGGCTTAAAAATAAAGAATTGGAGGAATAAGGATCAGATTGAGTAAAGCAGAGAATTTAGAGGGTGAATTTTATTTTTGTTAGGGACTGAATTGAAAGAAATTAAGAAAAAAGATGGAAATTAACCAAGCATAAGAAATTGAAAAACTAGGAACCAAGGAGCAAAATGCGCCGAAATGGAGACACTATAATGAAGTTTGGCACAATTAAATCAAAGAAAAGAAGAAACCCTAACCAAGACTCAAGACGACGTCATTTCAAATTAAATGAAACGGTGCATTTTGAGTGAAAAGGGAAGAGCAACAGTTGGAGTTTCAAAATAAACGGCGCCGTTTTGTTCATGGCATTTGCAGATTTTTGGGCAGGAAAGAGGCAAAATCAGTGAGGTCTCATGCAACTTTAGGGCTTAGTTTCGGTCCTGATTAAGTCTCTTTATGGTGCAGAAACGATGGAAATGTGTCTTCTAACATATCAGCTACAATCTTGGTGCACGAAATCAGAGTTTAATTTCCAGAATCAGCTAAATGATCAGCCTCCCTCCAAGACTAACTATCGTTCTTTCCATTTGGATGTGAGATTTAGATTGCAAAATCTAACCCTATCTCGATGAATCAAGTAAAGAGCATGTTTTTTAATATGTTGGCTAGCTACAATGATACAAGAAATCAGGCTTTAACTCTTAGAATCCGCTATAGATTTCATGTCAAATTAACATGCTCACTCAATTAACCTCCTCCCAATGCCAGCAGCCATCCTTTCGATTTTGATGAAAGATTTAGCTTTCAAAATTTGGTCCTATCTCCACGAATCAAGCAAAAATCATGTTTTATCACTACCAGAAAACCGGAGAAAAGCAATGGAATTACCGACGGAAATAATTCCGTCTCCAAATCCGTCGATATATACCAACGGACTTATTCCGTCGGTAATTCCGTCGGTAATTCCGACGGAAATATTCCGTCGGTATATACCGACGGTTTCGCCGACGGGGTATACAGTTCGTCTGGAAATATGCAACGGCGTGGTGACGTCAGGAGATTTTACCGACAAAAATTACCGAGGGATTCAAACTGAGATAGCCGTACAGTGACGTGGCGCTGTCACCGACGACATCACCGACGGTGATGCCGTCGGAAAAAACCATTATATGCACCCATCTGCCGACACTCTCTTCCTCTGTTTCTCCTTCTTCTTCTTTCCCATCCCACCTCTCCCCTCCAAAACTGCAACTCCCCTCCCAAACTGCAGCCAAACACCCATCCCAAACTCTCCACTATTCTCAAAACGAGCACTCAAGTTTCTTATATCTTGTACGTGGTCACAATATCCGTTTCTTGTAGATTTTATCATTTTTTTGTAAGTAAATCTATCCTTTTTAGTTTTAATATTTAATTGTGAATTTTATTGTTTTAGTATATGTATTTTGTTAACGTTTGTACTTGTTTAATTGTTATTTGTCAAAGAAACTTGTAGTATGAATGTATAATTTTGTAGTTGTTATAGTTTGTTTTAGATTTTGTCAAATTATATTTGTTTGTAAATTGTTGAAATTTTGTTTGAATTACACCGAATTAAATGTGTCGTTGTGATGAAATAAATAATTAATAGCTTGTTTAAGTGTCTTGTTTAATTGTTATCAATTATATTTCGAAGTTGTGATTTCTGTAAATTTATATATGTATAAATTTGTATGTATGAACGTTGATAGTTGATAATTGATAATGAATATTTAACATAAGTGTTGTTTTAGTTTGTTGGATAATGTCGGGGAAAACCAATATTTTTGTTATGTTTTATAGAGGTTCAATAGAAGTCATGGATGATCGTTCATGGATGTATCGGGACTCACCCCAAGGATTGCGGAGGATGGATTATTGTAACGGTGTCCAGGGTTTTATTAATTTCGCAACATCTATTCCGAGGAATTTTACTGATGGTGGTATTAGGTGTCCATGCAGGAAGTGTAAAAATTTAAAGTTTCTGCATCAAGATGTTGTAACGATGCATCTTCTAACCAAAGGGTTCATGGAAGATTACCTGTGTTGGTATGCTCACGGAGAACTATTTGTTCCTGATAAGAGCATGGAAGAACAGGTGGTTGGGTCAACTTCTAGTGCTAGCAACATGCATGAAGTTGGAAATGAGAACAGTAATCCTTACAGGAATATGGTTATGGATGCAATGAGAATGAGTGAAGGTAATGTCAGGGAATGTCCAATCGTAGAAGAAGAACCTAATGCAGATGCAGCAAGGTTTTTTGATCTGTTAAGAGATTCTGACGAACCATTATGGGATGGCTGCACGAACCACAGTAAATTATCAGCCGTAGCACAGGTGTTCACCATCAAGTCAGATCACGGGTTGAGTGAGGCCGGTTATGACAAGATTATTGAATGGGCGAGAAGCATTTTACCTAAAGGGAACAGGCTGAAAGAGAACTTCTATGCTGCCAAGTCCATGATGAAACCCCTCGGTTTAGGATACCAGAAAATTGATATATGCCCTAACTTCTGCATGTTATACTACCTTGAAAATGCTGAGATGACCGAGTGCATGACATGCGGGCATTCCCGTTACAAACCCAGAACTGGTAGAGGGAAGACTCTCGTGGCATATAAAAAACTTAGATACTTCCCAATCACACCTAGACTGCAGATGTTATTCATGTCACCAGGGACTGCTGAGCACATGACATGGCACCAATCACATCATGCGGTTGATGGAGTGATGGTTCATCCTTCTGACGGTGAAGCCTGGAAACACTTTAACAGTATGCATCCTCACTTTTCAGTTGAATCAAGGAACGTGCGTCTTGGGTTGTGTACAGACGGATTCAACCCATTCAGGTCATTTGCTGCTCCTTATTCTTGTTGGCCGGTCATACTGACGGTTTATAACTTGCCACCGGGGATGTGTATGAGGCCGGAGTTCATGTTTTTATCTATGGTCATACCAGGTCCGAGCAGTCCGGGGAGGAATATAGATGTTTGTCTTCGTCCGTTGATTGATGAGTTGACGCAGTTGTGGTCCTCTGGAGCTTTGACTTATGACATCTCGAGGAAACAAAATTTTGTTATGAGAGCGGCTTTGATGTGGACTATCAATGATTTCCCAGCTTATGGAATGGTTTCTGGTTGGAGCACGCATGGAAAGCTAGCATGTCCATATTGCATGGAGAACAACAAGGCATTCACGCTAACAAACGGGGGTAAAGCTTCTTTTTTTGACTGTCACCGTCGTTTCTTGCCACATAACCACAGGTACAGAAAGAACAGAAAGGATTTCTTTGTTGGCAGAGTTGAAAATGATGTTGCACCCTCGCGTCTTTCCGGTGAAGAATTGTTTGATGTTGTGTCAGAGTACGGTGAAATTGTGTTTGGTCTCCAATCAAGTAAGCAGAAGTTTCCTGGTTTTGGTTTGACCCATAATTGGATGAAGCGAAGTATATTTTGGGAGCTTCCTTATTGGAAGACCAATCTTCTTCGCCATAACCTTGACGTCATGCACATTGAAAAGAACGTGTTTGAGAACATTTTCAACACCGTCATGGATGTGAAGGGGAAGACAAAGGACAACATCAAGGCTAGATTGGATGTAGCGTTGTTCTGTAACCGTAAAAATATGGAGTTGGTTTGTGATGGGTCACGGGTCGCAAAACCAAGAGCAAGCTTCGTGCTAGAGAAAAACGCACAACTACTAGTCTACAAATGGCTTAAGAGTCTGCGTTTCCCCAATGGACATGCCTCGAACATATCAAGGCTGGTTAATACGGAGGAATGCAGATTATATGGAATGAAGAGTCATGACTGCCATGTGTTTATGCAAACACTCATCCCATTAGCTTTTCGTGATTTGTTGCCAAAGGGGATATGGGATGCACTAACGGAGATTAGTCATTTCTTCAGAGACATATGCTCCAGCAAGTTGAATGTTGATCACATTGAAAGGCTTGAAAAGAATATCATCGAGACAATATGCAAACTTGAGATGATATTCCCTTCATCATTTTTTGACTCAATGGAGCATCTACCCGTACATTTACCGTTTGAGGTAAAAGTTGGAGGACCGGTCCAGTACAGATGGATGTATCCATTCGAGAGGTTAGATATTACAGTTGCTATGACATTTATAATTAAATGTTTTTATTTTTATTTTAATGTTTTTAATTGATAATTTTTTATTAATATATATATATATATATGCAGGTACTTGTTCAATCTTAAAAAAAGGTTAAGAACAAGGCGCATGTTGAGGCGTCAATATGTGAGGCATATATTGTTGAGGAGATCTCAACATTTATCTCATACTATTTCGAACCTCATTTGAGAACGAGGATAAACCGTGTTCCACGGCATGATGATGGTGGTGAAGTGCATTCAAGTGGGAACTTGTCAATATTCTCCAATCCTGGACAACCCACACCTAAAAATGCCGTGAGGGGAACATATTTGTCTGAAATAGAGTTCAGACAAGCACACAATTATGTCCTATTTAACTGTGATGAGCTTAGACCTTTTATTAAGTAAGTGGATGTTCGACTTAAACTTTGTCAAGAGTATACTATTTGTTGCTACCCAATTTTTGACCCATGTTTTGATAATTTTTTAGAAAAAAAACCAAAAATAGCAAAAAAACAATGAAAACCCAAAAAAATGCATTTTTGATATATTTGCATCGTTTTTAGCATTTTCAACGTCATCTCAAAAGAATTTAAATTTTCAAAGGTATTTGAAACGCGTTCAATTTTTAACGCGTAAATTTTATGATCATTGATTTTCCTTGTTGAGTTGACGTTGATATTGCTCGCTTTCAAAAATACAAAAAAATAAGAAAAATCAAAATTTACAGAAAAAAAAAGAGGAAAAGAGAAGGAAAGGAAAGGTTGAGGGACTAGTTTGAAAACCTAGTAAAACTTTTCCTATAAATACCATGCTATACTGATTTTGTAGTGGGGGGGAGAAAATTTACAAAGGGGAGGGGGGCAGTTTGGAGAGTAAAAAAAAAAGAAAGGGGAAACCTAAATCTATCTCCTCACCAAGCTGCCGCCGCCCCACCCAAGCTTGGATCCGGTGGGTTTCTTCTCCTTCATCCATCTCCACCAGCTACTGACCTTCCTCTCCCCCAGCCACCGCTGTCTTCCTCTGGTTCTCGGCCAAGACCACACAACAGGAGAGCCACTCTCCCTTTCCCCCCTCAGCATCTCATTCTCCCCCGGCCATCTGACATTTTCCTTTTCCCTAGCTAACCCAAGATCCCCCTCTCACAGTCACTTCCCCTCATCCCAAAACAAACCAGAAACCGGCCGCTCCCTCACCTCTGCATCGTCCCCCTCCTCTCTCAGCCTCCCTGCTCAACAGCTGCTCTCTTCTCCACAACGAAGCCAGCCGAACAGATGACAGCAGCAGCCGCAGCAGCTCCCTCTCACAGAAACCAAGCCGGCCAGCAGTAGCGTCGTCCTCGCCAGTGAGCCAGCAGCCCACACACACGGTAGCGCCGTCCTCGCCAGTGAGCCAGCAGCCCACACACACGGCAGCGCCGGGACCACACTCTTCACCTTCTCCCTCTTCGAGTCAACGAACAGACCCGACCACAGCAGCCGGCCACAGACCCACAGCCCCCATACGGCGGCGCCACCAACAGGAGTGAAGACCATCCTCACCGACAGCCGTAGCAGCTCCACCCTCGCCAGATCTCCATCTCCTTCAACCGGCCTCACCAGAAATCAAACGGACCGAGAGGGGAGAGAACAGGAGTGAAACAAATTTGAAAAGGGAGAAGACCCGAATGAACCAGATCTGAGAAGGAGAAAAGAAAACTAAAATCAACTGCTTTGTTGCGTTTTTGGTTGTTATTGCAGGTCACCGCCGGCGAGGAACGGAAGCGGAGAAGAGGCTGAGCCAGATCCCGCTGTTTCCAGTTGCTTGCGGCGGCGCGTGAACCCACGCGCCGCCAGTGGCGGTGGCGCGTGGAAGGACGCGCCACCACTGTTCCTGCGCTGGCAGAAGGGCTTCCCTGCAATTTCTGGAGTTTTAGGGACTGTTTTGTAATTTTTAGATTATGTTATTGTAATTTTAATGTAATTTTTATTTTTTTGTTTATTTGTTTTGAAATTGTATTTTGTATGGTGGGTGTAAAAAAAGAAAAGAAAAGAAAAGAAAGAGAAAATAATAATAGAAAAAGAGATGTGTGTGTGTTTGTGTATATTTTTATGTATGTTATTGAATCAGAAGAAGAAAAAAAATGAATTTAATATTTTAATTTATATGCACAAATATCTAAAGGACAGATAAAAATCATGTTGTATTTTCCATGAAAATGTAGAACATGTATCTACATATATTTTGGGAACTAATAACTGATTTATCAAAGCCTTGGAATTAAGCTAGAATTTTATTTTTAAAAACACATCAAGTCCACGAAGCAGCTTACCTCAGGTAGGGTGCGTTAGGGGTGCTAATACCTTCCCTAACCACAATCAGTTCCTTACCCATGAATCTCTGACAAGACCAGTATATCCGGTTTCCTAGTAGCCCGCAATCAATTACTAGGTGGCGACTCTAACGAACCAACCAAAGCAAAACGAGAAACGAAAAGAATCGCCAGCCGATGCCGCGCGGATTTTTATGACGTGCGACAGAATGGCGACTCCACTGGGGAAGGTACTGTTTCTGACAATATTAGACTAAGCTTTGTGTATTTGATGTGTTTTGTTTTTGTTAATATATTTTGCATGCATTTTGTAGAATTGTCTCATACATCACATAGTGTAATTTTTTAAAGCACACACAAGCTTCAGGTTAGGAGGGGGACTAGCAGCTTACCTTACGACTTTTAGTCAAGGTTTAAGTTTGTGTAAACCCCAACTCTTCGTTGAGTGCTTAGACTGGTAATAGTTGAACACGTGCCATCTCACTGCCTACTGGCCCCCATATTGCCTCCACGAGGGCAATCACTGGGACAACAAGAGACCCTTTTTAGAGACCAAGTAGTAAACCTCCCTTTTGTCTCACTTAAAAAGATTAGAACCTGCCTTTAGGATGTATGCTCCGTATACATTGTTTAGCATCAGGGCAAACCCTTCTTGAAGCATCTTGAACTCAAGACTTGTGGGTGACCCAATGGCCGTCACTCAGAAAATTATCATTGTAGAGTTTGGGCAAGAATCAAGATTCTTGTTTCATCATACAAGAGTTACGACCATATGTCACCCCTCGAAGGGCGAGTTCATCATATAGTTTACATGTTCATACATTTATCATGCATGTACCGGGAGGAAAAATAGGTTCCCCTATCCGAGGTTTACTACACTGGATGGAAAAAGATGGATAATAAAGAAAGGGGTCAGAGAGGCACGGTGTCAAAATGAAGTTGAGAGCAGCAAAGGTGAAGCAGCCAGACTCAGATCTGCTTGAACAAGTGTTGAGCATCAAATTGAAGTCTGCACAGTCTTCTGTGGGAACACTGTTTGTCCACGTCCGATGAAAGTTACACCTCCCCTTTTCAGTCATGAACAACAACAGCAATGCCTTCAGTCATCAACTAATGACAACCTTTTGTTCAGTCGCATTGATTATTGCTCATCGCCTTCACATCTTCCAATGGCACCAAATAACTGTTAGCCTTCTGTGCATGGTGCATTAGCCTTCTTTGAAGTTACCCCCACTGTGAGCCCAATTCCAGTGCAGCATCACATGATTAGACACTGAGCCTCTACGTGGCAGAGCTCTCTCTGTAGAGATTTGTTTGTGGATCTGCTAGTGGGGAATGCAAGAGGGGATGCAGTACTTTCATACGCTACAAAACTTTGTCTCATCAGTTTCAGCACCGAAACACTATAGTAGGTTGAAGAGCCGGACCCGGTCTGAAAAATATGAGCAGACATCAAACTTCAACGTGGCAGAGCTCTCTCGGCAGGAATCTGTTGGTGAATCTGCAAGTGGGAAATCCAAGAAGGGATGCAGTAGTTTCAGATCATATGCGGTTTTCTCCCATCAGTGTTAGCTTGAAAACGCAAAAGTAGGGAGAAAAGACAAGCCTAGACTAAACAACATGAAGAAGACTGAAACTTCAATAGAGGAGAACTCCCTTTACAGATGTCTGTTTGTTCCACTGTCTGTGGGGAATCGAAGAGGAGATAGAGGAGCTTTAGATTCATCGGGCTCTCTTCTAGTTTTGACAATGTGTGATTCCACACGTTTTTGTTTTTGTGCACTACCAGGATTCCTTAGCTATTGAGAGGTTTCCAACAATCCTAAAACAACAACAATAGCATTGGAAGATTGACATGAAGTTGTATGAATTGCCAAAAAAAAAAAAAGAATGAACAAGCTATCAAGATGGGAAAGATTGAAGGTTCTGCCAAGGATTCCAGAACAATGATGAGAGATGAATCAAAGGAAGACTCTGACGGTGGGAAACCTTAATTATGTGGTCTAGCCAGGTCTTGTTGTATCATCGACCACTCCAATGTCTTTGCCAAAGATAGACATTCCTTTGCCATGTGAGTTTATTTACCAGCATCTGCTAGATTCCAGACTTTTACCTGACTCCGACAAATCCCATGCAACCACCATTCTCTAGGTGGTATAATCCGAACAAGAGATGTGATGTCATGGTGGGGTCTTCAGCCATTTCAATTGAACAGTTGCGAGAATTTCAAGAATCTAGTCCTGAAGTTGGTGAGCAAAAGACGGGTAGTTTCTGTGAAGGAGGGTGTCATTGGCTATATTGACCCCCGAGCATCTTCAGAATGACATGTGATTGAAAATGCTTGGCAAAACACAGATATTGCCTGAAAAGCTGATTCAGGAATGGCGATGAACTGTCAATCATATTGTTATGGAATTTTGCATTTTTGTTTTGGGATCACATCTCATCCTTCAACGAAACATGTCTTGTTTGTCTCTTTGTTGTTTTGAAATCAACAGATTGTTTAGCATTTTATTCTGACAAAATATTTTGATCAAACTCCAACATGCGATAAAGGTTAATCAACCCTGAAGATTAAAAGTGTTTTGATTACAGAAATGACTCGATGCTTGAAAATGACATGAGGTGACCAAACAATTTTGAACTCATACCTCCTGAAATTGAACCACACATCATATAGCTAAGTTTTAGCAGTATGCATAATGACATGTAGTGGATTCAGTAGTTATGGACTCGTGAATCATGATTCTTACAAGTCCAAATCATTACACTAGATGAGGTCAAAATTTATCGGTTCTAACCGACCTTGCTTGAAATGAGAAAAGGCCATCTTTGATATCCCTTCACTTTCTAAAGATTATATCCCTTGTAGTCCCATTTTGAGCTGGATAGAATATTTTTCATAAAAACCCTGACTAGGATCACACCCCACACTGGGGGAAATGAGAGATATTTTGAAGACATTAATGGATAAAGGGAAGGCTTAGAACAAAAGTCGAATGATTGAAAGAAGGTTACAAGAAAACACATAGACTGGGGGCATATAAGAAAATTTTGAGGAAGGTTATGAAAAAAAAAAAAAAACAGATTGAAAAAAGAAGAAGTTGAAATTGTCTTCACTTAAAGGCAAGTCAAAGATAAAGGAAGGAGAACGCCTATCAAGTCTAGGAAGAGCAGAAGAAATTTCAATCAAGGAAAGGCATAACAAAAGTCAATGCTAAAAAAAAAAAGAGGCAAGCTATAAACGTGACTTTTGGTATCCATTATAAAGCCTCTGATGTTATAAGATGATTGAGGTTGGTTATTCATCAAGGAAAGGTGGATTTGCATTATGACTTATGTTAAGAGAAGTCTGATCTTTGAGATTAACAAGGTTATATGTCGTTTCCTCGACAAAGACAACAAGAAAGAGAGTTGATGAATAGTTGATGTTGATCCTAGGTCGTTGAAACCCTCAAACACCTTTTGAGCCTGTGAATTTCCCTTCTTTCATAAGCCATGAACCATAGCCTGTATTACGTGCTTTTAAAAGCCCTTTTTGATCAAGTGAGCAATTTGAACCGATAAATGGCGCTCTCGAAACTTGAAGAGCTTTTCCATAAGAGTCGTGGCTTCATGAATTAAGCTACTGGTCATTATGCATGTTGATAAAATTGGTGCTAAAAAAAGAAAACAATCTTTCTTGATGAATCCTCAAGTTTTGACTTGAGCCTTTTGTTTTTTTTGAAATTCACAAAAAAGGTCACCTCATCATAGACCATCAAAAGATATACACAAAATCAGAGTCTAAAATGGATACAAAGAACCATGAAAAAAAAAAAACCATTTTAGTCTTACAACGGGTCAATTTCTGTTTTCAAAATACATGACAATCAAAGGACTGTATATTTCGAATAACGTGTGTTGGATCTTTGATAAAAAAAAAAAAGCTTGATTTTCAAAAGGTCTTTTCAAAAAAGGACATCTCTGATTTCATTTCAACAAACTAGACTTTGAATAGACATGATCTTTGAAATATGAGATTTGATTCTAGAACAAGAAAGATTGCCAAACAAGAAGAATATCGATTCAAATTGGCGAAATCCTTGATAAAAAAATGACATTGAAGTCCTCGACACTCCTTGACACTCCTTGAGAAGTTGAGCAGCTGAGAGCAATGTAGTGGACCTTGAGAAGGAAAACAAAAGGGTATTCAGATCAGCTGGGGGCAAAGAAAGAATCAGATAATGAATCACCAAAGTCCATCAAAGTCATTCTTGGCAATCACAAAAGCCATTTGATTATAGACAGAAGAATGAGCATGTTCAGATCGACTGGGGGGCAATGTTGTTCAAAGATAGTCTGTGATTTAGTGCACTTCAGCAGCAATTGATGAGCAACGCTGCACTTGAAGGATATTTTCATATCTTCATCTTGGTTTATCATGTCCAGCATGGCTATGACTTTTGAACGATGTTATTGCATAATTGCATTTGAATGAATGTTGGAAGGAGGCACCCACCACGAAGACTGACTGTGAGGGCAATTTGTTTTGAAGCCAAAGGCGCACTTCACCGCATGAATATGGGTGATGAACATCATTAATGATGCCAATGCATTTCTTTTCATTATCTGATTTGACAAGCTGAGAGGAATCCCTGGAGAAGAACATTGAGTTTACAACGATGAGTTTTTTATTGCAAGCTATGAGATGCATGTCCGGATGACTTGACAGTTTCCAAGAAAGTTGATGATAACATATACTTAAAAGTATTGTTTCAACTAGAGGCAAGTTCATGATTGATTGACAATTTTAATGGGCGTTGGCATGCACAACCAATCAAAGGGCAATTCTGGAGAGAATCTAGGAGATGGATGAAGTGAGCTACATCACACATGGAAGCATGGTCAAGCTTGAGAAGCAGCAAGAGCAGTAATCATCATGGACGACCCATGATAGGCACTGCACTTACATCTAAGTGGAAGGCTAGCACACGAATGAGCCAGTGCATTGAAAGAATAAAGAAAGCTTTGAATAACAAACAAAGGCACCATGTGATGATGGAACATTGAAGAGGGGGGGACCTATATTTCAAATTAGGTAAGGATGCATGCATGTCATCTAACATCGAAGCATTGCATATATTTTTGATTTGTTGCAGGAAAAATCCTCAATGTAGTCCAGCAAGATTGGGGACAAAGAAAGAGTTGTTGATTTGAAGAACAACAAAGAATCATGGTTTTGACCCTGGAATGGGAGGAAGATGAGATAAACCCTAACATTAGGGAAATCTCAAAGAAATAAGAAGATCAACGAAGAAGAGTCTTCAATTCAAACCCTATCATCTTGAAGAAGGAATATATTTTTTGGTTAAAGGAGATTGCCAAAAGGAATCTCGGGTTAACCACAACATGAAGATTTTAGCTTAGGTTGAAGGGAGTCGCCAGGTGGGATTCCAGGTTGACCTAGCTACACACAGATTTGGTTCCGGTTGAAGGGGATCGACGAAGGGATCTCAGTTCAGCCCAACCGCAAAGATTTTGGCTCTGGTTAAAGGGGATCGGCTAAGGGATCTTAGTTTAGCCTAGCCATGAAGAGACTTTGGTTATGGTTAAAGGGGATCGGCGAAGGGATCTCAGTTTAACCTAACTACAAAGGATTTTGGTTCTAGTTGAAGGGGATCGGCGAAGGGATCTCAGTTCAGCTTAACCACACAGATTTTGGTTTCAAGTTAAAGGGGATCGGCGAAGGGATCTCAGTTTAGCTTAACCACACATAGACTTTGGTTCTGGTTAGAGGGGATTGACGAAAGGAATCTCAGTCTATCCTAACCGCACACAGGAGTTTTGGTTCTGGTTGAAGGGGATCGGCGAAGGGATCTCAGTTCAGCTTAACCACACAGATTTTGGTTCAAGTTAAAGGGGATCGGCGAAGGGATCTCAGTTTAGCTTAACCACACATAGACTTTGGTTCTGGTTAGAGGGGATTGGCGAAAGGAATCTTAGTCTATCCTAACCGCACACAAGAGTTTTGGTTCTGGTTGAAGGGGATCGGCGAAGGGGTCTCAGTTCAGCCCAACCACACAGATTTTGGTTCTGGTTAGAGGGGATTGGCGAAAGGAATCTTAGTCTATCCTAACCATACAAGAGTTTCGATTCTGGTTAGAGGGGATTGGCGAAAGGAATCTCAGTCTATCATAACCGCACACAGGAGTTTTGGTTCTGGTTGAAGGGGATCGGCGAAGGGGTCTCAGTTCAGCCCAACCACACAGATTTTGGTTCTGGTTAGAGGGGATTGGCGAAAGGAATCTCAGTCTATCCTAACCATACAAGAGTTTCGGTTCTGGTTAGAGGGGATTGGCGAAAGGAATCTCAGTCTATCCTAACCGCACACAGGAGTTTTGGTTCTGGTTGAAGGGGATCGCAAAGGGGTCTCAGTTCAGCCTAACCACACAGATTTTGGTTCTGGTTAGAGGGGATTGGCGAAAGGAATCTCAGTCTATCCTAACCATACAGGAGTTTCGGTTCTGGTTAGAGGGGATTGGCGAAAGGAATCTCAGTCTATCCTAACCGCACACAGGGATTTTGGTTCTGGTTGAAGGGGATCGGCGAAGGGGTCTCAGTTCAGCCTAACCACACAGATTTCGGTTCTGGTTAGAGGGGATTGGCGAAAGGAATCTCAGTCTATCCTCCACACACAAGAGTTTTGGTTCGGTTGAAGGGGATCGGCGAAGGGGTCTCAGTTCAGCCTAACCACGCAGAATTTAGCTTTGGTTAAAGGGAATCGCTAGATGGGATTTCAGGTTGACCGAGCTAGACACCAATTTTTCTTGTTAGATCGCCAGATGGGATCTCAGGTAAACCCAATCAAAAGGGCAGGTCGCCCGTGAAAATAGACCCGTGTGAGTGTGTGGGCAGGTCGCCCCTGAAAATAGACCAGTGTGAGTATGTGTGGGGTAGGTCGCCCGTGAAAATAAACCAGTGTGAGTTTGTGGGCAGGTTGCCCCTGAAAATAGACCACTTTGAGTATGTGTGGGCAGGTCGCTCGTGAAAATAGACCAGTGTGAGTGAGTGGGCTGGTCGCCCCTGAAAAGAGACCACTTTAAGTATGTGTGGGCAGGTCGCCCTGAAATAGACCAATGTGAGTGTGTGGGCCGGTCGCCCCTGAAAATAGACCACTTTGAATATGTGTGGGCAGGTCGCCCCTGAAAATAGACCACTTTTCTTCAAAAGGGGCAGGTCCGCCCAAGATAATGAGATCATTTTCCTTTTCTTTTCTTTAACAAAGCTACTATGCAAAACATTGAGGAGTTTTGCTTCGTAAGCATTGTAAAGAGGGGGCATTTGTTGCTACCCAATTTTTGACCCATGTTTTGATAATTTTTTAGAAAAAAAAACCAAAAATAGCAAAAAAACATGAAAACCCAAAAAAATGCATTTTTGATATATTTGCATCGTTTTAGCATTTTCAACGTCATCTCAAAAGAATTTAAATTTTCAAAGGTATTTGAAACGCGTTCAATTTTTAACGCGTAAATTTTATGATCATTGATTTTCCTTGTTGAGTTGACGTTGATATTGCTCGCTTTCAAAAATACAAAAAATAAGAAAAATCAAAATTTACAGAAAAAAAAAGAGGAAAAGAGAAGGAAAGGAAAGGTTGAGGGACTAGTTTGAAAACCTAGTAAAACTTTTCCTATAAATACCATGCTATAACTGATTTTGTAGTGGGGGGGAGAAAATTTACAAAGGGGAGGGGGCAGTTTGGAGAGTAAAAAAAAAAAGGGGGAAACCTAAATCTATCTCCTCACCAAGCTGCCGCCGCCCCACCCAAGCTTGGACCCGGTGGGTTTCTTCTCCTTCATCCATCTCCCACCATACTGACCTTCCTCTCCCCCAGCCACCGCTGTCTTCCTCTGGTTCTCGGCCAAGACCACACAACAGGAGAGCCACTCTCCCTTTCCCCCCTCAGCATCTCATTCTCCCCCGGCCATCTGACATTTTCCTTTTCCCTAGCTAACCAAGATCCCCCTCTCACGATCACTTCCCCTCATCCCAAAACAAACCAGAAAACCGGCCGCTCCCTCACCTCTGCATCGTCCCCCTCCTCTCTCAGCCTCCCTGCTCAACAGCCGCTCTCTTCTCCACAACGAAGCCAGCCGAACAGACGACAGCAGCCGCAGCAGCTCCCTCTCACAGAAACCAAGCCGGCCAGCAGTAGCGCCGTCCTCGCCAGTGAGCCAGCAGCCCACACACACGGCAGCGCCGTCCTCGCCAGTGAGCCAGCAGCCCACACACACGGCAGCGCCGGGACCACACTCTTCACCTTCTCCCTCTTGGTCAACGAACAGACCCGACCACAGCAGCCGGCCACAGACCCACAGCCCCCATACGGCGGCGCCACCAACAGGAGTGAAGACCATCCTCACCGACAGCCGTAGCAGCTCCACCCTCGCCAGATCTCCATCTCCTTCAACCGGCCTCACCAGAAATCAAACGGACCGAGAGGGGAGAGAACAGGAGTGAAACAAATTTGAAAAGGGAGAAGACCCGAATGAACCAGATCTGAGAAGGAGAAAAGAAAACTAAAATCGACTGCTTTGTTGCGTTTTTGGTTGTTATTGCAGGTCACCGCCGGCGAGGAACGGAAGGGGAGAAGAGGCTGAGCCAGATCCCGCTGTTTCCAGTTGCTTGCGGCGGCGCGTGAACCCACGCCCCGCCAGTGGCGGTGGCGCGTGGAAGGACGCGCCACCACTGTTCCTGCGCTGGCAGAAGGGCTTCCCTGCAATTTCTGGAGTTTTAGGGACTGTTTTGTAATTTTTAGATTATGTTATTGTAATTTTAATGTAATTTTATTTTTTGTTTATTTGTTTTGAAATTGTATTTTGTATGGTGGGTGTAAAAAAAGAAAAGAAAAGAAAAGAAAGAGAAAATAATAATAGAAAAAGAGATGTGTGTGTGTTTGTGTATATTTTTATGTATGTTATTGAATCAGAAGAAGAAAAAAAATGAATTTAATATTTTAATTTATATGCACAAATATCTAAAGGACAGATAAAAATCATGTTGTATTTTCCATGAAAATGTAGAACATGTATCTACATATATTTTGGGAACTAATAACTGATTTATCAAAGCCTTGGAATTAAGCTAGAATTTTATTTTTAAAAACACATCAAGTCCACGAAGCAGCTTACCTCAGGTAGGGTGCGTTAGGGGTGCTAATACCTTCCCTAACCACAATCAGTTCCTTACCCATGAATCTCTGACAAGACCAGTATATCCGGTTTCCTAGTAGCCCGCAATCAATTACTAGGTGGCGACTCCAACGAACCAACCAAAGCAAAACGAGAAACGAAAAGAATCGCCAGCCGATGCCGCGCGGATTTTTATGACGTGCGACACTATTTATGTTTTGTGATACCATACACTCATATACTTTGGAACAACCTTGCAGGCAACATCGACGATACTTACTGTCCAATAACTCACAGCTGACCGAATCCCAGATCTTTCAATTACAAGATGAACAATTTGCCACATGGTTTAGAACACATGTAAGTCCTATCACAAACTCATTATCTCTTGCAATGTAATTAATTGTAGTCAATGTTACATAATATCCGTTTATTGATTATTGTTGTATTTAATTTACAAGCTAGGTTTATCAAATGGGAGGTAGTGCTGCTATTTCACTGTCTTTACTATGTCTGGGCCCTGAAAGAAAAGTCAAGTGCTATAATGGATATTTTGTCAATGGATATGTCTTTCATACTGAAGAATACGGGCATGGAAGAAAGACATACAACAGCGGTGTTTGTATTAAGGGATCGACTTCTAGTGAGTTTGAAGTTGACTACTACGGTTAGATTGGAAGAGGTCATCGAACTGCAATATCATAGCGAGCAAAATAGAGTTTTTATTCAAATGCTATTGGTATGACACAACTGAAAGAGGAATCAGTAGATCCTCACTATGGTCTCATTGAAATCAATTCAAAAGCTAGACACCGCAACGTAAACGACGTCTTTGTTTTCGCAAAGCAATGCCAACAAGTTTATTACACATACACCCCTTCCTTTAGAAAGGACCGATCAAGAGTTGATTGGTTATCCGTTTTAAAAACAAAACCCAAGGGTAGTGTCGAGGTTGTTCAGGATGAGAATGAAGACACAAGTGTGATAGATGAAGTCTTTCAAGCTAGTGAGTTGGTTGAACCATACTAAGTTGCTCCGTCGATTGACTTAGAAGAAAATTCGAATTTTCGTGTTTTCAACGATAGTCTTGTTGATGTTGACGCAGAGGAGTTGAATGTTGTTCTGAGCTCTACTAGTGGAAAAAAGAATGTTGTTGAAGAAGATGATAACGAAATTGAAGAGTGCGATGAAGCTGATGATAACAATTCAATAGAGGACGAAGATGAAAATTCCGACTAACTAAACATGTTAAAGCCATATTTTTATAATGTAATAATTTGAAACATGAAATATTTATTCTTCTTTAAGGGTCAGCCTTTGTATTGTGTTGTTGTGTGTGTTGTAAGATTACAATTCAAGATTTTTTGAAAGGGTTACATTAAAAAAATAGAAAAATTTACCTTTTACCGATGGATATAACGGCATATAAACCGTCGGTATTTCATAGAGAGTTGCAAAAAAAATTACGGGATTTTGCCACATTCACCGACGGATTGCCGACGGAATTTCCGACGGCCGTTCCAACGTCCAATACCGACGGAATCACCGACGGTTTGTCGCACGCATGTCTGACACGTGTCCGTCTCACGATTACGATGGAAATTCCGACGTCTCATACCGACGGCATTACCGACGGATCACGCATGTCTGACACGTGTCCGTATGCACCATTACCGACGGGCATTCCGACGGATTCGCCGACGGATCGAAAAGTTTGGCGGGATTTCCAAACTTTTTTGGTGCGAATTTCAATTAATTTCCGACGGAAATTAAATGCACCGACAGCAATTAATTTCCGTCGGAAATTCCGTCGGAAATATTGCTTTATATACCGCCCATTCCCCCCCCCACTTTGTTCGTTTTCTCCTCTTCTCCCTTTCTCTTCTCCCTTGCTCTTCTTCTCTCATTTATATTTAGCTTTTAGAAGGATTTTTTTGTTTTGGTGGTAGTTTTAAAAGGATGATATTTTTTTTTCTTTATCTTTGTATTTTTTTATTTAATTATGATTATTTTTTTTGGTGTCTTGTTTTGTATATTGTTTGTAGATAAAATCTTAAATTCAACACATTATTAAGGTAAGCATTTTTTATTCCCAAATTTATTTTGAATTGATATAATGTTTTTTAGTTTTGTGTTTTGTTTGTTTTGTGTTTATGTTGTGTGTTGTGTAGTGTTTTTTAGTTTTTTAATTTTATTTATTAATTTTAGTTTTTTAGTTTTGATATTATTGTTTGTATTGCTATAATTGTTATTGTTGAATTTATGTTAAAATGTTAATTTATAAATATAATTGTTATTGTTGATTTATTTTAAAAATGTTAATTATATATATATAGAATTGCATTTAATTAGTTTATCTTAATTTAGGATATTATTGTTTGTATTGCTATAATTGTTATTGTTGAATTTATGTTAAAAATGTTAATTTATAAATATAATTGTTATTGTTGATTTATTTTAAAAATGTTAATTTATATATATAGAATTGCATTTAATTAGTTTATCTTAATTTAGGATATTATTGTTTGTATTGCTATAATTGTTATTGTTGAATTTATGTTAAAAATGTAATATTAATCCGTAAATTTGAATGTATGACTTAAATCTAATGTTTGTAACTCTAAATACCAATTTAACAATGAATGTTCATAGTTGTAATTCTATATGATGTTATTGAATAAAATGTTGTGTTGATGATGATGAGTTGGGTTGAGATCCAGGATGATTGGATCGGGATGTGAAATAAAATTGGAAGTGTAATATGATTTTGTCGACAACTTGGGACCCCCCAGTACAGGGGAGACTCTGTCGATTTTTTTTTAAATAATCGAAGTTAATTATGTAATTATTCGTATACATTTGTGTAGATGCGTAGAATGAAATCTACAGCACGTCGTCAGAAGACGGTTGCAGCTAGTTCTTCTAGCAGCGAGGAGGACGTATCCTTAGGTGCTGATCACGGCGAGGAATCTACGCCAACTTGTGATGCTGCCTCTTCTAGCGCGGTTTCACAGCGCAGAAGCGGTGTGCCTTCACAGCGGGGTCAATTCACCCGCAAGTACCAGGCACAATGGAAGGATGACCTCTCAATGTAAGTTTGTTTAGGTTTTAGTTTTTTTTTTATATACTTATAACATAATTTATGAACAACTAATTAATATTAATTACTACTTTTATTTAATTTCAGGTTCACAAACATTGAGGCTGCAAGGACTATAACATTGGCGTTTAAATCGTCGATGGAGATTCCATTGTTTCAATGGAGCCAGGTTTCCAGACATCCTGAGTGGAAACCTAATATCGATGCATGGTTTAAGCGATTTCAGGTCGGTGTAAATTTTTAATTTCCAGCTTATTTTTAATAAATGATTTTTATAATTTTATATCTTGTACTATTTTTATTTTATATGAATTATTTATATACACAGAACAAATTTGAGTGGGATAGGGCGGACAACAATGTTGTGAGGAGGGTATGGGAGAATCACGCGGCAACTAGGTAACATCGAAAATAATATTTATTTTTGTTTTATAAGTTTATGTTTTAAATTCTAATTTGTTACTATGGAAGTAGGTTGCGTGATTTTTGGTATGACACCCAAAAAAAATCAAAAAGACATGCGAGGGATAACGGTCTTGAAGGATGGAATGAGGTGGCGGTTTGGCAGGAATTCAGACCGCCATTCATCTCGGGGGAAATATGGACGGCATATATTGAGCACGTGACCTCAGAGCGGTTCTCACGGCGCTCACAGTCTGGCATCGACAACCGGAACCGGCAAATTCATGGTTCGGTGACCACGCACACTGGCGGATCCGTCCCATTCAGCGCACATGCAAAGCGGATGGTAAGATTAATTTTAATGAAATATATCGTTAATTAATTTGTCGTTCCTTATAATATATTTAACTTTCAACCTATTTTTTCCTTACAGGCTGCGTCTCTTGGACGTGAACCGAGTCCAATGGAGCTGTTTCTAGAGACGCATGTGCGGAGTCAAGACCGCCAAAAGGGGGTGCAGCAGTTCGTGGACAACCGTGCTCAGCACTTCGTGGTATGTTCGTTCATTCATTTTATTTTGTAAGTTATTATTTTCTTGAATTGCATCTTGAATTGCATTTGATGATTTTTTTACCGATGGAATTTTCAGGAGACCTATAATAGCCGGTTGAGGGAGAGATATGGGGACAATCCGTCGACCCATCCAGATTTCGATCCAGATTTGTGGATGGAGGCGGGATCGTCTGGTGGACCCGATAAAAATCGGGTCTACGGGCTCTCGAACACTACGGCTGACAACTTGCGTTCGACTCGTAGTGTCTCAACTGTTGGAAGCTCTCCATCAGTATCGAACACCCAGTCTGAGGAGTTCATTGCGTTGAAACAACAATATCAACAACTCTCGACGAATTATGATGAGCTCCGTCAAATAGTCATGGAGATGAGATCAAAGATGGGTGACGATACTTGTGCAGCTTCTTTTTGGCCGTATGGTCCAGGGAACAACCAGCCTCCTCCTCCTCCTCCGCCTCCTCCTCCAGCTCCGCCGCTATTCTAGTTTAATTTTGCTTTTTAAACACATTAAATTTGTAATGAATATTATTTAACATTACTTTTACATTATTAATGTTTAATGCATTTCTATTTGTTTATTAAGGTTTTTTACAATTAATAAATTATTTTTTATATATTTTAAATACCTACCGACGGATACTATCCGTCGGTTTAACAGAGAGTTCGAACAATTACCATCCATGCCATATTACCGACGGCATCACCGACGGATAATATCCGTCGGTATTACACAGAGAGTTGCACAAAAATTACCAGCCATGCCATATTACCGACGGATGTCCGTCGGTGATGCCGTCGGTAATTACCCTTGAAATTACCGACGGATTAATTCCGTCGGTAATGTTCCCGCGGGAAAATTTTTTTTGGGCGCGCGCGTATCCGTCTGTAAACCGTCGGCGTTTCCGTCAGTGGGTGGTTTTTTTTATTTGCGACAGAATTAGCGACGGAAATGGGATTTACCGACGACTATTTTACCGACGGACTGGTCCGTCGGTGAGTCCGTCGGTATATTTTCACCGACGGATTTCATTGTTGTCACCGACAGAATGAGTCCGTCGGTAACACTGGATAATGTTGTAGTGTATGATATATTGGATACAATCACGATACAAGAGATCATGTTTTAACTCTCCGAATCCACTACAGATTCTTAGCCAAACGTGCCCTCTCAGTCACCTTTCTTCAAAGACCAGCAGTCCAGCCCTTCCATTCTTGTTCAATACCCAACCTTTAAACTTTGATTCTCTCCCCATAAATCAAGCGAAGAGGGGTTGGCGGCCGACTCCTAAGCAGATTTTCAATTCAGAATTGTCATAATTTAATTTTTGAATTTTCAAAAACAAAAATAATACAATAAAAAATGAATGAATAAAAAATATTTAAGAACTGAGTTAAGAGAATACAAATTTGAAGTTTTAGGATTGAATTATAATTTAGGAGTCAATTTGGTTAAAAATTGAAAGAATTGGAAGTTTGGTGATTTAATTGAACTTGGAATTGTTTAATTAATGAAACCAGGGACCCAATTGTTAAATGTCAGAAGTTCAGGGGCCAAATTAAAAATAGTCATTTCGTGTGAAATCAGTGTCGTTTTCAACGCACACTGCTTATCATCTCCTCATCCTGAAGACCGGATCAACAGGAGACACAACCAGCAGATCATGGACTACGATGCCTATGATACCTCACAAAACATGCCTCATTTCTGGAGGCATGAACACACGACCTGTAACATCCCGGCTTTTACAAGCCCAAAACAACAGTAATTTTTTTTTTGTACTTGACACACATCGTGTCGGTAATCGGCGAACATGTTCCCTTCACATCATCAATATATAATCCATACATCAACAACAATCAACATTTCATTTAAAAGTGAATCTTACATAAACTTATAATATTATGTTTGCATGATTAGAAGTTCGCATTTAAAATATACATGCATAGTCATGAGTTTGTATTCTATCCTACAAATAGTCATCACGAATTTAATCTAAAAGGATCTAATAATAGTTATACATTCAGTACATTGATTCATATAAAATACATCAAGATTTAGAATGCAACTACATGATTCCTTGCAAAAGTAGGTTCCCATGTATCGGGTTTCCTAGGCACCTTGTTGGTATGACGTCCCTACTGCAGTAGAAAACATTTACAAGAATGCAATTACTTAATAATAATAATAATAATAATAATAATAACAATAAGAAAATGGTCTGACAGTTTAACGAAGCATTAACATTATCTCATGTTTGAAGCGTGACATTTGTAGTTCCTTCATGTTCTTGGTATACATAACTTGCAGTATATATATATACACACCAATTCTTGCAATCAACTATAATCTTAAATCCGGCCATTCTTTTAAGACATCATTTGTCGAGGTTAACTATTCACTCACCCCGGCCATCCCCTTCGAATTCCATCAGCCAAAACTAATCAACCGTTTGTCCCGGTCATCCCTTTGGATGCCATTAGCCGAAGCTAATCGTTCATTTATTCCGGTCATCCATTTCGGCTAATCAATCGTTTGTCCCGGTCATCCCTTCGGATGCCATTAGCCGAAGCTAATCATTCATTTGTCCCGGTCATCCATTCGGATGCCATTAGCCAAAGCTAATCATTCATTTGTCCCGGTCATCCATTCGGATGCCATTAACCGAAGCTAATCAATCGTTTGTGGCGGTCATCCCTTCAGATGCCATTAGCCGAAGCTAATCGTTTGTCCCGGTCATCCATTCAGATGCCATTGGCTGAAGCTAATCAATCGTTTGTCCCGATCATCCCTTCGGATGCCATTAGCCGAAGCTAATCAATCATTTGTGTCGGTCATCCCTTCGGATGCCATTAGCTGAAGCTAATCAATCGTTTGTCGCCGAAGCTAATCAATCATTTGTCCCGGTCATCCATTCGGATGCCATTAGCCAAAGCTAATCAATCATTTGTCCCGGTCATCTCTTCGGATGTCATTAGCCGAAGCTAATCGTTCATTTATCCCGGTCATCCATTCGGATGCCATTAGCCGAAGCTAATCAATCGTTTGTCCCGGTCATCCCTTCGAATGCCATTAGCCGAAGCTAATCATTCATTTGTCCCGGTCATCCATTCGAATGCCATTAGCCGAAGCTAATCAATCGTTTGTTCCGGTCATCCCTTCGGATGCCATTAGCCGAAGCTAATCAATCGTTTGTCGCCGAAGCTAATCAATCATTTGTCTCGGTCATCGATTCGGATGCCATTAGCCGAAACTATTCAATCATTTGTCCCGGTCATCCATTCGTCATCACATGCACAATCAGCGTTGAATTCAAAGCGTAGAAGATACCAACCCAATCCCCCCGCCATCATCGCCCGTTCACGACTCTCACTTTAGTAGCCTTTTACCCATCCCACTTACTTTGTTCTCCTTGCTCTTTGCTTTGGCTTAATGCCATCCTCTAATTTTCCATAGCTTGACAATATGGTCCTTTGATTAATTGTCATAAAACCATTGTCGACAAGCTCTATCGAACCATTATTTTCTCCATAATAATAATAATAAAAAATTCTCAACAATTTCTTTTTTGTCTTGGTATCAACCATCGCCTTTACGAACATTTGTCAATGTCATTAATTAATGTTTATCCTTAATAACAGCACGTAATGTTACTCCTTTCTTAATTAATTAATTAATTAATTAATTAAGCATTAAAGATTTCACGTTGTTATAAAGAATGGGATTTAGCACATATCTTTCTAATATGGTAACGTTTTTAAGATCAAATTTGATAATAAATTACAACACTAGAATAAAGAACAATATACTAAATTTACACTCCATCTGGTATTGTGTTTCAAACAAAAATCAGATAAAATTTGATTTGTTGCTATCAAAAATAGTTTTTTAAAAATAAAAAATATTATTTTATTTTTAAATATTTAGGAGATAGCGAGTCTCTTTGCATGCGCGGATCCAACAAGTAAAGCAACCGAATGGGTATAAAAACACAAAAAATCAAACGATAAATATAAGGTTGATATTTAATATAAGTGGCCACCGTTTTGTCAACAGTATGGAAAGATCACGAGCTCAAGTCTTTTTCTTGGATATTTCGTGAAAGTTCAATTAATTCTTGCAAACCGCCATTCTAGTCGATGCAAGTATTGCTGGCCAATAACATCCCGTTCTAAGAAATGGAATCATTCTCAACTCATAAAACACGCAATATATATATAGTTACTATATGTGTCTAAAAAAAATTCAAACCGCATTATTTTAATTTTAATTTTTTTATTAAAACACGCTAATAAAAAAATTAAAATCATGTCATTTTAATATTTTTTATTAAAAATCATCCTAATTATGATCGGATTAACTTCGTCATAGATAAACCCATTAAATTACTCGAGTTTAATCGATCAACTCTTATCTATTTGTTTTTAAAATCAAACTCTAGCTATGAAATGAATTTTTCAATTTAAATTTAATAACTATGTTGATTAATAGATGACATTAGGCAACACCAAAAACCCTCACATGCACGGTCTTCGACCAATCTAAAGTGTGAAAATGCCATGGTGGCACGTGGAGAAATCGCGCCGCCACTATTCATACAGGTCCAGAAGGTTTCCCAACACTGTTATGGATTTTTGGGGGTTTGTTTTGTAATTTTTAAAGTGTTAGATGTAATTTGTGTTTAGTTGTTTTGAATTTGTATAATTTGTAGTGTAAAAAAAACAAAGGAAAAGAAAGAAGGAAAAAATATAGCAAGAGTGTATGTGTGTGTGTTTGTTTGTATTTGTATTTGTTTATGGATGTTTTTTTATTTATGATAAAATTGCAAAGAATAAAGAAGAATTTAATATTTTGATTTGCTCACGGTCTAGAATTATTAACTTATACGTAAGTTGTATTTCTAATATCCGATGAAAAGATAAAATTTTTAAAACTTCTTTAACATGTCAAAGCCATGAAGCAGCTTACCTCAGGTAGGGTGCATTAGGGGTGCTAATACCTTCCCTAACCACAACCAGTCCCTTACTCACGAATCTCTGACAAGACCAGTACACCCGGGTTTCCTAGTAGCCCTCAATTAAATACTAGGTGGCGACTCCCAACGAACCAATCAAATCAAACGAAAAGAAAAATCGCCAACAGACATCGCGCGAGTGACATGCGACATAACACATACCCCAGTACCCTCCACACAGCCTACACACCTTCCATCCTTGCATCCTCCAATTCTTTCAGCCTACCACTTTACCAACCAGCCCAAACAGCACCTCTGTTTCTACCCTCTACCGCACCCTAACAGACCCCTCACTTGCCCACAGCCTCTGCCTCCGCTTCACCCCCACCCAGCCCTACCATATTGTCACCAGCTGCTTGTTTTTTAAATGATCATCATGCAGGAATAGGTTCCCCATCGCCAGATGCCCTTGCCTTCAGCTCTGATGCTGTAGAATAGCCCAGTTCTGTAGCAACTCGCCGGTGTCTGCTGCCTAGTCCAATCCCTCCACCGCCTCTCCAGCCGACCTGCAGCTCTGTGTTGACCTTTTCGCATATCCTCTCCAACAACTTCTAGGTACTGGCTCTCCTTCTCCACGCCCAGCTGCTCACCAACATCCCATGGTTCTCCGTCCTCGACAACCCAGGACAACACTATCCAAACAACTACCATCGCCTCTGCTGCCTCCTTCAGCCAGGTAGTTTCTCTTCCTACTCATTAGCCACTTGTTTTTAATGATGTTAACAGGTATGAGGCATGGCATAGAGAAATTCAGGACTTAAACGCTAACATAACTTGGACCTTAGTGTCGTTTCACCCTTCGATGAATGTTGTTGGTAGTCAGTGGGTGTACAAGATTAAACGCGGATCTGATGGCAGCATTGAGAGGTATAAGGGTGTGTTTAGTTGCTAGAGGTTTCACTCAGCAAGAAGGTATCGATTACTCTAAAACCTTTAGTCCTGTTATCAAACAGGCGACCGTCAAATTAGTCTTCTTCATTGTCGTTTCGTGTGATTGGAAAATTCATCAGCTTGATATCCATAATGCCTTCTTCAATGGCGTTCTTAATGAGGAGGTCTACATGAAACAACCTCCAGGTTTTGTTGATTCTGCTCCCCCCTCTCATGTGTGTCAATTGCATAAGTCTCTATATGGTTTACAACAGGCTTCGGGCTTAGTACACTCATCTGAATGATTTCCTGCCATCTATTGGTTTCCATGCCTCTAAGGTGGATTCCTCATTGTTTATCCTCTCTATTGGTACTGATATTTGATATCTTATGGTTTATGTTGATGATATTCTGCTTACAGGTAGCAACTCTCTTCTGCTTCAACGCTTTACTGCTACTAAGCTCAGAATTTAAGCTTTGCAACTTGGATACCATTCATTATTTTTTTTGGGTATTGAGGTTTAGCCTACTGGTATGGGTCTTATGCTTCGACATCATAAATATACACTTGACATTCTCACTCGGGCTGGTATGTTATCTTGCAAACTTGTTGATACTTTATATCTACATCCAAAAACTACCATACTACCAAATCCTCTGTTTTCTGATGCTAAACGCTTTTGTCAAATTGTGGGTGCTCTTCAATATCACACCTTTACGAGATCATATATTTGCTTTTCTGGGCTTTCACTTGAGGGGGGGTGTTAGAGAAAAATATAAATCATATCTTGGGATCTCAACCCAAAAGCTTAACCTGTTAGGTGAGGTTCCAAGATATGATTATCATTTTGTCTGAGATAGAGTTGCGAAGAAGGAGATTCCGATTCGTTTATTTCCTCTTAGGATCAACTTAAGATGTCTTTACTAAACCACTTCCTACTGCTTCGTTTACTGCTTTTCGTTTCAAGCTTTTGGTTGATCCTCCACCCTCAGCTTGAGGGGGCATATTATAGAATGTACTTATATAGAAAATATTGTAGTCATACTCTTGTGTGGTAAACTCCACCATTATTATTGTATATTGCCCTACACATATATATAGAAAGGGTTAGGTAACCAATAGGTTAAGCCTCCTAATTATTCTCAACTTACCCCATATAATCCTCACGGTTTTCAAAACTCCATTGCTTCAAATACTTCTCAACAGCTCCCACCTTAATTTCCTGCAAATTGATTAGAAATGGCATACAAGATCAAAGTATGGTGCTTCCTACTTTTCCTATTGAAGCTGGTGTCGAATTTGCAAAATTTTGCTCATGCAGCTCCACAGGTGCCTTGTTTTTTCATATTTGGAGACTCGTTGGCGGATAGTGGCAACAACAACCACCTTGTAACAACTTCTAAAGCCAATTACCGCCCATATGGAATTGACTTCCCTAATGGAACCACCGGAAGGTTTACCAATGGCCGAACCATAGTAGATATAATTGGTGCTCTCTTCTCATCTCTGCTTGCGCATTATTCCTCACATATTAGTTTAGAAATGGAATTTTTTCACATATAACACTCTGGCATTTGCAGGTGAACTTTTGGGGTTTGACCAATTTATTCCGCCATTTGTAACTGCTAGAGGCAGAGACATATTGGTTGGTGTTAACTATGCATCTGGGGCAGCAGGGATTCGTGATGAGAGTGGAAGGGAATTGGTACCCAATAATTTACGTTGTAGTTATTTTTTGCCTCTGAATATTTTTACAGCGTCCTATGATTTAACTTCTCTCTTCTTCTTCTTCTTCTTCTTTTCCTATTTCTGTTGACATGTTCCAGGGTGATAGAATCAGCCTGAATGAGCAGTTGCAAAATCATGCTGCTACATTCAATCGCTCGATTCAATTACTAGGGACTAAACAGGCAGCAACAAATTACCTTAATAAGTGCTTATATTATGTCAGCTTGGGCACTAATGACTACATAAACAACTACTTCGCGCCTGGTAATTATGAAACAAGTCGTTTATATACCCCAGATCAATATGCCAAGGTTTTAATTGACCAGTATAGTCAGCAAATAAAGGTTGGTATTACAGTCCATTTCACTTTCTAGTTTGATTCGAATAATTATTAGAGAAATTTTATGATGCTCCAATTATATAACTATTAATACTTTCTCATAGACATATTGGAAAAACAAGTAATTAAGCTAGTAGTTCAACTAATAATAGTAAAGTGGTAAGAAATGAATTAGGGAAAGGGACATCATTGGTTTGAATCCTACTACTTGTATTTTTTGATTTACATGTAAGTGTGCGATCAATTAAGGATCTGGGAGTTGACGAACGCTGTTCCATTGCTTGGCTTTTAGGACCTGGGAGTCGCGTCCGTGAATATGTCATTGGTGATAAGAAAAAATAAACATGAGAAAAAATCACATCTCATCGATCTTACAAAAAAAAGTATAAGAATATTTTCAGCTATTCAAAATTCTTTTTTTATTTCTTTTTTTCGTTTCTCTCTCCTGGAACATTATTATTTTTTTTAATAATTGTATTATGTACATTTGTTTATGCATGATAGTCCACATATATTTCATTTTGTTTGTGATTTTTATGTCTTTTTGTTTCTATTTTTCATCAGCGTTTGTACCTCTTCGGGGCCAGGAAAATTGCCTTGCCTGGACTTATACCATTAGGCAGCATTCCTTACGCATCTTCTACTCTATGCCTCAAGAATCTCTCTTGTGTGGCCAATATAAACAACGCAGTCCTACCTTTTAACGCAGGACTCTTTTCACTTGTTCATCAACTGAATCAAGAGTTGAATGACACACGCTTTATATATTTGAATATTTCTGGAATGTCATCTAGCGATCCTTCTGTGCCCGGTAAGTCGTCAACAATGTGGTGAAATTATCATATACACGGATTTTATAGAAATCATTTCCGATTGATACATCTTCTTTTATTCTTTAGATTATAATGTTCTTTGAGATATTTGATTCATCGTATTTGGTCAATTTGAATAATTGACTTAAAAACCAATGGTGTTGGTGGACGTTACAATTTTTATTTTATTTTTTGGTTTGGATTATTATTTTACATAACAACATGTCAATCGAAGTAATATATTCATTTAAATTTCAAATTGAATTTCGTTCTGATCAGATTTTAAGCAAATTAATCATATTATTATTGGTGTATTTATCAGAAATTTGTTTCTTGCACTAACTTATCTGCGTTTCTTTTTTGTATGAAAGTCGAATGTATTATATTAATATAAGAAAGTATTCAATATGTCTAGAGTTGTACTATCTACTATAACATAAGATTGGATTCATGAATAATTTTGTGGGTTTCATATTTATGCGGGAGGGGGAATCAACTACCAGTATACCTAATTACCTTACAATTTCTCGGAATGCTCTTATTGCTATATATTAACTACTATTTCGTTCTTGGTAATGAAAGTTTGTTTTGTACGTAACAGGGTCTAGGGTTGCAAACGTTGGATGTTGTCCTGTACTTGGTAGTGCATGTATTCTAGATTCAACCCCATGCGTAAACAGGACTGAATATGTTTTCTGGGATGCAATTCATCCCACCGAATCTTCGAACCAATTCACTGCTACAAGATCGTATTCTGCTTTTCTTCCATCTGATGCTTATCCATACGACATCAGCCATTTAGTTAACATGCAGATCTAAGTCAAGAAAGATAATATTCCAGAGATTATATAATAAACTGATGATAAAATTATGTAAAGCAGCAGTGCAATAATAAATGCTGTAACGTGTACTTGTACCTCAAGAATAATAAGATCGGTCATGTAGAAAGCTCGGCATATTCAAATGCTCTACCAATACATCCAGAAATTCCAACCCAGAAAATTGGAATGAACCTCCGAATCTGATCACTATAACATTCATTTGAGAAAAGATGTTGCTGCAACCACCTATCCCAGTTAACTTCGAAGAAAAAACAGTGGTAGTTGTTCAATTTTTAATGACGCAGGATGTCCAGACTACTCAAAGTAGCTTTAGCTTTCTATTTATCGTTATACACTGCGTCCATTAACCACTAACCACTCAAATTGTTTTAGCCAACAGCAATCCATGAGATCATTGTTTCAAAGCTTTTGATCACAACCACCACATCTTGCTGACATATCTTTGGATACAAGGTTTAAAATTTATAATTTGATTTGAATTTCTATTGGATTTAGTGCTTTGATGAAGTATTAAAGCTGGTTGCAATGATGTTCGAGGTTTTGGGTGACAATCTTCATTCCACAATCCTCTAATTAACTAAAGAATCAAAGCATCAAGATATTTTAGATTAAATGATTAATTAAGCAGTATCAGTGCCATAGTCTAATAGTTTTACTAATTGTTCTACATTTACACATAGAACACAATCCACAAACATTATTCCCTGATAAAATCATAATAGAGGATAAAAAACTTTGACTTTCGAATCTTATATTCTCATCTCCTTATCTCACATAGCTATATGTTTATTATGGCCTTTATTTCTTCGCATGCATGCCGTTTCACTCCCTCTTATTATTAAGATAAAGAATGATCACTTTATCCCAAGCACAATATTACTTGAAACGTTGCCGTTCCTAGCTAGCTCACTTTCTTGGCCTCTTTGTCAGCATTTCATGAGGTGGTTGGGCATTAACGCTGCGTATGGGAGTCTTTGATCAGTTATTTTGCTAGTAATTCAAAGGTAAATTCCAATGTCTAATGCCACGCTAGATTTAAAAACTGTATTTTGTTTCAATTATAATTTTTAAAGTATTTAATTAATCAATAAATACTATAATTTTACATAAATCATACTGAAAATTCTCTTATAACTTTAATTAATAAAAAACTACAATATAGTTATATTTTTAAAAAACTTATATTTTCAAACCATAACTATAAAAACAATATATACACGTGAAATTTTCAATTTCTTTGTCGTGGGCAAATGTAGCGTGGGATCACAACTCATTTAATATATTTTTTCATATGTACTTGGCATTAATTTAGAATTCAATTTCCCGGCGACCCACACCTTGTGCACGGACCATGCTTAATATCTCTATAGACATTCACCGAAAGAAATAAATTATGTAACTGAATGCTGAAATATATTAATCCCTCGATAACATCATCAAATTAATGAGATTTGCAAGCAATCTTCGAACGAGATCATAATAATAATAATAATAATAATAATAATAATAATAATATACAATTCGAATAAAGGAGATGATTAAGATGATTAATTCTAAATTAATAAAATATAAAAGAATAAAATTGAAAGTAAAACTTTAATGAAAAAAAAAGCATGGAAAGAAAGCAGTAGAAGATGGAACTAAAAAAAAAAAGTATTTATATTAAATGGAGGGTACATCTCAATAGGTGATTTGGTGGCCTCTACACGTACTTTGGAGTCCTTAATTTCATATCGGCTGTAATTTAAAAGGCTGAAGTCACCGTTTTGTCTTAAATTGAGAAGATTAGACAACTAACGCTTAAAAATCGAAAGAATTACCTAATTTCTGGCGCCGGAGAGGTGCTTCAGTACTTTCTTTATAATTATTTGTTTTGTTTTTTTATTTAATATTTTTTATAGTCTAATTCTATTGAGATATAGTTTTAAATTATATAGAAAAACAAAATTAAAAAGAGGATTATAATGTAAAATACAAAAAAAAAAAAACACATGATGGATCATAGTTTTTATAATTTTTATTTTTATCTAAAAGTTCATTTTATTTATTTTTAAGTTTATTAATTTGAGATATAAAAAAGAAAACAACAAGAAAACAATGAAAAAAATAAAAGTTGATGGTTGGCCAAATTATGACTATTAAAAAAGTCTTTCTTAATATTAATAGGTTTTATTTGATGAGAGAAGTTTTATTGAGATGTTTTTTTTTTTAATTTTTTATGAAAAAGTATATCAGGGTTAATAGTAATTTTTACTCCAATTTAATTTTGTTTTTTAAACTAATTTTGAAATGTTTTTAGTTGGGAGATTGAGTTGTTAACATAGTATGAATGTTTATTAAATATTTTAAATTGTATTTTTCTTTCTTCATGTAGATGTTATCGATAGGAGAATTACTATCATTAATTATTATTTGAAGTTCCCATTTTATTGCCGGATGATCTATTAAATTTAGTTCAATATATATATATATATATATATATATATATATATATATATATATATATATATATATATATATTATTGCATTAATTACAAGCTATATCACATAAATTGGTAAATATAAGTTAATTCAGCAGGATGTTTACGATTTTACTTCCTTCTATCACTAATAAGATATCTTCAATAGGTGAAAATAGTGAGAGCATATATAGATATGGGAACCAAAAGCTTCACCAGCCAATAGTTGGCCTTTTTTTGTTTTTTAAATTATGCATGCAACTTAGTCTGCACAATTTAAGGAGAATATTCTAAACCTATTCATAGATGTGAGAATTGATGGGGTTTTGTTGTAACTCAATTTTTTACCATAATTTTTGTATATATTTAAAATAAAAAAGTCTAAAAAATATATTTTTTCAATAAATTTATCTATTTTGTTATTTTTATTTAATTTTTGTGTGCAAGAAATATTAAAAACATAAAAAAATATATAAATCGATGTAGCTGGGGTTGCAATTGGACCAATATTTAAATATCACGAGCAAAAATGATGTTTGAAAATTTTTAAGTCATAATTAAGATTGAACCAAAGAGAAATGGGTTTAAATTGGTTTAATTTGGCTAAAATGAAAAGCAATTAAGATTAAGGATGAGTTTGGAACAAGTAGCCAAGTTATAAAATCAATTAAGGGCTTGATTGAAAAAGAGAAATTTGAAATTTGAAGTCAATTTGGCTTAAAAATAAAGAATTGGAGGAATAAGGATTAGATTGAGTAAAGCAGAGAATTTAAAGGGTGAATTTTATTTTTGTTAGGGACTGAATTGAACTTGAAATTGTTTAATTAATGAAATTAGGGACCCAATTGTTAAATGTCAGAAGTTCAAGGGTCAAATTAAAAATAGTCATTTCGTGTGAAATCAGTGTCGTTTTCAACCCACACTGTTCATCATCTCCTCATCTTGAAAACCGGATCAACAGGAGACACAGCCAGCAGATCATGACCCACGATGCCCATGATCCCTCATAGAACATGCCTTATTTCTGGAGGCATGAACACACGACCTTCCTGGCTTTATAAAAGCTAGAGAAAGGCCTCACAGGGAAAATGACAGGCTAAAAAACACATAGAGAGAAAGACAGAAATGAAAAAACACAGGAACAACACAGGAACCGAGAACGAACGCAAAATAAGAGAGGGAGAGAGAGCCAGACGCAGAGAGATAGGGTGATAAACAAGAGAACCAAGAATGAACGAATAAAAAAACAAGAAAACTATAGAGAACAAAAAAACCCAGGAACACGCAGACAGACAAAGAAGAAAAACAGAAGCGATGTCTAGAGCACGCCATCACCATTGTCTTCGACTTCATCTCCCGTATCAGGTAAGTTCTTTCTCATTCCCCGCTTTCCTCTACATTATAATTCATTTGTTCCTCGCACATGCCTGCTACTTGGTAGGGTCACTCGTTTAAGCCAATGACCTGGCTGGACCGACGTCTGGGTCCAGCCCAGGCCGTACAAGCTCAGTCAGATCCAGCCCCGCCCAAAGAAAAAAACAGAAACAACTATGACTAGGACAGGCCAATTTGTTTTGGGCCAAGGGTGTATTTGACAAAATACACCTTTATGTCAAATCCCTTTATTTTATTCCCCGTTGTTTTAATATCTGGCCAAAGGAGCCCCTTTGTGATATCAAAAAATTACTTAAAAAATTCATGGAATTTTTTGAATTTATTTACAGGTCCCTCATATTTTTTTATTTTAGATATTTTATATATAACTGATTTGTGAATTTTTACTGTGAAATACAAATTAGTGTATTATACATTTTTTTAAAAAAATATGAATGCATTGATTTTAAAATCATTTTATTGGTTTATTCACTAACATCAGAGTC